>OY744524.1:46750107-47032607 GCA_963556195.1 Sepiola atlantica
TGTATATATATATACATATATATGTATATATATATACACGTATATATACATATATATGTATATATATACACATATATATACATATATATGTATATATATACACATATATGTATATATATTCACATATATGTATATACATATATATACATACATATATGTATATATATATACATATATATGTATATATATACACGTATATATACATATATATGTACATATATACACATATATATACATATATATGTATATATATACACATATATGTATATATATACACATATATGTATATACATATATATACATACATATATATACATACATATATACACACTTATACAATTATATACATACATATATATACACACATATGTGTGTATATATATATATATATATATATATACACACATATGTGTGTATATATATATATATATATTACACATGCTCCTTTTTTTAAATTTTTTTATTCAGCAATAAAAAGGAAAAGAAATAGTCTCTGCTAAACTCTTTGAGTTATTTTTTTAAGTCATACTGGAGGACATTACAAAAAAAAATATTTTAAAGTGTTATATTTAAATAATTTAAGTTAATAATCTTGTAAAAAACGCACAATTTATCTCCTTTGGAAAAAAAGTCTGATTATATGCCTTAAAACGCTATCTGATTAGACAATGGCTCGGAAATGGGTGATCATTTTATATTAAATTTATATGCGAAACTGCCTCACACCCTAATTTCTAAATAAATTGTTTTCCCAAAGTTTTTCAATGTATTCACACGTAATCGCCTAAAAACAGTAGAATTAATTTTTTAGGGTGTCTTATCTACAAATTTATCAACTTTACCTTAAATTATCTAATATTAAAATATTCAAATTATTCTTTAAGGTCCTCTGGTACGATTTTTAAAGATATATAAACTGTAGAATGTATTGAGTTTATTCATCTAAATATTACCCCCCCCCCCCCAGCATATTTCTTGGTTTCAATTACGTATTTGCTTCATCACAGCTAAGAAAACAATACGAAACTAAGAGACAAAAACATGCAAACATTTGGAAGTTAACAACTCCAATACGGTCAATTTTACTTTATAATATATATCATTTTCAATTTGGCCTTTTTTGGCGTTTTTTCTCCTAAAAGTGTAGCTTCAGTTTTCAATTTGGCCTTTTTTGGCCTTTTTTCCGAAAAATTTGGCCTCAAACATTTATTAGTCTGGCAACCCTGCTACAGAGTTAGTTTTTCTTCAGACATTTTAAATGGTAACATTTTTTAAAGTTATCTATTTCTTGTATGTGTGATTTTTTAAATAATGAATAATTTTCAAATCAACTTTTGTATAAGAAAACATCCCCCAAACTGAGATTAACAATGAATAAAGCTTTGCGTCAGATTTTTAATAAAAAGTCATACAAACTTTAAATAAGGGATTTAAAACAAAATTTAAAACAATACAAGATACAAATAAAATGTTGTTTCTATTATAGTCTTAGAAAGGTATTTAGTGAATTAAAGTTTTGTTTTATGTATCTCAATTATTTAAGAAAAGACTTTTAGTGAATTTAAGTTTGAACGAAAATTAAAACAATACAAGATACAAATAAAATGTTATTGTTATTATAGTCTTAGAAAAGCTATTTAGTGAATTAAAGTTTTGTTTTATGTATCTCAATTATTTATAAAAAGATTAATGAGCAGAACCCGTGTAAATTACACAAAATGATGTTTTCAATGCTAATTATCTTGTTACTAACCTATACATATTTGAATAAAATATGATAAGATTTGGACTTGTATATTTATTTAAAAAAATGAACAATACATGAAACAATTTACAAAACTTCTTTATATACACTATTTCTAGTGAAGGTAATATTTCGACGACTAAACCTTACTTTGTAAATGCTTTAGATTAAATTAAATTTGGCTCCAATTCATGAGTAGCATAAAAATATTCGGAAGGTCGTTGCTTTTGATGTAAGCGTGACACACAAAATAACACACATGCTATCGTATTAACATGTGTCTTCCCCTTCGATGTAGAAAAAAAATCTTAGAGGTTGGTTGGGATCGAACTATAAACCAGTCGAACCCACATTAAAAAACGACGGAAAACCAAAGGAAAATACTTGAAATATTACGAAAATTAGGTGACTTGAATGCTTTTCCAAATCTAGGTGCGGCACGCATGCACAGAGCTTTCGATGTAAGCGTGACACACGAACACACACGTTATCGTATTAATATATAGATTTTCGAACTGAAATAAATTCACTTTACTATGAGAAAATATCCCTCAAACTGAGATTAACCATGAATAAAACTTTTAATTAGATTTTTAATTTAAAGGCATACAAATTTTAAATTAGGGATTTAAAAGAAAATTTTAAACAATAAAAGATACAAATAAAAACGAAGAAATGTTTAAACTTACAATTTTTGTAAAGCATTAAAAAATAACCCGGGGCAAAGTGGGCCACAGGAGTAAAATGGTTCAATTTTTTTCCAGGCCTCTGTATTAATATTTTTGCTGTGCACTCTAATGAAGAAGAAAGTATGAATAAGCAAGTTTTTTCTTAGAATTAAGTGACTGGGATGAAATGGGCCAAAGTGGCCCATTTCACCTTGGATTACGGGTCGGTCATAGAGAGAGATTTATTTTGAAAATGAATTAGGAATGTTTTATCAACAAATTATTTGTCTAAGAAAATTATATAAAAATGTATATTAAATTTTGGTAGGCATTTTAACATTTAAGTTCTACATATCATATCTAAGCTACTTTTCTTTAGAAATAATAAATAAAAAGTAAATTCTTAAGAAGTAAACTGCACCAATCACTGGGGATCGAACACGAAACCTCTCGGTATTCATTTTTTAACTCTATCTACTGAACCACATGGACAAAGCGTAAAATATTGTGAAAATTAATTTACTTAACTGGAAGTTTACTTTGATACTGCATTTTAAAACAGGGGCGCTATAGAAAATAGATATGCTTTTTGTTTAATGGCACAACTGGACCATAATATTTGGCTTTTGCATTGTAAACTGTAAGCCATTAAATTCGAAAATAAATTAAATCAATCAATAAATGCTCAATGTGGGATAGTGTAATATCTATTCTGTGGTCAGGAGACCATCATCCTGGGCATTACCTCTTCCTTTTGTTTAGGGGAGTAGTAGTAGTATCTGTTCTCTGATTGTAATACCATCCTCCCAGGGATTTCCTCCTTTTTTTCGGTGGTGTAATGAAGTATCTGTTCGATTGTCATAATACCATCCTCCCAAGGATTTCCTCCTTTTTTGAGGTTATAGTGTAATGCGTTCAAAATTGCGTATAATGGTTAAAAGGTAGTTTAGACTCCAGAACATAATGCGATAAATATTGTTTTCTGTTGTTGTTTTTCGTAAATATTGTTAAATATTACTACAAATATTAGAAAAAACACACTTGAAATGTGTAAATAATCGCTAGAAGAAAAAAATGGAGTCTTCAATCCATTTCTTCTGTTACTATGAAGACTCTATTTCAAGCGTGTTTTTCTTAAGATTACATGTGTAAAACTAATTAGATTTTAACTCGAAATGGTTCTTCATGTATTAATATTTAACAATATTTAACAAAAACAACAAAAACAATTTTTATCGCATTATGTTACGGACTCTAACTACTTTTTAAACCGATAAATATTGTTTCCTGTTGTTGGTTTTATAAATGGGGAGTTGAAGATATCACCATTTTGCAATGAAAACCTTTTTTTAGGTGAGTATGTATGAACACCATAGAAAACTTGGGTGAAAAAAATAATAATATGTAAATGATGTTCCTTAGTGTAAGTTTAATATTTGTGAGTTAACATCTTCAACATAGGCAAGCTTCAATCTAGCCATCCCCACCTCGCGAAGTAGACTCATAGTATCGGTTTATTGTCATGTCGATTATTAGTAGTACCACTACAATTTGTACATATATATATATATATATATATATATATATATATATATATAGATATATAGATATATAGATATATAAAGAGAGAGGTAGAGAGAAAGAGAGAGAAAAAGACGAAATAATTTATTTATTTTAAACAATAGTTAAAAGTTCTAAAAGAAATGTAGATTTTTGTAAACATGTCAGTCTGAGATAGGAAGAAATAGTTTTTTTCGGCTTTAAACTTCTTTTTAAAGCCGAAAAAAACTATTTCTTCCTATCTCAGACTGAAACGTTTTAAGAGCAAATGTAGTGAGTGTAAGTTTTTTGTTGCTGTTGTAACAGTTTCAGCATAAAGTTACGTAGATGAATTTAAGGGTATTAAAACCAAAAAGAAAATGTTTTTTTTTTATTGTGCTTATGTTACATTTAAAATATTATTAATATGTTGATAACAATTTTTTTTAACTTGTTTCGTGTTACTTTTAAAATCCAGATAGTCGTAACACTTTGTCCGTTGTAGAAACAGATTTAGTTTTTAATTGTATGAACGGAAGTCTGTAAAAAAATTGCACATGCGCAGATCGAACAAATGAAAAAACGAAGAAATTTGAAACACCCCTTACAAAAACGTGACTAGTTTACTGTCTTAGAATCAATATAATTTTTAATTTTCAGGTATTATGTGTCCGAAAGGACGTCGGTGAAGGAGATACCAAATTTATGAAGCTTCGTCGAGTAGTTTCGGAGCTTTTTGCAGACATACATACATGCATACACACAGATTTTTGCCCTTTATATAGAGAGAAAATAGAAGATGTCCAGTTCGGGTTTTACTTTTTATGCTCATTGGTTCGGCAGCTGTAACTGCTGCTGATTTTATTTTGATGCGTTGGCCCGGCCGATTAATCATGGCTGAAGATGACTTTTTACAATTACAAATTTTAATAGAGTAAACTGGGGTGAAATGAGTCACGTTTTGGCGTTTTCTTTCTTTGACATCTGAAAACTTCCCCAAACCTACATGCATGAAGGTGGAAATGTGCTCAGGGTAGCAAATGGGGTCTCAGCATTTAGTCAAATAAAGATAATGCATGGGAATGTTTCCTATAGTAATAAAATGTATCAAGATTTATGAGGTACTTTACATATCTTGAAAAAAAAAATACCGGGGTCTATAGGGCCACCTATATTAAGAGTTTAAAAATGACTGTAAAAAAGATCATTAAGTAGTTTTTCATCAACACATGTATATTAGTTGAAGTTACTTTACTCTTGCATACATTGTTTTTACAATAAAAGTCCTGTTACAGGTAACACACAGGCTAGTCACAAATGCTAGTCACAAATGCTAGTCACAAATGCTAGTCACAAATGTCACATATCAACCAACTCATATCATAAGGTCACAAATGTGAAACAAACATAAAATGAACTAATAAAATGTTTAGACACAGTCACACTTAGCATATTCCAAAACAACAATCAAAACTCTGCATTTGTGGAGATTTGGTTGGGAATGGGAATCATTATGCAGATTTGAAGTTGTACAAACACTCTCCTGTGAGATTCGATAAATATGTAAAAATGCAGGGTGACCCACTTCACATCGGTCACTTAATTCTAAGAAAAAAATATTGTCCCATCAAAAAAAAAAAAATGACTTTGCAATTATACTTATATGGTCTTCTCACTTCAAGAATATCATATACATCTCAAGTGATATAAATAGAAATCAGCAAAAAGTTTTATTAGATAGTGAAAAAGTGCATACCTTCCTTCTTCATCAGAGTGAAGAGTAGAAATAATGATACAGTTCCAATGGCCAAATCATAAATAAAATGCCTGATGTAATCCATAATGGAAGCAACACACTCTGATAAAACATTTCACCCCGGTGGCCCACTTCACTCTGGTTACCCTATTTAATATTAAAAGAAGTTTTAAGCAATTTAATTTGCTGTAAATAGAGAATGTGAGTAAAATAATCCGGTTATGTACTTACTTCCTGTAATGACTGAACGTGGATAATTTTACTCAGTCACTATTTATGGCAAATTTAAACTTCTTAATACTGGTACAGCTTTTGAACCAGACAAAACCGACTTTTGCGATACTGAAGTATGTAAACAGCCGGAAAAAGACATATGAAAACGAACCAGCGTCAAAATCAAAACTGGGCGGCGTTCCAACAGAACAAAAATAATAAAACAACATTTAAAGCAAGAAAAACACTCGCTGTATGTTTATTTTTATTTATTGACGAAAAAAATTAATGAAACAACTTTTATAGTTTTTTTTCACGGCAAAGTTAAATTAATTTTTTTTTCAGTACTGATTCAGCATTTGAACCAAACAAAAACCAAATCGTTTTTGGCGTTTGTTCGTTATTTACCACCACAACGTTTTCCCCTTTTTTTACAGACCAATTTTTTTGTTTTTCTGTGTACAATTATCAATCATGTTGCTAAAGAATTTTAGTAGGGGGGATGATTTTTCTACATAAATTTAACGTAAACTGACCACCCACTTCATGACGATCGCCAATTTCTTTTGTATAAAAGAAAGTGTATCGAAATGTAAAAATAATTTTTATTTTTTATTTTTTTACAAGGGTCACAATTAAAAAACTATTTTTTACAATGGTAAAATAAAAAATTGGGTAGAATTCGTGAATCTGTTGAAAATTAAATTCTTTTAAATTTATATAAAATATTTTAGATTTTAGAGTGGGAGATCACTTTCCTATATAAATTTAACGTAAAATGATCACCCACTTCCTGACCATGACCAATTTGATAATTTTTCTTATGCCCACTTCGCTTTAGTATTTTTTAGTATTTTCCCCCCACATTTTTCGTTTAAAAAGTTAAGGCATTGCACATAGAGGTTACATTAAGAGGACAAGAGTTTCCAAATCACAGACAAAATTTGTTTTAATATTATGTAGCGAATTTACTACTTTACGGAAATTGTTGAGCCAAAAACAAAAACTAATTATGTCACTTACATTGTCCAAATATTGGAATTGTAGAAAAAAAAAAAAATAGTAGGTAAAAAAGATCCCCCCCCCTCCTAAAAATTATTACTCTTGTCAAAAAAGACAAAAGCTTTCAAGCATCACAACCGTGCTGCCGAACTTCCGTTTTACCATGAGTTCCAAATCAGACCGGTGTAGTCCGGAAAATGCCATCTGTATATTTTTGGTCAATAAATAAGAAAAGCAAAATGATTTCTGTAATTGCAACTTATGTTAGAACGGAAGTTCGGTGGCACGGTTGTGATACTTGAAAGCCAAGACAAAATTAAAAAAAAAACGGTTGCACTTTTCTACATTAAGTTTCGGAAAATTGGTGATGACCAAGAAATGGGTGATCAATCATTTTACGTTAAATTTATATAGGAAATATCTAAAATCTAAAATATTGGCTTAAAAAAAGAAAACGGAAATCTCTAACGACATACTTAAAAAAAAATGGTCAAATTGGTGATGGTCATAAAGTGAGTGATCAGTTTACGTTACATTTATATAGGAAACTAATGCCCCTTCTAAAATCTAAAATGTTTGAAATCCCCCCCCCCCCTCCAAAAAAAAAAACCGAATTCTCTTGCAAAAAGATCGGTACATATAAAAAAAGAAAAAAATTTGGTCCGTAAAAAAAGGGGTAAAATGGTGGTGGTAAATAACGAACAAGCGCCCTTTTTCTTTTGTTTACCCTAACCCTAAACCTTAACCCTAAACCCTAACCCTAACCCTAAACCCTAACGTAATCCTAAACTAACCTTAACACTAACCCTAACGTAATCCTAAACTAACCTTAACCCTAACCCTAACGTAATCCTAAACTAACCCTAACGTAATCCTAAACCCTAACCCTAAACCCTAAACTAACCTTAGGGTTAGTTTAGGATTAGGGTTTAGGGTTAGGGTTTAGGATTACGTAATCCTAAACTAACCCTAACCTACATTTATTGCTTCTGGTAACAGTTATTTGTTGACTTTTCTTTTCTCTGTTGGAAATTCTTGACGATTTAATCATTTATAACTTAACTCGTCTGCTTTTCTCGCCTTCTGATTGGATAAGCGTTTCGTCATCTTCCGGCTGTTTCCGTAAACGAAAAGTCAGTTTCGTATAGTTCAAAAGCGGTAGTGTCAAAGTTACAACTTCCTTTAAATATTAATTTTTAACGCAAATAGGTCACAACTGAGTATTGATTTACTCCTCTCCAGGAGTTAGGCACAAGGCCAGTTTTTATCTTACTCCCACAAGTAAGATATGACCCAAGGTCGGGTCAGGAAAGTGGGGTTTAAAAATTGCCTAGGCAGCCCCGTCGGCATTCCCCGGTAGGGGCGCCTCAGGCAGTAAGCAATAAACTTACTCCTCCCCAAAGAGGGGAGGCGAAGCCTGGGAGGGTGGATCTCCTAGAACTGCACAGGACAGACCCATAGACCGGTGTAAATCAAGCTCCGAAAACCAAGACAATACCAGTCTATGGGGTGCAGTATCCATCGGAACAGATACTACACTTTGATCTCAAAATTGTTTTTTTGGCTAACTTCCCAACTGTATTTCCTTTAAAATAACTTATGTAATGATTACTCTTTTTTAATGTCGAAATCTCTGTAAAAAGTAAATAAGCAAGTTTTTTCTTTAGATTTAGGAGAAATATGTATTTTATATATTTTTAAATGAAGAAAAAATATTCCCCTTAATTCTGAAAAAAAAAGTTATACCTTTTGGTAACAACAATTTAATTTAAAAATTAAACTGTAAGAATTCTAATTAATCATATCCCAAAATAATTGTATTTTAAATAAAGTTACATTGCAACACTACATAAGATAATTAAGTAAAACTAAACCTTACAATCTAAATAAAAACGAAATGACAAAAAAAAAAAGATCAAGGAATTATTCCGATATTTTTTTTTTAAGATACAGAATAGTTAACACCCCCTCCTCATGTTAAAAACGGACTTGTAAATAATAACGTTATTATTTAGAAACCCATTCTTAACATGGGAGGGGGGGGGATTGTAAACTTGTGGTGGACCGAAATGCGATCCTAACGAACGCCAACAAATGGCATGAATTGCTACCTCTTTTTCTTTTTTTCTAATTCGTTGGTATACGCTCTCCTTTTCATTCACTAAAAAGAAGTTGTTTTTAACAAGAACGTGTGAACTGAAGATTTCCAACCAATCAAAAACGGCTCAAAGTTAAAAACTAACAAGTCGATGCCAAAGTAATACGTCGATGCGAACTAAATAAACCCCTATAAGAACGAAGAAATAAACAGCTAAAAGACAGATTCAACTGGCTCGTCTCGAAAAAAACAACAAAAACACAAGAACGTACACTCGCCCTTAACCCCCGGGCTTTGACCGGGAAGTCGAGAAGAAAAGAACACTTCAAAACGCACGTAAAGCTTTCCTTACCCCGCGCACATCTACTGACGAACTGACAAGAAGTCAGGCGAACAGAAAAAATGGCCACCCACTTACACGCACTAACAAATATAGACATACACATCTTTAGACCTCGTGTGACAGTATCGAACAGCCCCACGGACGTTGGAGCTTAAGATACAGTGCTAGTATTAATGGAGAGAGAGAAAACCTTAAAATCACTCAACGATATGAGGACTGCCGCTGTGCCGTTTTTAACAAGAGCTGTGGACAGCTGGGTAATAAAATCTCAGGTCGCCTTTAACAAGCCCTAGAGAAAGAAATAGAATTACTTGTCAAGTAGCAATAGATAATTGAGCTATATATATATTTTTATTGACACTTCACAATGTAGATGAAGCCTGATGGCTGCCGAATTTGTTTTTCAGAGACAACGAAAAAATCGGTTAGCTGGTGGATGGGGGTGTTTTATGAACTCCAATAGGGAAAAATAAATTACTCTCTGAGTAGCTAAGGCTGATGGTGGGCCGTAATTGTTTTTCAGAGGCAAAGGAAAATTGAATCAGCTGTTAAATAGGGTTGCTTTTATAGACCCCCATGGAGAAAAATAAATTACTTCTTTGTCTAAGATAAGGCCGTAATTGGTTTTCAGAGACAAAGGAAAATTCGGGCAACGGACTTCAATAAAAGGAGAAGATAGAACAACTTTAGTCAGTCAGTCAGTGAGTCAGTGAGCAAGGGAACCTGACCAAAGGGACTCGCTTCTGTTCCCCTCCCCCACCGAAAACATCACATCAGTCCGTTTGTATTCTTTTCTCGCCAGAACTTAGAACAGATTTTCGCTGACAAACGAACAAGTCGCCCGAATTACTAGAGTCCGTTGGTCCAACAAAAAAAACCCCACAGAGTTGAACTTTGATATTACCGAACTGCCTTGCTTGAAACAAACAAGTGTAAATTATTTTTCTTTATTTTTTAAAAAAATAATTATTATTTGAAGAAAACCACAACAGACCACGTTGTTACAAACTTAATTGCTTTTATTCAACTGTTCTGCATGAAATGACCCTTCACTTCACAGCAATACCAAGTTGCGGATCCAACCCAGTTGATCGCTCACTGGTCTAAACAAACAACGTGGGAGTGAGTGATCACTGGACCAGGCGTTTCGACATCTGCGACCTTCATCAGGACGGCAACGTTTCCCGAACAGTACCGGCCGAACTGGTGACGTCACCAAAGTTGGAGGAGTGGGATACATCGTGTCTTCTTATTTACCGAATATTTTCTACCAACGAACACGAGTTGTATAAACTTTACCAAATGAACATTTCTTCACTAAAACGTACTTTTATATTCTTGTAAAATTGTACTTCTATAAATGTTTTGTTGATTAATCATGTTTTCCTTCATTTCCCATATAAAAATGTCATCAATAGCTATTCTGTCTCTTCATCTTTTTTCTTGAGGGAAAATGTAAAAATCTCAACAAAATAAAATAACTAAACAAAAGAAATAGTCCGAAAGATGGTTTTTTTTTTCGCTTGTATCTCCTAAAAAGTAAATAACTAAAAAATAAAACCCCAAACGAAAATTAAAAAAAAAAAAAAGAGAATTCAGCCACAGTCATACTAATTATAACTATTTAAACCTACAGAGGAAAAACATATTTAGTTGAGGTTTCTGAATTTTTTCAAATTTAAATTTAGCAATATTGATTTTTATCGCTCACACGCCCCTATTCCGAATTCGTAGCCGCGTGCCCCATCAATAAACTGCATCTCCTGTACCAAACGGTCCTAATTTTAAAAAAAAGACAAAAACGTTACATAAAATCTTTTTCGTTTCATAATTAAAATTGATGCTTCTCCAGATGCATCACTATATGGAATATTGCTGTTAAAAAGAAAATAGTACAAAACTTTATGATGTACTTATCTGTTAGGGTAAAAAAAAACACAGTACACTAAAATTCACGGAGTACTTTTGTTTAAAAAAAATTAATTAAAGTTTTATTAAATTTTTTTTTTATTATTGTTGCTTTCGTTAGGGTTTAGGGTTAGGGTTAAGGTTGTTTTTTTTACTAATTATTATTGTTGCTTTCATAAGGGGTTAGAGGTGCTTTCACAGATTAGGACCCACGTTAACTTTGACCCGTCGTTAGAGTTAGGGTTAGTGTCAAAGTGGGGTTTAGAGGTCAGGGTTAGCGTGATAGTACCGGGTTAGTTTTTTTTTTCCTCTATACTTTATGCATTTTCTTTTCCTTTGCGATCCGTTTTTCATCCTGACAAAATTTTATCATTCCTTCGGGAGACGCACCAGGCATTGAAACCTCGTTAAAATCCATTGCACTATTTGCGCGTTTCGATCAGTTTAAATCGCGTTTCAATAGGTTTAACAGTTTAGATGTCGTCTGCTTATTCATTTCAATCTGTATGAAATCGTCTGCTCATTTTCTCGCAGTTTCAATGGTTTCGCTTCGGTGCTTTCCGGCGTTTTACGTAAAACGCCGGAAAGCAAAGACGCCGAGGGACTTTTAGCGTGGGTCCTAATCTAACAAAGTACCACGTTATTTATGACCATGGCTACATATCGGCCCGAATGTTTCTGATTGTGATTTACGGAATAAACCGAAAATAGCCGAAGTAGTTTAAGATTTGAAATCCTGGGGGAAAAGTTAGAAGACACTAAAGCATGACTGCAAAACCAAAATGAATTTAACCGCGGTGACAGCAACTGTTCAATCTCCCGAAGAACTAATCGCATTCTGAAAACAAACAAACAAACAAACAAAAACAGCCTTATACTCATAGCAAAAACCCCAAACTGCAACAAATGTAAACAGAAATGAACCCTTGTAACAAGGAAGAAATGTAAAAAATGACAAATATTCACGGCATTAGGGTTAGGGTTACAAATTTTTGGGGGGTACTTCTGCAGTTTACAGATCGTGTTGAAATAATAACGTCATTATTTAGAAACCCATTCTTAACAGGGGGGGGGGGCTTTGTTAACTATTCTGTAGTTTCACCTAACAATTTAATAAACAAAAGATACCGTAAAAAATTGAATTTAACTTAAAAATTCTATCTAAAAAATAGAACGGTCAGTAAACTGTAGAAATATCCCTTTTTTAGTCCTTCAAAAAAATAGCGTTAAAAAAACTTTCTAAAAAAAAAAAGAAATAAAGTTGATTCACTTAAATGATTTGAAGAAAATTATTGGACCGTTGAACCCATTCTTAAGGGGAGGGGGGTAATTGATCCTAACGTTAAGGCAGGGGGGAAAACAAGTGTTTCATTTAATGTCAATACTAATTGACAGTTCGGTGACGGCTCGGCCATTTTCGGTCTTTTCCGTATATCGCAATCGCCGATTGCGATATACGGAATGTTTCCGATTAGCAATCGGAAACATTCGGACCGATATGGATCCCCAGCTATAGAAGTAGCATGTTTTATTTAAAAGTTAAATCAACTTTGTCATAAATGCTGTTTTCATTTTGTTCAATTAAAACAATGTTTCAAATTTTTTTTTAGTTTTTACTGGACAAACATTTTTATTATTAGCAAATACCGTAAAATCATTAATCACGAGAATTAAGCTCTATTCAATTGCATCTGTTGTTTGTTTTTTTTTGTTTTTTAACTTTTTCTCTTTAGCAAAAATCTCATCTATTTTTTGTGATGAAAATGAAGATAAAAAAAGACGCGATTTAATGAAGATGGAAGGCAAGAGAGGAGAAGAAAAACTTTTTTCTAACTTACACGCCTTGCATGTCGGGAACAATTTGTACAACTTGTTTTTCTTCGTCAAGCAAATTTTGGCTCATTCTTCTGTTTTTGTCAAAATCGTGTGACGATTGTTTTCTTTAAATGTTTACAAATAAAAACTCTCGGTAAAAAGATTGCGACACGCTGCATAAAAAAGTTGCTGAAGAAGCGAGCAACAAATCGCCAGATGCCCAGAGAAGAAGTCTGGTTTGTTGTTGTTGTCTAGAATTCTCTCATTCATCATTCCTTTTTCTCCCCCATGACACTTGAGGGGAGAGAGAAGAGAGAGATGGTAGGAGAAGAAGAACTGTCCACCATCTCCCCCTCTCTCTCTTCCCCCGTCTCTTTCTCGTAAATACTAGTGGTTTCATTTTCTGGTCTCCAGTTTTTAGCGTTCATTTCTTTACATTGTCATTTCTCTTTTGTTACCTCTCCCCTCCATCTCTCGGCATCTCATTTATTTAATTAGCGTTTTTCATAATTTTCTCTCTTTTTTATTTGTTTCCCGTTGTCTTTCTCTCGTTCGTGTAAATGCCATTACCCTTACCCCCCCCCACCGCCCGGTCTCTTATCTGTGCATCTACCGTTACCTTTTTCCTCAATTTATTTTACTGTATTTAAAAAAAAAAAACAATCTCATTCATGTCCGTCCAGCCTACATGTCACGGGTGGTCGAGAATCATATAAGACTCAACAATATTTTCGTTTTTTTTATGTGTTTGTTTTGTTGCATGCAACTGTTGCATATATGTCTGTGCTTTCTGTTGTATCTACTTTACCATCTTTTTTATTTATCAAATAAAACTGTACTTTTCTGAGTAAATGAAGCAACAGTTAGTTTTCAGGTTTTTATAAATAAGTAAATTCACATTTCTTTGTTTTTACTTCTTTTGTTTTCCTTGCCTCCAAGTCGCTATGTCTAGGTCATATGTTAACTTATGACCATGTGATCTTTCTCAGATGTAACTGCTATATACATACGTGCAGACATACAAGAACAGGAACAACTCGATATTTATTTCATGTACATATATAGGTAAAGCTACCGACTTCATACGCACACATGCACGTTTTGGATCTGTTGTGGAGTGAGTACACCCTTTACAACAACAATGAATTAAGTCCAAAAACGACTGTAAATAGTATGTATTGTGTTTGCTATTTGTCGTGTAATGTGAGAGTGATAATAAAAAGATATATAGAAAGACTTGAAAGGCAGCACCGAGAAAACTTCAAACGACAGGAAAAATCTTTTTAAAAACTATTAGAAAAAATCTGCTAGTGACTAAGGTAACTCTAATTTTTCTTCTCGGGATTCTGTAATCAATTCAATTGGAGAATTTAGGTACAGGTCAGAAAAAGAGGTCACATTTGCAGCATATTTACAAAGATCCGAGAAAATCTTTAAAAAAGATTGTTCTACATGGTCAGACGAGAAAGAAATTTGACTTTTGATTGAAAATGGCAGAGCTATTAAAAATGAAAAGTTCTGTGCTAATTGCATATTATCAACAACTCCAGGAGCTATTTCATTTCAAGAAACCATTTTGCTGTTAGCAAAGACTTTTGGCGAAAGGAGTTCATTGTTCAACATAGATTGGCAATGCCTTAATCTAACCAAAAAGGATTCAGAAAATTATATTACATTTGCAAGCATAGCGAATAAAGAATGTAGAAAATTCAAACTTAGCAAACTTACTCCAGACATATTCAAATGTTAAATATTTTTGCAAGGTCTTACATCTCTGAGTGACACTAAAATAAGATCACGTCTACTAGAAAAACTAAAAGTAAATTCTGAATTAACATTACAAAATATAGCTGAAGAATATAAGCGAATAATACATCTATACCATGACACTGAAAAAATTAAGGAAAGAGATATATCACACATACACTCAGGTGAAAGAAAGCAATAAGGTAAAACATATTTTCTTGCAAAATTAATCCTTGTTATGGATTCTATCAAATACATTTATATAAAAATTGTCCATTTAAAAATAAGGTATGTCATAATTGTTACAATAAAGAACATAAGTTCTCACATTGTAGAAAAAAAACAGAGAAAAAAAGAGGAATTTAAAAATATGGTTAACTCTACAAAAATGGGAAACTGCGATTAAAAGAAAATTTGTAATATAAATATGGAAGGCACAAATATTAAATTTCAATTAGACACAGGGCCTGACTTGACAATAATAGATAAATCAACATGAAAAATAAATCGTTTTGTAATAGACAGCTTCTAATAGTACAGAAAATTTTAAATAGGAATTCCAATCAAGTTTTTCTGACATTTTTTTTATAAAGATTTAGTAACAATTGAATTATAAATTAATGTACAAACAACCAAATTTTAGACCAAAAAGACGAGTACCTTTTGCAGCTTAAAAAATAATTGAAAAAGAACTGGACTCTTTAGAAAAAAAATGGAGTAAAATAGACAATAGAGTTTGTGTGAGTCCCACAGTTTATGTAAAAAAAGAACAAAATTCGTGTTTGTGCTGATTATTCAACTGGACTAAACGATTGTTTAAAATCTTACAATTACCCATTAGCTCGTCCTGAAGATATATTTTCAAAGTTAAATGGAGGAAAAATATTTTCAAAACTAAATTTATCAGATGCCTATATGTAAATACTATTAGAAGAAAAATGTACTGAATTGTTAACTATAAACACACACAAAGGTTTTGGTATAAAAGTATCACCAGGACTATTTCAGCAAATAATGAACGCCATGTTGAGTAACTTGGATTTTGGAGTTGTGTATCTCGATGACATTTTAGCAAAAAAACAAAAACGTATTTTAAAAAATCAAAGTATACGGCTTCATTGAGAAATGCATTTTTTTTTAACAACAATTAAATGCTTAGGACACATAATTAATGAAAAGGGTCAAAAGCCAGATCAAGCCAACAGACCATACAACAATATAAATATGCCCCCATCCAACAAATGTATCCACATTGCAAGCTCTTTATGATTTGCAAATTATTACAGCGACTTTATTCCTAAAATCATGTATTAAGAGCTTCACTAAACAAATTACTTAAGAAAGATATGAAATGGAGCTGATCTGCTGAATGTTAAAAGTCATTTGAAGAAATTTAACATCTGACTTATCTCTTACACATTATAATCCTAATTAGGAAATATGCATTTCGACTGATGCTAGTACTTGTGATTGGGTGCCGTTTTATCACACAAGGAAGATAACGGACAGGTGAAAATAGCCCACACATCAAAAACGTTATTTTCAGCAGAAAAAAATTAAAGTCAAATAGAAAATGAAGCACTTTGTATAATATTTGCAGTAAAAAGATTTCATGGAAGAAGATGTATTTTGTAAAAGGACCATCATTCCCTACTATTAATTTAAAAGAATAGATCCACATCAATTATACATTTACAATAGACTTCCTCCATCAAGGAAAATAGCATGCACAGATGGTTTCTCAAGGCTTATTCCGAAGCTAAGTGAACCTCTAGAAGAAACAGCGATTGATTCATTAAATATAAAAATGGAGAGACATCAAATGGTAATAAACACGTATTTTACAATACAGTAAAATAATCGCTAGTTACACACAAGGAGATTAAATTTAAAGCCAAATTTCATAAATTTATTACAGAAAAAAGAAAGAAATCATGAGTTGGTAAAATAAAATGTCAAATCACGAAAACATATTTTCTTCTTGCAATGGTATTTTGTTATACATGACGAAAGAGAAAAAATACTAAACGATTTTCATACAGAATATCTTGGAATCACTAGGATTAAATCCCTTATGAGGAGTTATGTTTATTGACCTAGTATGGATAAAGAAATCAAAGATCTTGTGAAACTTTGTAGATTCTGTGCAATGTCAGCAAAAGCATCACCAGTAAAAATTTACCTGTGGCTGGAAACGAACAGATTACATATTAACTATGCAAGACCAATGGATGAGGTTTATTATCTTATTGTGGTAGATAGTTTTATGAAGTAGCCAGAAGTTGTAAAATGTAGAAAATCAAAAGCATTATAAACATTTTGCACAAAATAAGATTTGGTATTCTTGATACAATTATTTCTGATAATGGAACTCAATTTATGGCTAAAGAATTTGGAGATTTCTGCAAAGAATTTTGAATTAGTCATGTGACAACCGCTCTGTACAACCCATGATTTAATGGTCAAGCAGAATGCTTTCTAGATACATTTAAGTGAGCGTTAAGAGAATCAAATAGAAGTGAAACTGAAGATGAATTGCTACAACAGTTTCTCAGAACTCAAACACGAGTACAAATTCAGGAATGTCACCAGCTGATCTTATGTTCACAAGGAAGATCAGTATTTGATCAACTGATGCCTAACAAAACCAAAATGTTTTAAAAATATGATACTGACACAAAATCTTTCAAGCCAAATGAAAAAAAATCTATTTTAAAGATTATAACAATGGAAAGGTTTGCTGGAAAGAAGTCATTATTGAGAAACGAATTGGAAGACTAGTGTAATCATCAAACATCCAAAATGGATTATCAAACGACAGCTATAATCAGCTAAAAAAGAGGTGTACAGCTGAATTCAATCAGTGTAGAGAAGAGTCTATGAAGGTAATTTATGATTTATTTGATGTTTTGAAACCTCAAATAACACCAGAACAGAAATACTCTAGCAAACAAAAAGGCAGCCGTCTTTAACTTTAGATATTAGTTAAAAAAGACAAAATTATGACTTCCGGGGAACTAAAATTTCAAAGGGAGTAATAGCACCACTCACTGCAATAATGAATAAAGTCCAAAAAAGAACTATAAATAGTATGTATTGTATTTTTTATGTTATGTGAGAGCGAGAATGAAAAGAGATATATAGTTTATTCCCTAATCTTGTGTTTGAGTGTATTTATTTTATTAACTGTGTGTGTACGATACAACAAGATCACATAAAAAAGATTTTTTCTAAGTAACCTTGAAATAGCACACGCAAAAAGAAAATAGAAGAAAAACCTGACACAAGGAGATAACTGTGGTTAATTCAAATCAAGTTTATCTTTTTGTTTAATTTGATAAACATTTAAGGAAATATTTGGTGATTTCTTTTTCAAGATTGAACATAAAATTTTATGGCAATATTTGAGCAATATGAGCAATTTTTATTAAATCAAAGATGCAGCCGGAAATTCCTTTTGGGAGTTTGTTGAATCCCAAATGTCAGAATGTGGAGTACATATTAGGTTATAGGAAAATAATGCCGGCTTTTGTATTATTCAAATTTTCAATTCAGTTTTGAAATCAAGACTTATTTGAACATGTTAGTATACCAAATATACCATTTTAGAGCATATTGATACTATCATTCTTGATAAGAAAGCAGCATAGGAAGCTTGCAACATCAACAAAGCATTCATCGAACATACATTGCAATGTTGTTTTAAAATATTTTGTTTGGAGATGACGAAAGTTGTGCACATTCATTGAATTAGATCCATGCACATCTCTTTCAAAACACGCTGAAAAGTTAGACATACGTCATCTCACAGTTCTGGATCACAGTAAACAAGCATAACAATCAAAGAAGCTCAAAAAATGCTTTCCACACTGACTCAATGAAAATCATAAAAATCATCAACGCTTCTTTTGCAGAACAAAATGACCCTTTTCTCAATCGTATTTTCATATGTGATAAAGTAGTTGTCCTAGATTGTTATAACTTTAACAGATATTCTTCTCAAAATGATATTCGGCTACAAATAAAAATTAAGCGAGAAATAATTGAATTAGAAACACTAAGAATTGAAAACAAAGCAGCACAAAATAATTCTATTTATTCTTTCTTTTAAAAATAAAATTAAAATTGCTATATTGAATGCATATGAGCTTACATACAAAAATTTACGGATTTAAAAAAAATGTTGTTCTTTGTATTTCAATTCAAATTCATTTTTTATCATTGAATGAGAATTAGTTTCTTATTCATTAGAATTTTAACTCCTTGTGTTTTCTCATTTCAATTACTTTTACATTATGCCACTGGGCTTGAAAGCCAGGTTTCCAGATATACTACGAAGGGATGACCAAAAAGAATGAAGTATTCAGATAGCTAAACAGATGGTAAAGACAAATATGGATATTGTTGAAGAGAAATGCATTCGAAATGACAATAGAGTGTTAGCAACAAATGAATAGGACAAGAGGGATGCTTGGAAATGCCAGTATGAGAAATTGTTGAATACTGAGTTTTCATGGAACCGTGAAAATCTAGAAGCTGTTGAAGCAGTATCTGGTCCAGCTATAATAATTGAGAAAGAAATGGTACAGGAAGCTGTGAGTAAGATGAAGAAAGAGGACCCTAAGGTGTTGTTGCAGAAATGTTTAAGGCTGCAGGTGAGCCAGGCATTGAGATGATTACAGACTTGACAAATCAGATCATAAAATGACTGGGAACTTAGTACAATTGTGAATTGTTACAAGGGTAAAGCAGAAGCACTAGATAGAGGTAATTACAGAGGCTTAAAATTTATGGATCAGGTCCTGAAAGTGATTGAGAGAATAATTGAGCAGCAAATAAGAAGTCAGACAGGCATAGATGAAATGCAGTTTGGTTTTATGCCTTGGCAAAGTACCACTGGTGCTATATTTGTTAGAGAAGTACCTTGGTAAGAAGAAGAACCTGTATATTGCCTTTGTGGATCTGGAGAAAGCTTTTGACAGAGTGCTAAGGGAGGTTGTCATATGGGCTTTGCATAAACTAGGAGCAAGCGAGTGGTTGGTGAAATTTATTCAAGCAATGTACAAAAATGCTCAAAGTTGTGTTAGAATTAACAGCACATTTAGTGACAGCTTTAATGTTAAAGTAGGAGTACATCAGGGTTCTGTACTGAGTCTATTGCTTTTTATTTGTGTCGTTGAAGCATTGTTCAGAAAATTCTGTACAGGTTATCCGAAAGAGATGCTATGTCTTGATGATTTAGTACTTGCCTGTGAAACAGTGGAAGACCTACTTGTTAAATTAAAGACTTGGAGGAATGCTATGAAAAATAAAAGTCTGAGAGTGAATGTTACCAAGACCAAAGTGATGATCTGTGGTTGTAGTGTTGGAAAGTTCCCCAAAAGAGGAAAGTTCCCCTGCTCAGTTGATGAAAGGGAGTCGGGTGCAATTCAAGCTTTTGTGCTACCTGTAAGCATTGGGTACACAAGAAGTGCAGTGAAATTACTAGTAGGTTGGGAGAGGATAACCAATTTGTGTGCAAGAAGTGTACGACAATGAAGATGGATGAGAACTTAGATGTGGAGAAAATATATCCAGATGGCGAAGCTATTGAGGTTGTCAAGAAGTTTTGTTACCTTGGTGATACCATTAGAGCACAAGGTGGAGCAGGTGTGAAAGCAAGTGGTAGCGATAATTGAGAACACAATAAATACCAGCTCTCAGTTTGTTCGCTTTGTTTTTTGGTGCAGGATTATTCTTTTCTTCACCAACAAAATTTGTTCTAGCAGCAGCAATACTAATTCCAATTCAATTAAGTGGTGGTGCGATCCCTCAGATGAATAGAACTGCAAACCAAAACAAATGCTGAAACTTCAAAACCACAAAAGAACGTTTGACTAATGTTACCGACGACAATCTAAACACACGCGAACGACATTAGTTACGTTGTGTCCAAAAACGATCTCTCTCAAGCAAAAGATGTCACTCCCTTCATTAAGCTCTTTTGGAGTGCCAAAAGCGCCTACTTTGCATAATCACGTGTGTTCGATTGTCGCCTCAAAGTCAGACAGTTCCAGGTTTGCTGCTGCGCGCAGCCACTGTTTCTTGGCAGAACGTGCATGCCAGTGTCTCCGCACCGTCATCACAAGGTGCTAGTGTGATTGCAAGAATTAGGAGTGGATGGAGTAAGTTCAGGGAACTTCTGCCATTACTAACCAGCAGAGCATTACCACTGTCAACCAACGAGTCTATCAAGCATGTGTATGCAGTGTGATGATGTATGGAAGTGAAACCTGGCCAATGAGGGTTGAGGACATGCATTGTATGGAGAGAAATGATATGAGAATGATACAATGGATGTGTAATGTGGGTCTTAAAGACAGACTTAGTTCTGATGAACTCAGAGGAAGTTTAAACTTGGACAGTATAGAGAGATTTGTGCAGAACAGGAGACTTTAATTGTATGACCATGTTGAAAGAATGGATGAGAGTTCTTGGGTTAGTAGATGTAGAACACTTAAGGTAGCAGGTTCAGTTTACAAGTGAAAGCCAAAGAAAACATGGGAAGAAGTGAAAAAATTGACCTGAGAGAAAGAGGAATAAATAAAGACCTGGTCAGAGATAGGTTACTTTGGAAGTAAATTTCTTAAAGCCGTCCAACACATGCCAGCATGTAAAACAGACGTTAAACCGAATATGATGGTGATGATGATGATGATGATGACACATGTAACTGGAATTAAAATTCTTTATTTTTTTCAGAACAATACTGTCATTGACTGAAATATCTCTGTAAGGTCAGTATGAATGAATTGGAATTAGTAATTCTGTCCTGGAAACAGGAAGATTATTCTGGATATAGAAGGGAAAGAGACAAACTTCACAAGGATTATCGAGGGCAAGCACAGTCTGAGTTATAAAGAGAGATTAGAAAATTGGGTATATCACAACACTTTGATAAAGCAAAATGTGGGCTGATCTAATTGAATGTTTCAAAATTCTATATGGACATAAGAACTATTGACAATTTAAAAAAAGAATTTAATGGAAACAAGCAACTTCATCGCTCACTACAAAAACATTGAGATTTATTTATCGAAAAAGAGAGAGTAATTAATGATCTGTACTTCATAGATACCCCAAATAGAAAAATAGAAGTATCAAGAAAAGACCAGGAGTGTCAGATACATTTAGCACATTTATTACAGCATAGAAAGTGTAAAGGCAACATTATGTACGATACATACATATAATTTATAAACACAGTACTCACAAATAGTTACAGCCCTTTACCTTTTGGTAGGGATTTATCTATCCGAATGTTACAGATATTGTTTTATATCTTATCTGGATGCCAAACAACATGCGGCCAACTACATTTACGTCCTAATTCTCTCTACCCTTTTCTAAGTTAGCCAAGAGCCAGAACTGCAACCAGGAGGACAGGGGATTCATTTGATCTTTACAATTGTAACAAG
This sequence comes from Sepiola atlantica, assembly GCA_963556195.1. Classification (NCBI taxonomy): domain Eukaryota; kingdom Metazoa; phylum Mollusca; class Cephalopoda; order Sepiida; family Sepiolidae; genus Sepiola; species Sepiola atlantica. The sequence continues at coordinate 46,772,397 of OY744524.1, forward strand.
TTGTCAGAACTTGTTAACAATGTAACTAGTGTAAATAGGTTTAAAAATGATATTCACCAATTTCCATGAAGGCAAATATAAATAAGTATAAATTAAAAATTAATTTGTTATCCCTTCATGAAACTGGTAGAGAAAAGTATCTTTTCTTTATTCCAACACATAAAATAGATTAATATGACTCTAAGGTCTAAGACAGGTTCATGCCAAGAAAATAACTTTTAAAAAATAAAATAAAAAATACAAACGAATAGTGAAAAAACAAAAACAAAACCGAAGTGTACAAAAGCGGGAGAACAAACTTAGAGGACATGAAACAAAACAAAATAAAAAAATGTTCTTTCTTAGACAAAAAAAAGTGTAACAAATAATAAAAAAAGAATGGAATAACTAAAATACTGGATGTTCACAATTGCTAGGAATCCAGTTTGTTACAGGAGCAGCTGCGTCACTGATATATTTCTTTCTTTTTTTAACACATCTGCATCTTTTATAGCACAATTTATTTTTTGCAATTGCCATCAACTAATTCTAATAAAATGCTTAGATAGATCAAAGTTTTATCTGAACTTTAAAATTTAGATTCGTCTATAATTAAATGACATGTGATGCAGCACCACAATCTACTAACATATTACAAGTGTGAGCTTATTATGGGAATGAGGTTGTGTTGATGATAACATACACTGAAAAGAACCTTGACTTCTTATCAGAGGTTTTTCTCTTCACAACATAGGAAAGCAAAGATGGAAAAGTTGAGCAAATAGAGAACGCGATAGAAATGATAATTGAATAAGAAACGAGCTCACACGTGATTCTCATTCTATTAAAGTTCATAGCAAAGTTCTGGATAAATGCGTCATAGATAATTTGACTGTGGGATAGGAATGTGAGTATGAAAATAAAAGAAGAGTCTAATTGTCGTAGGAAATACTGTTATTAGGTGGTAGAGATAGAGGAAGAAAATAAAGAAAGATTGTGCATTCTGTAATGTAAGTCTTCAGTGAAAAAGAATGGTAAAGAGAGCTTGGCATACAGTGACACAAAGGTGAATTGAATCTGTGTCGTAGCAGTTTAAATTTGTTTCTTTAAATCAGCAAGTGGTTTTGCATGTGGCAAAGGTATGGGTGTGGTGAAGTGTCGAACGGCAATAGTTTATTCAGCGACTGGCGACTGTTTTAAAGACAGTTTTCAATGTTTTATATACTTTTGAGGAGATCCAAATAAGTTCTGTTTGAAAGCACTTCTTTTAAATGGTTTGCTTCGCTACATTAACTTGTGTTTTATACTGATCATGCAGACGTAGACGTGAACAATATCACATGAGCTGAGTTGACCAATCGGATATTTAGGATAGCTTTATTTTTCATTTATTTAATTTCAATCCGACTTTTATCTTAAAGCGACAATCTGTTTTTAGATTGTGTTGATAAGTTTGTGTGCACATAGACTGAGTTTTTACCATTAGAATTTATCTATTAATTTATCTATTAATTCATCTATTAATTTATCTATTAATTTATCTATTAAGTTCTACACTTCATCATTGTAACAGTATACTAGAAACTACTTCCTAATTCACACTTGATATCACGCCCTGCACGTAAAAATACAAAAAAAAACTTCACTGAAGATTCTGGTGTAATACTCAACTTATTTCCAGAACACACCGACTGTAAATAAAACATATTAATATAATTTAGTGGGTTATGTTGGTTCGTGTGGAAGAATGTCAAGATGAAGAAAATCATTTGGTAAAGTTAGCCGTATCTGGACGTATCTGACTGTAATGGAATATTGAGTAAGAAAAGGGTCACCATCCTTCATGAAAACACAAATATCTCCACTAAAGTATAAATCAACTTTATTCAGAGAGAGCACTGGAATATAAAAAGAGTTGTTTGGTAGGCTGGCTTTTGTAGAAAACAAAATGTGGTATCCTGGAGTTCCATCTCGTCTGGTCGCTTCTGGTGAAGGACAAGAACAGAATAGGACGAGAACAGGATAGGACGTCTCGCCATGACGAAATTGACTCGAGAACTGAATCATTTTTTGATGCCAACTCTCTGAGCGGGAATTGGAGTTGAGTCTGTGCAGAGGTATTCTCTCGCCTACACAGTATAAAAGTCTAGGTATGATTACGCATGTGCCAAGCCTAACCACAACTCAACATAACGCAAGATATAGCGCATACATACAAACAAATTAGATATGTCATGCAACTGCTACATTAACATCGCTTTTTGTCAATTCATAACAACAAAACTCTACATGGTGGCAGAAGAAAACACCCCCAAACGCAAGAACAGTATTAAGTTGATATCAACAAAACAAACATTTCGGTAATGAAGCGAACGTTAATAGGTCTATTGTCAATAAAACAAACAAGTGAGACAAAAATATCATATTCGAACGGACAATTGGATTGAAACAATCGATGCACCAACACACATAGAAGTTCTATAAAAGTAACTGATTCACACTTCAAAAAAACAATCTTAACGAATATTTTACTTGTGTTGTATCAAGCCATCCTCGACTCAGTTATCATCGTTTCTTCATTCTTGTTCTGCCAACCCTTCACACAGACAAAGAACAGTCACAAGAACTAACACATTATAACTTGCCTACTTTTATCCTTGTCCACACATACCTATGCATAACAAATGGATGTGTTGATGTGATGAAGAAAGCAAGAAGGAAAGTGCAAGTAAGTGGGTTAGGGTTAGTCGACATGTTAGGAAGCAGCAGCAGCAGTACCTTTGTGCTCATGCCAATTAGACTATCTCAGCCAGTCAGTGGGCCGCACATCGAAGTGACTCCTCACTTGCATGCCAGCTTCTGGGGTTCTAGACAGTTTGTATCAGCTAGTTTAAGTTATCGTCTTGGTATTAAGGTCTCGTCTGTTATTTGAACGTCTTGATCATTGTCTGAATTCACTTACTATGTGCGTGTTAAAACCTTTCAAACGGCGAATGGAACTGTATTTCATTGTCAGTAAAATAGAAACAGATCAACAGAGAAGTCAAATATTATTAAGAGTAGCTAACAACAGATTAAAAGGGTATAACTCCTGAAATTATCTTTAATATATTTCTAGAGAAAATAGAACAGCAAAGGAACTAGAGGGTGAATTGTCTCAAATTAATATCATATAGACAGAAAGTAGAAGAGACACTAAACGATTTTCGTAATAGATGCAAGGCACTGACACAGAGATAGTCACTATCAGAGACTGAAGAACAGCAATGGAAAATAGAACTTATTATCGTAGCATCTCAGACCTTTGCAGCAATCAATAATGCAGCCCTCATGCTCGTTCGCTTCCACTCGAGTCCCTCTGGCATTGGTTGATTTGGCACCACTGACTTTTGGCTGTATTCTCAGGATGCCAGCATTGACAAAGTTTCTACTCCTCTGAAGAATTGGTCGTCACCTGAGGGATGAGAAGTACATTAAAAAATAGACAAGCAAGGTATCGACAACTGGAACAAATATTCTTAACTTAAAAAGTAAGAATATATAAAGTAACAATATATTGCAATTAAAATAACAAAAAGTCTTTCGCTGGTTTTTATCTCTGTGCATCTGAACTAATTTTGGGTTTCAACTTTGACTCGCTAAGTTTCATGGACAGTCAGTGGGTAAATGTCTTTGTATGGATAGAGCGAAAAGCGTTTTTCCTCCTTTGGGCAGAGAAAAGCAATTCAAAACTTCAAATCCACTAAACTCTAACTAAACTAGACTGAATAAATTTGTAACTCTCGCACCTTATATTACATCGCAAGGTAACTTGGCGTTGCTTGGCCAAGTTCTACTTACCTTATCCAGTAAGCAATTTCGTTGGTTACTTACTCACAGGAATAGCAGAAGGCAGTATATTCACCATTTATCATGAATATTTGTTAATTGGAAAGCTTTGTTCAAAATGGCTACTGAGTTTGGTCATAGTCAATCAAAAACACCAATGCTTTGACGCGTCAGAGTGTTGTTTGGTACTGTTTCAACACAACAAAAAATAGTTTTTGCATCAATATGTGACAATGGATGAAACATGGATCCATTGGAGTCAAATCGCCAGTCAACTGAGTGGACAGCAGCAGGTGAAAGCCGTCTAAAGAGACCAAAGACACAAACATTAGCAGACATGGTTTTAGCCTCCATATTTTGGGATATGCAAGGTATTTTGTTTATTGATAACCTTGAGAAAAGAAGAACCATCAATAGTGAATATTAACAACAGCATTATTGGTATGTTTGAAAGAGAAATCGCAAAAAACGGTCACAGAGACAATGCACTGTGTCACAAGTCGATAACAACAATGGCAAAACTACATGACTTACACTTCGAATTGCTTCTGCACCAACTCTATTTTCAAATTCTGGCCCCCAGTGATTACTGGTTGTTTGCAGACTTCAAAAACATGTTCTAGGGAAAAAGATTTGTCTCCAGTGAGGAAGAGATATCAGAAACTGAGGTGTGTTTTGAGGCTAAAGACAAATTGTTCTACAAAAAAAGCATTGGAATCAGTGTATCACCCTAGAAGGAGATTGTGTCAATGAATAAAGTCGAATTTTGCCTAAAAGTTATCTTATTAGTTAGATATCTTATTGAGTGATGAGTTCATTTAAATTAAAAAAAACTAACTTGAAACGTTTAGGAACTTTCATATAAGAAACATTAATCTGACTTTTTATGAAAATACGGTTTTGGCAAGCTACGTGTGTTTTTTACTCATCTGAGATCTTTAGATTTCACATGAGTGAAACATGCACATTTACCAAAAGCTTATTTTCATACATCTATTATGCTCTTGTCCTGTTATAATAAATCCGAAAACAAATGCAGAATAAATCATGTGATAATATAATATAGCAATTGACTAATATAAACATGCACTCGACAGTTGAATGTTTAGTATTGCATGCATTCGAATATCAGACTTGCTGCAAGTGAGTAATATTTAATAAGGAGAAAAGCGGTCACACAAAAATTGAAAATATCTCTGATTGTTAGTTAGGCCACCCAAGAAATGTTTTTTTTTTGTTTTAAATAAAATAAGTGCCTCATTAGCAACCTGAGAGCAACCTACTTGAGAATATACTGAGAGCAACCTACTTGAGAATATACTGAGAGCAACCTACTTGAGAAAAGTAATGTCCTAGATTGTCTGCAGATAAGCCCTTTTTAGTAGACACTGTCAGTCAACATTGAAGTGATCCCTCCAGGTGTCAGAATTGGGATAACTGAAATCTAAGATTTCCGGTCAAAAGTACATATATTCCAGCATATGAGCAGGGGAGAGCAGTTAGAGTTGGCCTCCCAGGGCGTGAAGCAGTCAGTTAGAGTTGGACGTCTGAGAGAGTTGGATCTGTGTGCATCTCCGAGCAAAATGGGCTCTTGGGGCTATTAGCTAAAGGATTGTGTTTATTAGACATGTTTTGATTTAACTGGGCAAAAATCCCATTTTGCAAGTCTTCTATTCAACCTAAGAAAACGAGTACCATCGTAACCTCAAAAGGAAAATAAACCTTGTTAATTGTTTTTAAACTGGAGTTTTTATGGTTTTATTTGGAGGGAGAATTCCTTTGTTGCAGCACTGAATCGAGCAACAACTTTGGACCGGCACAACGAGCAGGACGATCACACCTGTGCAGTGGATGCACGCATGCATGTGCATATCTGTTGTCATGACCATCGGATTTTGACCCTGTAGGATACAGCAGATGCCAGAGCACACTCAGAGATTCACATCTAGTGCCTAAATGATCGGGATCAACTCTGCAAAATGCAACAACCACAAGATGCACAGTCCAAGAATTAACTAAGGAAGATGACAACATGATGCAACCTCTCAGGCAAAACAGAGCAGAGGAAGAATAACTGAGATATCACCGAAGGGAACAATAGAATGGTAGGTCTAAACAATTCATTTTTCCTCTGCCCATCCTTCTCTCTATTATTTTCTTGTGTCGTTCTGGGTTCTTTTTGTAAATTGTTGTTTTTGGTAAGGATTTAAATTATTTGTCACCCCCCCCCCCCCAAAAAAAAAGAGAAAAGGAAAGAATACGTTGTAGTGAAGTCAATATCAGATATTTACTTGTTTTGAATCGAGAAACAGGGACTTCAGTCAGTCAGTTACGCGGGTCAGTGACGAAAGGACTCGCTCTGTACTTTCCCCACCGAACCCGACATATCAGTTCGTGTATATGTTCTTTTCTCATCTCGAACTTAGAACAGATTTTCGCTGACAATGATCAAGACGCCCAGAATTGTTAGCGCCCGTCGATCCGACTAACACACTTTGTAAACAAACCAGTGTACATTATTTTTAATTATTTAAAAAAAAAAAAAATTTCTTCTAAGAAAACCAAACAAAGTCGTTACGGACTTAATTCTTTCCATTCAGCTGTTCTGCATGAAATGACCCTTCTCTTCACAGCGAGACAAGGTTGCTGACCCAACCTGGTTGATTGCTCACTGATCTAAACAAACACAACATGGGAGTGAGTAGTCGTTGGACCAGGCGTTTCAACATCGGCAGCCTTCATCAGAACGGCAACTTTTCCCGAGCAGTACCGGGTGACCAACCGAACCCGGAACGACCAAACTGGTGACGTCACGAAAGCTGGAGGACAGGGGGTACAATTGTAACTATTTATTGTTTTGTAAGGATATTTAGAGAGAGAGAGAGAGAGAGAGAGAGAGAGAGAGAGAGAGAGGGAGGTGGGTGATAGTAGTAATAATAGTAGTAATGCTGGGGTGGGGAGAGCGTATCTGAGCGAATCAGAGAGAGAAAGGGAGTGACTATTCAGGCCAGTTCGTTGAGGGTTGTCCATGAACTTGGGACTAATTTTTTAGATGTTGGATTTTCATTTCGAATATTCTGAGTTTGTATGAATGTTTTAATAAATAAATAATTAAAAAAATTAATTAATAGTTATAGAAAAAAGAGAGGGAGTATTGATTTACTCCTCTCCAGGAGTTAGGCACAAGGCCAGTTTTTATCTTACTCCCACAAGTAAGATATGACCCAAGGTCGGGTCGGGAAAGTGGGGTTTAAAAATTGCCTGGGCAGCCCCGTCGGCATTCCCCGGTAGGGACGCCTCAGGCAGTAAGCAATAAACTTACTCCTCACCAAAGAGGGGAGGCGAAGCCTGGGAGGGTGGACCTCCTAGAACTGCACAGGACAAACCCATAGACCGGCATAAATCAAGCCCCGAAGGCCAAGACAATACCAGTCTATGGGGTGCAGTATCCATCGAAACAGATACTACATTTTGATCTTAGCCAAAAGGCAAGAAAAGAGAGGGAGTAGATGGGATAGAATTAATTTAATTTTCTAATTTGAATTTACTTTATATTATGGATATTAGGTGAGCAATAGAGATAGATTTTAAAAGAAAGCATTACCATGGGCAATTGCAGCATTTTTTTCTTTCTGTCTGTTGTTTGTCTGGATGCAGAGTGGATAATTTCTTTGTGTGAGGGATGCGGGTTACTGAGCGTTGGAGTGGCAAGGTGATAACACTCTATGAGGGATAGGCCATGGATAATGATTTTTCATGGACCTTTACTATAGAAAAATAAAGATAGGTGGAAGTTTAAATCGTGAAAGTTTTATGTCAGATAGATTGACTTGATTTTGAAGAATTGAGAAGATATGGGAAGTTTTTTAATATTGAAGAGATTTTCCCATGTGTTGACTGTGGTTGTGAGAAATGATAACATGCACCCACCCCTGATGCACGGATTGCATCTACTCTGTGTTCGGTTGGGCATTGGACAGTGTAGAATTGAGGCTTGATTAGTGGATGGCATATGTGTAGATGTGTAATCTCTTTATATGTAAAATGATTTTAAAAAATTGATAAAACTACGGAAAGAAAAAGGATCAATATTTTATTTTTGTTTGTAATAAACTGATGTCATAGTGAAAATATTCTGAGCTGTACATGTACTTGGAACGACTTTTATTTTGAATGTCTTCATTTTGTATTAATACCATTTTTTTTTAATTAATTGCTATAGAAAGAAAAGAAAGATTAGGAAATGCTGTTTGGGGAAAGTACGTGTATGAGTGTTTATTTTTGTTTTGTTTTCTTGTCCACCTTTATTTTAATTCAGAAGTGCATGACACTTTTCAATTTGTTCATTCTGCTGATATTTTATTTCCCAAATAGTGACTGTCAATCTGGGATAATATCTCATTACTCAGTACATGGACTATGTGAAAGAATCTTTTCGATTTATCTGATACCGTGCCCTCTCAAAAACAGTTTCTCCAACTCAAGTCTCAATTGATTAATGATTTTGTACGTTCTCAGTAGCTCAATAACAAAATCTGATTTTGATTCCCTGTTCTCAGTTTATTCTTTTCTTTGATTCATCTTTTTTCTAGTCTCACATCAAGTATAGTTAGGAAAATGTCAGTCAACCAGTATATAGATTGTTAAAACCTCCACAATCTATTAAAATACTATCATTTAAGATTAGGTCAAGTCCGTATTTGGAATTAAAACATGTTTTCTCAGTTGTGTTTTCATTTATTCATATTATAAAATTGTACAGTTTGTGAAGACCTTTTAATCATTGTAAACATTTGTTTTCTCTCTCCAATGGATAACATGACAAATGAACAACAAGGACCAGGGAAACAAACCATATATATATATAGAGGGCGTTACGGAGCCCTCCAAAAAAGAGCGCACTCCAGGAGCACGCTCCTTTTTGCTGGAGCAAAAGAGAGGAGGGCTCATTTTATATTCAGCGGGAGTGGAGCAGGAGCAACTCCATTTGGGACTAAAGAGCGGTGGTTTTATCGCTCCGCGCTCCTCACTCCAAAATTATTTGATTTTTTTTCTTTTAAACATTAGTTTTTTATTCAGCAATAAAAAGGAAAAGAAAAGAAAGTCTCAGAGTTTACTCTGAGTTATTTAAAAAAATTATATCTGGTAAATTTATATGAGATAGGGAGAGAGAGAGAGAGGGAAAGGGAGGGAGAGACCGGGAGAAAGAAGGAGAACATTTGAAGTTCTCAGATTTTTACATCTATGTGTTAAATTTTTGATGGGACAGTTTTCTTAAGGCAGAAGACAGACAATTTGGCACCAAATGTCTTTAAATGAGCCAGTAAGTCTATAGATGTCTTTGAAGTTATTTTCTTATAGATTTGAACTTTTTTTTGTATTTATGGTAAAATGTTTATTGTGATTGAATAAATAAGCCAATTTTTCTTTTAATTTGTGTTTTTAACTAAAGAATTTTAGGTTCAATTATACTATAGGGGCCGTTGGATTTTCTCGCCCATTTCGCTCGGTATTCACCCAAATGTTCGATAAAATCGATTTTTGGGGTGAAATGGTACATTTTGTCCTGACAAAAAATTCTAATTTGAACTTTTATGCCACATTTTTAACCGTCGTCCTTTCGGCGACATTTGTTGTTATTCTTAAATTCACGACTAGTATGTTTTAACCTTTTCATGTTTGCTTTTAAATTCGTTAAATTCCGTTAAAACTTGCTTTTGTAAATAGAATGTTCAAAGTTTTTTTTTGTGTGTAATAAAATGTTAAAGCAGTAAAAATATCTTTAGTCCAAGGAAAAAATATATTTAGTCCAAGAAAAAAAACAATAAAAACCAACATGGCCGTCAGCGATTAAAACCTGGAATTAAAGTTAGATTCTCAACACTTTAAAAAGTAAATGAGAATTTTATTTCAGGACCAAAAATACAATTAAGACCAGCAATCAGTTTCATCTTAAATTTGGGCGAATACCAAGCGAAATGAGCGAAAGAAAACAGCAGTCCCTATTCTACAATTAGAAATTTGACCCAATATTTTTTCAGCTCCCAAGGTCTAGGCCTAATATTTTGTATGAAATTTTAAGACATTAAATGGATCTCTGAATTGTTTATTGACAATTCATTGATATTTTTGGGGCAACTTATGCAAAATATTTTTTTTATTCAATCTTTAAAAAATAAACTTCATTGGGTTTTTTTTCGCCCCAAATTGTACTATAGAAAAAAAATGGATAAATCGATTTGTTTGAAAGTACTTGCGCGTTTCTCTGTTATAAATAATAATATACATTATACAATATAGTTACCCCCCCCCCCCCGGATCAAAGTGTAGTATCTGTTCCGATGGATACTGCACCCCATAGACTGGTATTGTCTTGGCCTTCGGGGCTTGATTTGCGCCGGTCTGTGGGACTGTCCTGTGCAGTTCTAGGAGGTCCACCCTCTCAGGCTTTGCCTCCCCTCTTTGGTGAGGAGTAAGTTTATTGCTTACTGCCTGAGGCGCCCCTACCGGGGAATGCCGACAGGGCTGCCCAGGCATTTTTTGTAAGCCAGAGTGCTCACCTTCTCAGACGCTGGCTTTTCAAATCCCACTTTCCCGACCTTGTGTCACATCTTACCTTGTGGGAGGAAGATAAATAAAATAGTTACCCCCCCCCCCCGGATAAAAGTGTAGTATCTGTTCCGATGGATACTACACCCCATAAACTGGTATTGTCTTGGCCTTCGGGGCTTGATTTACGCCAGTCTGTGGGTTAGTCCTGTGCAGTTCTAGGAGGTCCACCCTCCAAGGCTTCGCCTCCCCTCTTTGGGGAGGAGTAAGTTTATTGCTTACTGCCTGAGGCGCCCCTACCGGGGAATGCCGACAGGGCTGCCCAGGCATTTTTTGTAAGCCAGAGTGCTCACCTTCTCAGGCGCTGGCTTTTCAAATCCCACTTTCCCGACCTTGTGTCACATCTTACCTTGCGGGAGGAAGATAAATAAAATAGTTACGTTCGTAAAACAAACAAATATTAAACAACAACACGACGAGTAATGTTGGCCTGGCTGTCTCTCCTCTTCCAGAGAAATGTTTTCTTTACAAAGAAAATAATCACTAATAATGTTTAAAAACTTTATTTACTTAAAACAAATCTAAATTCCCTTCCAAAATAAATAGAAAAAATATCGGGTCAAATTTTCCTTTCCTGAAAAAATAGGTTGTTAATGTAATGAAAATTAAAATTGTTTTAAAATATTTTAGGGATTTTTCTAATTCTATTTCATACTTCAGGAAACGAAAATTTACGTATAATCCTATACTTCGTCCGACATGTTCTCCTATAACTCTCAAAATATTAGCAAGATTTTGTCAAATATTATCTTACGGTCTTACACTTAAAGTGACATCCCAACCCATATCGATGAGATCCTTTGACGCCCACCCCTATCCGTCGACCATTCATTCGCAGAATAGAACGTTTATGAAAGAAGGTACATTTTCATTATGGAGCGCTGAAAAAGAGCCGCTCGTTTTTTATAGGAGTTGAAGCAGGAGCGGCTCCTTTTTGAAAATGGGGAGCGTGAGAGGAGTTAGCTCTAATTTTGGGCGTTGGAGCAGGAGCGGGAGCAGCTCCAAAAGTAGTGGAGCGCGTAAAGCCCTGTGTATATATATATATATATATATATTTTTTCTTTTCTTCAAAAAATTGCACGATTGTTGATTTTCAAAAATTTCACTTTAATACATTCTAATCCGTGCTTCAAAGATGTTGATTTCCTTACTTTAAAAAAGCGCCAATCTGCGCATAACATCGCCAGGACTATACTTATAGCGTCGTAAGAACTTGACGTCTATTCGACCCCTCAGGGTTAATACCATCAAAATGAGGAGGAAGAAAAAAAAAACAACTATAAGACAGTCTCGCCTGACAAGGTTGTTTTACAACAAAAGCTCGCGAAAAAAAAAAAAATTAAATAAATGAATTTTTCATTTAAAATTGCACGATTGTTGATTTTCAAAATATTTCACTACTTAGAAGGCAATACAATGCAGAGGTGTGACAGATAGACACAAGTTAGGTCAAATAAAACATATAATGGTGGAACAAGTTAAATAGTTTCACTCTTAATACAATGTATACACACACACACACACACACACACACACACATATATATATATATATATATATTTTATTTTTATTTTTATTATTTTCACAAACACATATATCTGTCTATCTACACAATGTTACAATGTTATGTAATACCTGTATCAACATGGTCTGGTGGAAACTCCGTATGATATAATATTTCGGGAAGTCTTTTCTTCTTCAGAACCGTGCTCAAATCAAGTTAGCCATATATTTTCTGCTCTCAACAAAATACAAAACATCATATTTTTACATATAAGATTTTTGGCTTTATCATATTTTCATTACTTGAAGAATTTGTTAGTTTGTCCAGATTAAAAAAAATGTTGCTCTCTTCCATCAAAAAGGTGATTTAACTTACACACTTTGAAAAATACGTCATAAACATCCTAACATTAATTTATAGCTACTACTTACCTAAAAACAAATTGTAATTTTCTCTTTTAAATTAAACTAATTTAAACTCATCAACAATTTAGACACTTCATTTGATGTAATTTGCTCCAAATACCTTTATATCAAGTTTTATTTAATATTTTGCCAAATTAAGTAAAATATTTAGTGTATGTCTTTGGAAAGTACAAATATTTTCAATTTAATGAAAAATTAGGAAGGGTAAATATTCCTATGGTAAAATGTGTATTTCAATGCTTTTTCTTAATCTTAAAAACTATATTTTTATTTTCTGTTGTGAACATCTCATTTAGGTTCATTCAATTTAATTGAAAGGAAAAAATAAATCGCAGTCGCTCATAAAATTTCTATTTTAAATATGTTTTTATCTAGAAACTGCTTGTAAAACTTTAAAAAAATGTAATTTGATTTTTATTATGTAATGGTTTCTATATTCCTAGTGAATTTATTACAGTTTTTGATTAAAACAATTTTTACAAGATTTTGTATTTTCAAATGTTTTTTTGAGAAAAAATAAATCATATTTAAAAATGTGTAAAGAAATTTTAAAATCATTTAAAAATAATATTTTAATGTTGGTATAAGGATCATGTGTTGTAGTATCTTCTCCAAACAGACAGTCGACATTTTAAATATGTATTTTCTTGGATTGGAAATAAACAGGAAAAAAACAATGATTAAGAAATGGTAATGATAAATATACTGCTTTATTTACATATATATATATGGTCTATATATTTCCTATCTTGTACCAAAGGTACTTAAGGTTTGTTTTTTTAAATTTTTAATGTTTTTAGGCATCTTTTATTCCTATATAATTTTATATATTGCAGAATGGTTCTTAGGTGTAGTGTTTAAATATTATTATTATTATTATTATTATTATTATTATTATTATTATTATTATTATTATTGTTATTGTTATTGTTGTTGTTGTTGTTGTTGTTGTTGTTGTTGTCGTCGTCGTCGTCGTCGTCGTCGTCGTCGTCGTCGTCGTCGTCGTCGTCGTCGTCGTCGTCGTCGTTGTTGTTGTTGTTGTTGTTGTTGTTGTTGTTATAATTAGTATTATTTGATATAAAAATTACCATATCACACTGTAGTCTTAAGGGTAATCTTTTATTATAATTATTATTATTATTATTATTTATTTATTTACTTATATATATATTAGTGAAATAAAGACTGAATTGGTCCTACATTTGGTTATTGGCAAAAGTGGTCATTTGATCAGCACCACTGGAGAGCCATGAATTTTATAGCTGTTCTGTTTTTAAATCTCCAAAACAGTTACATGGTAAACAGCTGTGTATTCCCATTTAATATTTCACAATTCAAGTTAAGGTCCTTCGATGCCCACATTGTAAATTTTCCTGCAGTAAGTCGGCTTAAGCAAGTGCTAAGTTTGCGATATTTTGGATTTAGTTAGCTTCCCTGGGAATTTAAACTGCATTTTCTTTCTTTGTTTAAAATGGCTCAAAGCTTCTTTAGGCTATGTATACATACATTTATTTTCTCACAGAAGAGAGATATAATGCATGATACACAAAAAGGGGGTGCACATTAGCAGACATAATTCCTATAAAGAATGCTTGGGCTTATAAATAAGATACAACTTACTTTGTATAGAAAAGGTGCTATACCGAAATGGCCAGCTGTCTGAGGGTTTCGTCTTAACTTTCTAGAAGCTAAATCTGATGACACTGTGTCAGTGATGTGCAACCATGTAAAACCGGAGAGCTGGGCCAGACATGTCTGACCAGCTTCCAGCCGAAGCTGGAAAGAGACCAAGGCTCGATTTCTAATCTCATACCATGCATGTGTGAGTCTTTTTTATCCTTCAAAACTGAAGATTCATTTTCACTTGGTACCAGCATAGTTCAAAAGAGATAACTTGAAAATTTGTTCAAGGGACGTAACTCATGCCTATTTGTCACAACATGTTTCAAAAGCTTAAGGTTTTCTAACTAGATTAAAAAAGCAACAACAAAACTAAAGGGAAAATTCAGGACATTCACAAAAATTGGAAATCTGTTACGTGAAATTTTCGTCAGGAATTACACTTAACATTCTTTACAATTGTCTTGATGTATTGATCTTGCTTGTTGTCACCACAGTGTTTCAGCGAGCGATGGCAATACCAGTAGGCCTTCTTCAGCTGTCTGTACTTTTTGAGAAGCTTGAACAGAAAACTTATTTAAGATATAACATTCTTTCTCTAAGTGGTTGGACAAGGGCAAGACTCGCTTGCGTACTCTTTCCCTTTCTCCAAGTGGTCGGCAAGGGAATCCTACGACTTGATCGTAACACCTATTCACCAGCATTTTTTGTTGTAATGAAACATATTTTTGAGTTGCATTAGAGAAAGTTTTTATATTAAAACAACTAGGAAAACACACTTTTCAAAATGAGTGTCCTTTCACACATATATGATTATATTACACACCAAATATGTTTACGCTTTTAAGAGATTTAAGATAATATATGCTAGGTCAGAAATATCGATTAAGATTTAAAAAATGCTAATTATTGGGAGAAAAAAAATTAAAAAACAGGTAAAAAAATAATATGTCAGTTTATGATTTAATACATTCTAGATTCATTTTTATTAAATTTATTAGAGATGTACATCAATTCATCGAATGTAACACAATTTTTTCAGTTTTCCTATGCATTGATACATTTCCTATAAAAACAACTATTTCTATAAATTACAATGAAGCATCAAATATTTAAAGTGTCTTTTTACTTCCCCCACCCAACTGCAACAAAGTTAGACATAGTGTCAGTGTATAGTGGAGAATCCCACTCTGGATGGGTGTAAAAGTTGCCATGGTGATTGGACCTGTTGGAATTCCTTGGTAAAAACATTTCAAGCAACCAGCGATACCCCACCTCACCACACCCTGAAGGAGGAGGTAATGCCTAGGAATACAGAACAAAACCATACTTCACTCCAATTTAATAGCAATGGCCCATGTGCCATGTAAATGTGCTTATTACTATTTCAATGTGAATAAGCAAACAAACATAAAGAGATAAATGACACTTTAAAATTTAAAAAACAATTTATTTGGAATTTAAAAAATCTTTACCGTGTAACGTATGTTGTTAATCAGGAAATGTGTACGGGGCTGCTCAGGGTTCTTTTGTAGGCACTTGACTTTTCAAATGACCTTGTCCACCCTCCCAGGCTTTGCCTCCCCTCTTTGGGGAGGAGTAAGTTTATTGCTTACTGTCTGAGGCGCCCCTACCGGGGAATGCCGACGGGGCTGCCCAGGCAATTTTTAAATAGCCAGAGTGCTCACCTCTCGAGCGCTGGCTTTTCAAACCCCACTTTCTCGACCCGATCTTGGGTCACATCTTACTTGTGGGAGTAAGATAAAACTGGCCTTGTGCCTAACTCCTGGGGAGGAGTAAATAAAACCTTGTATCTAACCTCCTGCAGAGGAGATAAATAAATATCATTGTAGGTCTAATTAAATGGCCCACAATCTTTTTAAAAATCTGTGCATGGTAAGCAACCATATCGAAGTTTGCTAACTCAACCCAAACAGAGAAGCTTTATCTTTTTATATGATGACGATAAAAAATGACGTTTTTATATCAGAGAAATATAAAATTGTAAGTTTTAAAAGTTATTAAATTTTTTTTTCAAATTCACACTTTGAATTATGAACGATTGAAATTTTTAATAAATGTTTAATAAACATATTTCAGATATTTATAAAAGTTCAAAAACAGCAAAGTGTAGTATCTGTTCTGATACTACACTTCATCTTTTTTTATCCTGAGTCAGTGAAGAAGAAATCATTCTAGACGGAGGCAATTGTAATTTTTGTTCCAATCCAGAGTTCCCCTTTTGGGGAGGTGGATTTTCCTCACATTAAAACTGACCTCGTGTGGAGGCAAGTAAATCGGAACTATGATAAAATTATATTTTCTATTTTAAAACAATATGAATATAATACAACTGAAAGATGTTAAGTATTTCCAGTGACAAACAGGAAACATTTACTTTGATAAAAGTCAATAAAAACTTGCTTCAAAATCCTAACACAGCCGCCTTAATATTTAATTAAATTTAAATAAAATGAAATAAACGAAACCAGATTTTATTGAATAAGTTACTTCCCTTGAAATTATCTCCCTTTGAACATAAAATCTTTAATAGATGTTAAAAGAAATATCACCTCGGATAAGGATTATTTCCCATCGACTTATGATCAACTTTGTTACAGAAAGTATACTTTCATAGATTTATTTGGTTTATGGAAATGACGGCATTTTAAATATTAAAGTGGGAGCAATTGTTTAACTTTTAGTAGTAAATGATAGATTTACTTTTTTATTTTTGTAACCATCAAAATGATTCAAATCTAATTAGATTATTAAAATATTTTTTTTATTCATTAAGAGTTCACAAGGGATCGCTCACTGGCAACAACAGTTGATGTTTCCTGGATTTTTACTGACAACAAATCTTCCCAGATTTTTAGTACTCTCCACTTTATTCGATACCTGCTGCAAATCACTTTGCATTATTGCAACAGCCATTTACTATTAATTTCTCGCTTACAACGTGCCGTTCTCTGGAATTTGAGTGGCAATAAGCCTCCTTAGGATTCCAGAACTTTCTATGCCTTTCTAATGAAGATGTCAATGCTGCTCTCCCTCCTCGGTCTCTCAATCCTCCATGACCTTTCACGACCATTTTATGTGGTACCAACCGATTCTGGTGTCACCACTATTTTTTGGGTGGGTGGGTGGTGGTGGTGGTGGGGGTGTTATGTGACCCCCCCCCCCTCCTATTTCACTCT
The DNA here is from genome assembly GCA_963556195.1 of Sepiola atlantica. Lineage (NCBI taxonomy): Eukaryota > Metazoa > Mollusca > Cephalopoda > Sepiida > Sepiolidae > Sepiola > Sepiola atlantica. Next base: position 46,789,562 of record OY744524.1, read on the forward strand.
GGCATTTTCAATTTCCTTGGATTTGTGTAATATTCTTTCTATATTTTGTTCCACTTCGAATTCAGTTTACATGTGATTAATCGGTGTTACCGTGGGTTGGTTTCCACACTCGACGATTCTTCTCAATATTTTCCCCGTTTTCATATTATTATTATGATTATTATTATTATTATGATGATTATTATTATTATGATTATTATGATGATGATTATTATTATTATTATTATTATTATTATTATTATTATTATTATAGTTTTCACACGAATCATTATCAGTGATTGCTCACTAGAAATAACAAGTTGCGTTCTCTGGAGTCTTTGTGACAACAAGTCTCCCCAGATGTCCAGCACTCTCTGCCTCTTTCAATAAACGTTGCAAATCATTTTATCACAGCAGCCGTTTAAAATTGATTCCTTGCTTATAACAACCGAATGGCAATAAGCCGTCCCAAGATTCCAGTGCTTTCTGCACCTTTCCAGTGGAGGTCTTTCAATCCTCCTTGACCATCACAACCTTTTTGTGTGCTACCAACCGAGGCTGGTGTCACTATATTTTCGTTTTCTTTTTTTTTGGGGGGGGGGGGGGGGTGAGGGGTGGTGGGCAATGTCAAGTTATGGGATATCTGGCAGTTTCAGTTCCCTTGGATTCATTTAATGTTATTTCTATATTTTTTGGTTCTATTTCTATTTCAACTTACCTGTGTTGTTTTGGAACTGTTCCAAGTGCTCCTATAATTATTGGTATTACGATAATTTGTTTAGTTTTTCTGCCTCCTTGATCTTCACTCTGTGAACTACTGGACCTGCAAAATCTATGATTTTGCAATTTTTTTCCTTCTTGTAGATTACTATCATGTCCGGTCTCCTTGCTTGGATGAGTCTGTTCGTTTGCACTACCATGTTCCAGAGGATTTTATGATTTTCATTTGTCACTACTGGCTCAGGTGTGTGTGTGTACTATTTGTCTCCATGTTCAAAGTTAAGATGTTTGCTTCCCCATGCAGTTGTATCTGTTTTTTTGCATTTGTTCTGCACTAGTTTGCTGCATTCATTTATTATGCAATTTATCATTTCACAAAGTCTGCATTTAAGGTTTCCTCGGTTTTGTTTATAATGGCTTTTATATAGTTCATTCTGATTGCATTGTTTTGTGTGGCTGTCAGTAGCAATTCCATTTCTCTGTTCAAATGTCCTTTTCATAGCCATGTTCATGTGTTTTCATCAATCTCTTCTTTGGTCAATCTTATAAATAGACCATGTAGCTTCTTTTTCTACCATTTTGCTTTTCTCGTTTTTGTTTGTTTTCAGTTTCACTGCTATTTTTATTGTTCATTTTGGTAGTGCTCTTTGTACTGACAGTCAGTATTTCTGTACTTTGTAGTGTGTATGTTTTTAGTTCTTTTATTGTATCCTTCATACAGACCTCTCCCCCCTTCTCTCCTTTTTACATGAAGTCGATCAAGATCATCGTTCAGGTGCAATGCATTGTGCATGGTCATTAGCTTCTTCATTGTTTTGTCCAGGTGTCCAAGTTCTTCTTTTGGCCAGCTTATGAAAGTTTTCTTGTTCTTATTCTTTTACATTTCTGTTGATTTGATGTCACCCACTTTCAGAACTCTCAAGCATTTATAGGTATTGTGTTCATCAAGCGTCTTTGTCAACTCTCGGTTGAGCAGTTCTATGCCCTCTGCTGTTTCGAGTTTTCCTTTTTTCATCTCTAGTAGTGCACACTTTTCCATTCCGAATTCCTGGCTGTTCCTTTTTGTTTTTATGCAAATACTTCCAGGTCGTCCATATACATAATATGTTTTCTTTTTTCTTTTCTGTCTCTGAGTTTGTATCTGGCATCGCATCTCGTGAATATGTTGTTGAGTGGCATCATAGGTATCATAAAATGTAGTCGTGATAGAGAGTTTCCCTGGAAAATGCCTCTCTGTATTCTTATTTCTGTTAAGTGTTGTTCTCCTGCCATCAGTTCTAGCCTCCATGTTTCTATTGTTTTCTCCATAAAGTTGATCATTTTGTCCGATATTTTGTACATCCTTAAGCATTCAATTATCCATGCTTGTGGGATTGTGTTGTATGCTTTTTTCTTGTAGTCGATCCATGCCATGGCTATGTTCTTTTTTCTGCTTTTTACCCCCCTCAGGATCTTTTGGTCTATGTATAGCCCTCTTGTTGCATTCCGGTACCCTTTCTGTTCCTCAGAAAGTAGTTCATGGTTATTAAGGAAGTGGTAGATCTCTTCTCTCAGTTGTGCCATTAAAATTTTCCATATGGTTGGTAGGCAGGTTATTGGGCTGTAGTTGCTTGGGATCGTTCCGTTTTCACTGCCTTTTTGTAGTAATGTGGTTCTTCTTTTAGTCATCTACTCTGGTATATCCGTTTCGTGTATACATTTTCTGTTAGTGTTTAATGCAGAGTCAGGAAGTTCTTAAACCAGAATGCATGTATTCTGTCATGACCTGGCGCTTTCCAGTTTACCATTTTTATTAAGGTCATTTTGGGTGTTTTTTCATTAATTTCGGTTTTTGTTCCTTTTTCAATTTTCTAATGTTTTCTTCCGTATTTTCCAGCTATTGGGCATTTTTCTTGTGATCTTGTAACTTTTTCTCATATATTGCTCCAGAATTGTCTTGTTTCTGCCGAGTCCAATTATTTTATTTTTGTTCTTCTGTTTACATTTTGGTAATACTCGCTTTCATTGTTTTCAAAAGTCCTATTTTGTTTCTACTGTTCACAATATTTCAGCTGTTTTTATCAGTTTTGTCTGGTGTCAACTTGTCACTTTGTTCTAATTTTTCCCGAGTTTTTTTTTCCGGAACTGTTACTAGTGCCCCGACAATTATTGGTATTAAAGTAATTTTTTTAGTCTGTATTTCCATGTCCAAGAGTATTTTATGCCTTTGATTTTCCAATATTGACTCTGGTTTCTGTTTGTATCATTTGCCTATATATTTCAAATGCAATAGTCTGCACAGTTCCCAGTTTATATTTGTTCGGGGATAGTTTACTGCATTCATTTATGATGTGGCTTACCGTTTTGTCTTTTTGTCCACAGAGTCTATATTAAACAGTGTTTCCTGGGTCTTGACTATCTTGGCTTTTATGTAGTTCGTTCTGATAGTGTTGTTTTGTGCGGCCGTCAGTAGAAATTCTGTTTCTCTGTTCAAGTGTCCTTTCCATAGCCATGTTTTTAGTCCTTTTATCACACCGTCCACACAGTCTTCAATACTTACCAGTCCTCTTTCTCTTCTTTTCCTTATTACACAGAGTTAGTATCATTCTTTGGGTGCAATGTTTTGTACATGGTCATTAGTTAGTTTTTCTTTGTCCAGTTTATGAATGGTCCAGAATATTTTACTAGAGATTCTGTTTAGGTATTTACTCCTGTTATTAGGTTTCTATTAAATAATTTAGTTTCAATGAGCTTTCTTGTTCTTCTTTTTGTTATTATTTCTTTTGTCTGTTGATTTGATGGTGTCTGTTTCCAGAATGCATGGATATTTGTAGTTGTCACGTTCACCAAATGTCCTCATCATCTCCCGATTATGCAGTTCTATGCCTTCCGTTGTTTCGAGTTTTCCTTTTTTATTCTCAAGTAGTGCACACCAAATTGCATTCCTGCAATTTATCCTGGCTAAAGATTCTTGTTTTTATTTTTAGTGTTCATTCATATACATCAGGTGATTTATCTTTTTCTTTTGTGTCTGAATTTATATTACGGTATTGCACCGCCTTAATATGTCGCTGAGTGGCATCATAGCTATGATAAAAAGTAATGGCAATAGAGAGTCTTCCTGGAAAATGCCTCTCTGTATGCTTATCTCTGACAGGTGTCGTTCTCCAGTTGTTAGTTCCAGTCTCCATTCTATTGCTTTCTCCATAAAGTTGATAATTTTGTTAGATATTTTGTACATTTTTAGGTATTCAGTTATCTATGATTGCGGAATCGTGTTGTATGCTTTTTTCTTATAGGCGATCCATGCTATGGCTATGCTCTTTTTCTGGTTTTTACTTCCTTTGGTATCTTTTGGTCGATGTATAGCGGGTAATTTGTCTGTCTCACTTACCGGCATACTGCCTGTTCCCCGTGGAGTAAGGTGTGGCCATTAAGGAGTGGTAGATCTCTTTGCTAAGTTGAGCAACTAAGATTTTCTATATAGTTGGTAGGCAGGTTATTGGCCTGTAGTTGTTTGGGATCTCCTTTTTGCAGTCTTTTTATATTAATGTAGTTATCCCTTTAGGCCTCCTCCTACTACTACTAACACTGCTACTAATGTTACTACTAATAATAACTGATGAAATTAAAAATATAATAATAATAAAGAAAATAATTTATTACTGACAGCTAGAATAGATATTTATGATGAAAGAGAAATGTATTAGAGTTACACTTTTAATGAAATCATAATTGTTCACATAAGTGCGCATCAATCTGTATATCACATTTTTACTGTACTTTACTTATTGTAGCTTGTATTTGTTATAAAAGAAATGATAATAATTGCATTAATTCAATAGATTTTTTTTGTCTTTAAATTGAATTATTTGAATTTTCTCTTCTATGCAAAGTGGGCATTTGTTTGTGAAATCTTTAGAGCTTTTTGATTTATGAATGATTTTCCATGTCACCTGTGAAGTGAGGTTATTGTCTCTTATTTTAAAAGGGCTATTTGATTTTTCAGCGTTAGAACTGAAACAGAATATCTGTGATTATAAAATATCTGTTTCCAACTTTGCAGTATATTCCATGGATTATATTTGATAAACGTCATATTCCATGGATTATATTTGATAAACGTCATATTCCATGGATTATATTTGATAAACGTCATATTCCATGAATTATATTTGATAAACGTCATATTCCATGGATTATATTTGATAAACGTCATATTCCATGGATTATATTTGATAAACGTCATATTCCATGGATTATATTTGATAAACGTCATATTCTGTGGTGGAAATTCCATTCACTGGACATTTGTTCTTAATTCTGCAATTACAGGTAGATTTACAAGTAGATTAATTTGCAGGTTTCATGCATTGTTGTTAAAGGTGTTAACTATGTTATTTTAGTTGTTGATACACATTATTTACCTCCTTGCCAGGAGGTTAGACACAAGGTCAGATGATGTTTTGAGAAACCAGTGCACTATGGTAAGTGCACTCTGGCCTACAAAATTTGCCTGAGCAGCCCTGTCGGTATTTCCCGATAGGGGCGCTTCAGACGATTGGTAAATAATGATTGGTAATAAACTAACCCATCAGAGAGAAAGTAAAGCCTGGGAGTGTGGACCTCCTAGGATTGCACAGAACCATACCTCAGCCTGACAGCAACAAATCCAATGCCTAATTGATTTTCAGTTGTTGTTACATGAATAACTAACTTTGAGAATTTTTCTTTTGAAATGGTCTCAAATCCTTAGGTGCCCTCCTAACCCAAGGAATCTATGAGGGCTGAACCGCTTTTAAAACCTCAAATTTGATGAAATTTATATCATATGTATAAAATTCCCCGTTGAAGACAATGGAAGTTGTTCCGAATCTCTATGTTACCTTATAATGTGCCAAATATCTATGTGTTTCCACCTCCAAGTGATCCATGAGGACAGAAACCCCTTAAAACCTCAAATGCATATATTCGATTTTAATGAAATTCAAACCATATTTATAAGACACTAATTCAGAGAGTTTTCCAACATTTCACCTTCTTCCGACTATATTAGAGGGCGAAACCAGTAAAAGCAAAGAAAGTTATATGGTGTTATGAGCATTGTGAAAAAGTACATAGTAGTGATCCTCATTCAATCCCGAGCAACATCGGGTTATCCTGCTAGTATATATATATATATATATATATATATATATATATATATATATATAATACTAAAACTCTATTGGTCTTGTATGTTTGCAATCAGCTTTCAGCTTTCCGGTTTTCAACATCCGGTTGTGCATGCGTAAATAGCATCGTCTTCAATCTGTTATTCCAATTCCGTTAATCTCTTATGATTAACGAACGCATGAAATTTTTCATTCTGGAAATTTTTATATCGCTTTTAATATAAACAATTTCATTTAATTTCATCAAATAGTTTTTTTGTTTTCTTCACGGTAGGACTTCGTAAAGTCTATCGCAGTTTCAAAAAAACTCCTCCCTTTTAAAAAACAAAAACAAACAAACAAAAAAACAACACACTCATTATTAATATCAGCCATTCTAGCGGTCGGTCAACGAAACCACCTCCCACTTTCCCTCTCATAGATTTCACCACTCCTACTCCCTCTGTTTTCGTTACGTACGCGAGAAAGCCGGTTGTACCCCCTTCCTTTCTCAAATCGCCCTTTTATTATTCTGTACTTTCGACTAACAATTTCATTTAAAAGATGATATATCAAAATTTGAATTTAACTATAATAAGTATTATGGTACCTGTTCAGTGCATATTTAACTCCTCCCTTTTAAAAAACAAAAACAAACAAACAAAACAACAACACTCATTATTAATATCAGCAATAGTAGCGTCCGTGAACGCAACCTCCTCCCACTTTCCCTCTCATACATTTCACCACTCCTACTCCCTCTGTTTTCGTTACGTACGCGAGAAAGCCTGCTGTTCCCCCTTCCTTCCTCAAATCGCCCTTTTATTATTCTGTACTTTCAACTAACAATTTCATTTAAAAGATGATATATCAAAATTTGAATTTAACTATAAGTATTATGGTACCTGTTCAGTGCATGTTTACCTATAAGTATGGCCAACCACTTATAATTCAGTAACTGTAATTTAAAAAAAAAACAATTATAATAAACAGAACGACTCATAGAAATCTATCTATATTCTTTTTTCATTTTAATATACTTTCATAGAAATGCTTCTGTTATGTAAAAAAACCTATTTTCTTTATGCCACAAGTGTCACGCTCATACATGCATTCCATAGCTAATATAACAAACTGACCCAACGGGTCACGGGTGGTCTAGTATATATATAAAAACACTAATTTGTACTTCATTTTATATATAGAGAGATATTTAAGAAATTGTTAAACTATTAGGCAAAGAGTAAAACTGATTAGTCAGTTCAACAGAAAAAGGAGGAAATGTATGTTTGTTTACCTCCTATGCAGGTACATAAGGTCAGGTGGGTTTTGAAAAGCCGACACACTCGGTAAAGTGCGCTCTGACCTACAAAAATGCCTGAGCAGTCCCATCGGCATTCCCTGATTAGCAATAAACCTACCCCTTCTCAAGTAGAAGGTAAAGCCTGAGAGGGTGTATCTCCTAGAACTGAACAGAACCATAGCTAAGTTTGACAGCAATAAAGCCAGTCAGATGGATTGTCAAAGACGTATCCTCGACTGGTACGAACACCTTCTGAAGCTGTGGCAATGCTGCACAGAGATTTGTCTATTAGCACTGAAATTAGCTGAGTTTTATTTTCATACTTTATCTGTATTAGTATGGCCCAGAGGAGAAGGCCGGAGTGAAGAGAGAGAAAGGAGTAAAAAATTCCCTGAAGATTTTTTGAGAAGGGGTGGGGTAGCATTTATTTTTAAACAGCAGAGGTACCTGGCATTGAATGAAGTCGTTGTTGAACTTAAGAATTTTTATGTCAAACAAAGATTCCCGAGTTCGAAAAGATGCACCTGAGGTTGGCCAAAACGTTTTGAGAATAACACCCAAGATGAGAACAGTAGTCTGAATAATCCAAATACACATTTGTATTTGGATTATTCAGACTACTGTTCTCATCTAAAAAATCCTGAAACATGAAAACAACAAAATCTTGTTACGTAAAATTATCTTAATTTTATGTTAATTTTATGTAACTTTTCTACTTTTTTTTATTCTTCTAAATATTTTGTTGCTTTATTACAAGTAAAAAACTTTGAAAAATAAATAGAAATCATCGCTTAAAAATAAATAATTTTATAAAAGTAATTATTCGTCCATTAGTATTTCAGAGCAAGATTTTATCATTTTATTACAAATAGAAGTATGGCTACATAAATAAGTAAATATAAGCTATTACAAATATGTAAATTGTGTAAATCTTCGCTTGCCAGTCCTAAAAAAGAAATATATGCGCATTAATAAGGTTGATCTATTAAAATCCATAACAAAATTGTAACAAGATACTCGTTAAAGTTTTATTCAGAAAATTTATTAGATTGTCATGATCCCCCCCCTCGCCTGACTGCGTTTCTTCACTCAACAGGCACTCTGAACCTCACCTCTAGCCTCATTGCTTGACAAGATGCTGTCTACACCAATAACTTTTGCTATAGGAATCCTTGCCAGACAACTTGGTGTCATTTCACCACTACAACAAAAATGATCGACAAGACCTCATCTACAATGACAGCAATTTCTTGTCTGCCTGCAACATTCAACATTTTATGCAGCTTCCTCTCCTGACATCACAGCAGCTCCGTTAGCAGCCATCGACCGATCCTGTCAATCATCATCATCTACAACTTGTCTTTTAGCAGCTGTAACCACAACAGCAGCAATTGAGACAACAGCAGCAGCTACATCAAAAATCAACAATTCTCAGTGGAAGACCAAAGGACATTTTGAGCAGATCAACAGATGGAAGCCCAGAAACTGTCGACATGCATTGATGTTGTTGGCAGTCAGAGGTGGTAGTCATTAAATTCTGCAGAATTCAAAGTTGGTGTTGGAGTCATGTATTTTATAAATGACTCTAAATTCAGATGACAGATGCTTTCCAGCCGAGTATGGAGTCAGCAATATTTGCAGGAAAATTTTTTTAAAACTGACCCAGTAGTATTTTCACCCGACTCTCCTCAGGAATCTCACTATCTAACCTGGTACAAATTATGCTCAATTATGCTGTATTTAACTAAGTGTCACTGTGAGGTTGAATAGCTAAACGGAAGTTATGACATTTTTTGCTTTACTTTTGTTCATCCCAAGCAAGGCATGTTGCCACTGAAGGCTATTGTGATAGGGACCAGATTTATAAAGGGGCAATCTAGGGAGGGAGTTGAGCAGTGAGATATTTGTTCACATTACATTTGAATTTCTGCATGTTGGTATGGTCAGGAAAACAGGGAGCAAGAAGGAAATTCCAAAGGCAAGTGGTTCAAGGAAAGAGTAAAAAATTTTCCGGCATCTAAGGACCTCTACAGTGAAGGGGTGGGATTTTGCTGCTAGTTGTGTAGGTCGGGGGTATTTTCGTTTACACCTTGTCTAATATGAAGAGGCTAGTGGTTGCTGCACCAACCTAAATATGGCAATAATACTTCATGCATGGGCGAAAGGTGGCTTTATAGAGATATAGGATACTGGTAGATGTGAGAAGTTTTCTAGTCCGGCAGATGGAGCATATCTTCTTTGCAGTTAACTTGGCAACATCTATGTATTTATTCCAACTCATATTGCCTGAGAATATCAATCCAAGGAGTGAACGTTAGACTTGCAGGAAGGGTTATTTCGGCCATGATAATTGGTGGTTGGAGAGGTTTCTTATAGTTCTTAAACGAAAAAAAACTTTGTCTTAGTAGCATTAAATGTGACCATTGGTGTTGATCAAGAAGGTGTCAAAGACTTCATAGTAGCTTTGCACAAAATACGATCCCAAGCAGCACATGGATGACATTGATTCTTGGCAGGAAAAATCATAGGACTTGGAAAATTAAAGAGAAATTGTTGATGCTTTTTCAACATTTGATTATATACTTTTGCTACTTATTAAATTTATTTATAGCCATATCTGCTTCCTTTACAAAAAGATTCTATATACTTTGAATGGCAAAACGAAACATTCTCTATTTTTGTACTAATAAATAGCTAATAAGTCAGGAGTTGGCAATTTTTGTATGGGTAAGAGATTTGGAGTCAGATTTTTTAAAAACCGACTCCAGTTCGAGTATTGGATTTCTTTCAGTCAACTCCCCACCTTTGGTTGCCATGAAATTATAGATTATAATTGATTTATTACAGATACATTAATAATCCTAGAAGCTTTGAGGATTATTATCTTCCTACTTACCAAATAAGCACAATTAAGTTTATAACCAGTCCAATGTAACTGAGAAGAAATCATTTTTACTTAGCGGTGATTAATAGGAAAAGAGTTTTTCTCTTATTAATCAATTGCTTTCGGTTTTGCCTTTACATTGTCTGATTGGGTCTCTTAGTACAGCTTTAAGGCTGTATTGATTAGTTGCAAAAGACAACAAGCAAAATGTCTTTCTCTCGCTGAGATAAAAATCCCCAAAGAGGATTAGCGTACTTTTCATAGATTCATTTTATAAGATGACAAAGATTTAATCAAGACTTTTATTATTTTTATTCTAAGAAGAAGATGATAAAACAAAGATTGTTTCGGTTTTGGAAATCCCGCAAAACTAATTTATTATCCATTCTACATTTTATGCCTCAAAGTTGCTTTATAGACAATTAGAAATCGACCCTTCTCAATTACAACATGTCTTTCATCCTGAATGGAGGGGGGGGGCATAATATAGCAATCAGCACTTGAGTTGGAAGCGAACTCGAAATGTTATCACTTCAAGTGACAGTCTACACTTTCTTTCCATTTAACTTCATTTGTACAAGCAATTTTTACCTATATTATAACTGAGCTTTATTTTATCTGTCTATTTGTCACTTATAGGCACCAAAACTATTTGACAGAATTGTATCAAATTTCGTATGAAGCTTTCTCAGGACGCCAGGCGTGTAAGGGAGAGGTGAAATTTAAATATTATTACTAGTACTAAACACAATAACAGAAGAACATTTCTACACAGTCATTTAGCAGTATGACAGCCCCTACAAATGCTATAGATTTATATTCATGAATTTTATCTTCTACTGCAACCAAAAAATAAACAAAGAATTTCTGCAAAATATGATTCATTCAACAATGATAGATACACTAATCCCACCACCTCCTAATCTAAGCATATTTATGACCATTAAAATAGACAAGTCCCATATCTTATAGAATGGTCAATCCTTAAAAGGACTAATTCCTATAAACCTCAACCAGGCTCTAAATACTGTAATCTTTGTGTGGTCGAAGCCTTAACTATTATGAAAACAAATTTTAACCTTCTGAATAAAAAATCTAAAATTATCTTTTCTTGCTTGCATAAAGGAAAGTTTAAATATGACCAATTCAGGACAACTTAAAGAAAATTGAACTTAATTTTAACATTAATGTTAAAATAATATGAAAATCATGCTACTAATAATAATCAATACAAATTTTAATATAAATTCAATTTAGCATGAATAGCTACAAGATGTATAATATATACCTATAAATTAGGAACATAAAATAACCTTAACTACAAATACGTAATTATGTAATTTCATTATTTTCCTTCATCTGTAGTTGAAACTTTGAGGCCTTAAATATTAGCATGATTTATTGCCATTTTACTGGTTTGAAATATTAAAGTATAATTTTGACTAAAGACATTTATTTCTCTCATATTTATTTCAAAATAGTTAAGACTAAATAATAATTTTAAAATAATTTTAATAAATACCCTATAAAAATTATGTAGATTGCAGATCTAATAAAAATTAAGGTAAATTAGGATTTACCTCTCCTTGATTTCAATTTAACTGATAGGCCCTATTCAGAATAGAATCACTTCCCTTAAATTTCTTGTCATAGCCCGCCATATTGGTTAAACAAACGGCATGTCTATCAAGCTTCCGAAATATTCAACCATTGGACTGATTTATACAAAGATTTTCTTTGAAACGCTTATGTGACTATTAATTCATGTCTGTCTTTGTTGGGTGTGTATCCCTCTTCTTGGTTTTCTGTTTTTCTGTTCTTATTTGTCTGAATACATCCTAAACTGTATAAAAGAAAAAGAAAGATATGTTTTTGATTTTGTATTTTTAAATACTGGACTTTATTAAACAGGCTTTGAAATGTTCTAAATCGGCTTGGTATAAACTTTTCTTTCTGATATTTAAAATGCTATTTAAAAAACATACATATATGAAGAATATTGAGTTTCTGTTTTTCTTTGCAAGTTGAAAACTAAATTTATTTGAATAGCTCCATGCCAGAATTTTCTAAGTGAATTTTAAATAAATAATTAATATATATATAAAATAAAATATAAAACTAAAAGTATACTTTTAGAGGATAGAACCAATAGTGAAATGGTTATAGCTCAATATACGAGATAGAGCAATTATAAAAGATAAATGAAGAAGAGAGATAAATATGTATGAATGACAAATCTATTTCAACTTCGATTGTTCAATGCAAAGTGTACAAGGTAAAAACATGTATATATATATATATATGATAAGAATACTGGTTCCAGGACTGGTAAAATTAATTCTCCGAACAGAAGTTTTGCACCACTTTTATGTCCTCTTACGAAGATTAAAATTAAGATATAATGATACTAAACCTTATGTCTAGGATCCTTATTCCAATTTTACTCAAACTCCATTACATTACTGATTTAAGAAAATGTCTTGAAGTTAAGGTTTAAGATTAAACCTCAAATGCCTTTTGTTTCAATTATGACACAAGAAAATGCCTATTTAATATAATATTCAACGAAAATGTGTCAAACTTCAACTTGCTCACATCTGCAGCGAGCTTGTTGGCAAGTGAATAAGTATTAGTATGACGTTGCATCAGCACACCCACTAAATAGGTAATCAGTATCTTTGATGTCAAACCAGTATAAAAAATAAAGCATTTAAGAGCTAAGTGGTTTGAAGTAGAAATTGAAATTTAGGGAATCTTGCTTAATTGGAGTCTAACGATTCTGGATCAATTTCAATCTAAAATATTAAAATTTTCAAATGGGAGGTTGTACCTATATTATGCATCTAAAAACCCTTTAAAATATCATAAAGAAACTGAAATTTGGTGAATATTTATTAATTAGGGATGATCAAATTTCGCCTGCTTGGCAATCATTGGTTAAAAAAAAAACGCCCCCTTTTCAGAAATATGGAAGTTCATAACATGTATTAATCCAGACATCAAAAAACGGTTTCTGAAAAAACTTTCAAATTTATTTTTGGAAATATTTCAACAATCCTAAAAGGAAGACATTTATGTTTGTGTAATGTTTTCATTTTTTATCTAAATTAGTACTAGTAGTCGTCTAGAGACCAGTGACAAAATATCCGGGGTCCATGGGGATCGGGTACCCTGGTGACGTGCTAGTATGCATCTTGGTGGTGATGCTATGCCGACTGAGGGCCCTGCGACGAGACGAAGTGGAGATATAAAACTAGTATATATTTGACATAGAAATGAACTTATTCGGATGACAGAACAAGATGCCAGCTAGTCTCGCGGAATCGTAAGATATTCAAAATCAATTACCACCAGAGGCGAGGAGACAGTTGCCAGCTGGAAGGTGGAGATTAGAGAATTCCATATCACAATTTTAATTCTGAAATATCAATAACACAGTATTATTGTTTGGGTGAATGGCGCGTTTTTTTTTAGCCACAAGTCTTTTACGGTTGTTTTGAAGATGTCACGACCAAGAAGACACAAACCATTCTTAACATTTGTTTACGATGACGGTGAGTTACGGGGAAATCCCATTTATTTTGAGAAAAAAGGAGTGAGACGCCCGTCCCCACCCCCCTTGAGAGAGGAAGACAGGCAGAAAGTAAGATGGCGGAGAAGGAATGTGTACAACCATAGACGCACGAGAAAGAGAGATAACAAAAATGCTGCCGCTTCAATAAAAGAATGTGATTTTTTCACGCACGAGCCAGAGTTGAACTGACGCCCGAGAGAGACTTAAGTGGTGTGCGCCGAAGAACCAAACCGGACGAAATTCTAGCCACCGCCTTCGCCCGTTGAGTTTGTGACTTAGACAACCACTTGTGTAAAGAATTCGCACACACAGAACTAGAGAAATAACTTAGCAAAAAAACAACCCTTGCTAAAGATATTTACGAGCACGGTGGACATTAATCCTACCACTGACCAATGTAAAATCAATTATTTTATTTCATTAATAATTACTCTTCTATACAAAAAAACCCAGACCGAGTTATTGAACATTGTTCTTTTCCTTTTGTTCTGCTTTGAATAATCCTTCGCCCCCACAGAGCCAACCGGTTGCTGTTCGCCCAGTGATTGTTCGCTGCTATAAACAGTTTCAACGTGGGAGTGTGTGTGTAGCTGGGCGAGACGACCAGATCGGCGACGGCATCATCATCGTCGCCATCCCGGTCTAGAGGAACTTGGATCTATTTTTTTTATTTCCACGACGATCGGCACGGCTGGGGAGTTCACAATCTCCCATCATGCGAACAATTACCCCACTCTAATTTAAAACAATGTAACTTCAATAAATGCTAATATTATCATAATTTTTGGAACATTCAAAAGAAACATGAAATAAACTCCTGAGGATTAAAAAAAATGTTTTTCAGTTTACAAAATAATGCAAATGAGAAACACCAGTGTTTACACTTTTGAAAGCCTTCGATTTAGTAGTTGCCATTATTCGCTCACTCAAGTAGACATCCGTTTAAAAAAGTCTAGGAAAGATCAATTAATAGTCAGAATTTAACGAAATTTTCAGTACTCATTCACTTTTAGATGAATTTATTTTTAAAATGTGTTTTTTCTTAAACTATATTGGGGAAATGATATATATATATATATATATATATGGAATAAGCTTACTGACCCAGACAGTGAAAACCTAATTTGGGTGGGATGGATGGTGGGGTTGTATGTTGCTGTCTTTTCTTGAACCTGTCAAACAGGAAGTAGGACAGACATAATCTTGAACCCGTTGAAGTCATTCTGAGATGTAGACAATTTAATATCGCCTTCTGTTCGTTAGGGATTTGTCATGTCTGGTGAGAAGATCACTTATATATTTTTCGCTCTTCTGGCTAGATGTGATGGGAGTCCGTCTTGTTTTGCTCAATTCGGATTTAGCTGGTTTTCTAATTAAACAACGAATTTGGATTTGATTAGAGTTGCACATGTTGGGATCTCGGAACTTTGATTGGACTTTTTGTATTATTTTGATTGATTTATTTATCATTAACATTGAATATGGACACATTTCGCGACTGGATAACCTTGCCGGCCCCTTCAATTTCACATATTTGGACTGCTGTTTGTATCTTGGAGTAATGTCCTTCCTGATTATGCTTCTCAACTTGTATGACCTGGATGGACTGTATGGATTCAACAAAAGTATGTTTTTGGATTGATATGTTTGATGTTATGTATTTTTATATATTTGTGTATATAATTTTATATATTTTCAAAGCGTAATTTTATTGCCTGTAGTAGTATAACTGCGGTAATGGTCCTCTGAAGAGAAGAATTATCTTTGAAAACTCATGAGCTAAGGACTTAAGGATGCTTTGCATGAACTTTGAATTCTAATAAAATTTGATTGACACCTTATTTTATTACTTCATTTTATATTATAATATTAATGCTCTATCCAGTATATTGAGCTTCAGTTTTTTTATCCGGATGTTTCACTAATTATAAGATATTAGTTGACGCTTATATCTTTTGTTGGATTGCTTCATATATTTAAGCTCCCGTGAGGTAGAGCTTTAATTACAATCCGGATATGTTCAGCAAAGAATTTCTTCCATTATCAGCCAAAAACATACCTACTCCAACTAAGGAGGCTTATATATACAAATTGGTCCAGTCAATAGATAAGTTTTTGATAAATGTTAGATGGAGAGCTTACCATCATGATCTAAAATCATCACCGGATCGGATTGACAATGGAGACACGAAACGGCAAAATACTGGTGGAGGTGGACTACCATTGAACTCATTTAAGGAGCTCAAAAAAATTGAGAGAATTGCAGCAGCTCATTACGGCCTTAAAACAACATCTTTCCCTAGGCAGAATGATGATTTGGCCGGCTTTGAGAATGCCTTGTTCGACTTGGTCAGAAGATTTAAATTCAGGAAGCAGACTAAATATTGCAGTTCTATCGTCAAAAAAATAAATGGATTTACCAGGAGAGTTAACAAACATACGGATTTCATTGTTCCGGCAGACAAGACTAAGAACTACTACAAATTGGATTATACCTCTTACAAGAACTTAATATACCGTGAGTTGCATAAATCATATAAAATTGCACCACTCAATAAAATTATAGATATAAATTTAGAGGCTAAAAAACTACTTAAATATATGAATCTAACTAACCATGCAGAAATAGTTACGCCAGCTACACCTAGATTTTCTCTTAAAGACCATAAGACTAACTTTCAACAAAACCCATCAATAAGGTTAATTTGCCCATCAAAATCTGACTTAGGCATAATCAGTAAAAAAATTCTTGATAGGGTCATCCCGACAATCAGAAATAAAATTTTCTTTTCATTGTGGCAATCTTCAGATAGCGTAATTGAATGGTTTATGAACCTTAAAGATAAACATAGATTAAGTTTTATAACTTTTGACATAGACAACTATTACCAATCTATTACCCCAATTCTCTTAAATAAAGCCCTAAATTTAGCGAAAAATAATTCAGACCTTACTGATCAGGAAATTAAACTGATCACCTTAGCAAGAAGATCTATTCTCCAATTCGAAGGCAAATTATGGACCAGAAAGGACACCCCCAACGATTTCGATATTACTATGGGAGCTTCTGATCCTGCTCAGGTAACGGATCTAGTGGGTTTATTCCTCTTAAATGAAATGAAACATAGGTTTAAAAATTTAAGAGGG
Source organism: Sepiola atlantica (assembly GCA_963556195.1). NCBI lineage: Eukaryota > Metazoa > Mollusca > Cephalopoda > Sepiida > Sepiolidae > Sepiola > Sepiola atlantica. Next base: position 46,806,301 of record OY744524.1, read on the forward strand.
GGCCTATACAGAGACGATGCCCTATTTGTCTCAGATGAAAGACCTAGAAGATATAGCAAAACAATTGAAGAATTACATGATTTTTTCAGAAATTTCGGCCTTTCCATAACTGTTGATCCGGAGAGAAAAACTTCTAACTTCCTTGATATCACCCTTAACCTCAATGACGGATCATATAGCCCTTTCCATAAACCCAATCTAACTCTTTTCTATGTACATAAACTATCTAACCACCCGAAAGCTATAATTAATTCAATAGTACCGTCTGTTTCCAATAGAATATCTAAGCTTTCTGCCAATAAAAACATTTTCAACCAAAACGCACAATTTTATAACAATGCATTGCTCAACTCTGGATATTCTAAAAAAATAACTTATAACCAAAACAAAGAGAATGATAGAACTGTAAATATTATTACACATAATATGACAACTAGCAATAGGAGCCGAACCAAAAGAAATGTAAATAAACAAAGACCCCTAAGGCACTCTATCATACCTGATGAAAATCAAGAACATATAGATAGCCCTACACCTACTGCACGTAAACGCCTTAGAAGGAAAAATAATATTTGGTTTAACCCACCTTTCAATAATAACGTTAAAACCAATATCCCGAAGGAATTCTTTAAAATATTGGAAAACTCTTTTAAATACCCACATAAATATAGCTCCATACTTAATAAGAATTCAATTAAAATTTCATACTCTACTATGCCAAATATAGCCCAAACAATAATCTCAGCAAATAGCAAAAAAATAAAAAATATCCAATCTAATTCTAATTATTCCAATCCTATAAATACATGCAACTGCAGGCGCACCAGTGATTGCCCATTGGACAATAGATGCACATATTCTGATATTGTATATGCTTGTACTGTAACTGAGCAAAATAATTATATAATGAATCCTAGAGACCACATAAATACAGCCCCTAATCAAATTCCACAATTGAGCACCACAACTAATTTGCACCATAACTCTAGACCTAACAATTCTAATATCCATCCTCTACCTCAGCAAACCGGTAATGAGTTCCCAATGGAAGGTAACGATAACAATAATATACAATCAATCAACCAACCTAATCCACATCATATAAATACAGTAAATAGAAATAGACCTGTGAATAGGAATATAAATGGCGCAGGAATAAGGGTAAATCCTAGGGTACACACATATATTGGGGCCACAGCAAATTTAATTAAATCCCGCATTTCCATGCATAACTACTCCTTCAATAACGATGTCGGTAACAACAGAACATCCCTGACCACTTTAGTTAAAAATTTAAGATCAAATAATATTCCACACAATATAAAATGGTCTATCTTAAAAAAATCAAACTCCTACAGCCCAGGATCCAGATCTTGTGGTCTATGCAACTCTGAAGCTGTAATGATAGCTACTGCACCTAAACATTTAAATCTGATAAATTCTAGGAGTGAATTAGTCTCCAAATGTCGACACAGAAGGAAATTCAAATATGCTATATGGAAACCACCACTAGTTTTGCCGTAGCTGTTTGGGCTAGCAATGAAACCGGGGGTGTCCAGACTTCGAGATGGGTCCTTTTTGATTTTTAGTCTTTTTTGCCTAAGGGATTTAGACTCCGAGGTTGTAAGGGTTTATACACCTAAATTTTCAGTTTCTAAATGTATACACCTAAATTTTCAGTTTCTAAATATATTTACAATATCTTTACAATATCTTTACAACCTCTTAATTGGGAAATATTAAACCTTAAACCTTGAATATATTTACAACTTCTAGATTAGGAAAAATTAAGCCCTAATTTGGATTGGACTTCTTGATTGAACAAACCTAACCTTAAATTAAACTTCCTAATCTGATAAAATTAAATCTTAAATTAAACTATTAAATTATTAAGTTATAATTATTTAGATAACTTCGTAATTGGGAAAATTAAATCTTAATTGGGAAAAATTAAACCTTAGGGCAGGTTAAACTTTTTTAATTGGGGAATGTCAGGCCTTGAGTTGGAATTCCTGGGCTGATGGGATTGAATCTTAAATTAAACTACTAATAATTTCTAGCCTGTTAAAATTAAATCTTAAAAATTAAATCTTGAATTAAACTATAAAATTATTGGAATTTAATAACTTCGTAATTTTTAACTTCATAAATATTCTAAATTACTTGATGGGGCTAGATTTGTGAAGTCGGTTTTTTACTGTAAGCCAGATTTTAAGTAATACTTTTGGATGGGTACGTGATGACTTGACCTAATTTTCCTAACTCCCTTTTAGTTTTCTTTTAACTTCTTAGCTCCTTTCCCTTTTGACATGGAATAAGCTTACTGACCCAGACAGTGAAAACCTAATTTGGGTGGGATGGATGGCGGGGTTGTATGTTGCTGTCTTTTCTTGAACCTGTCAAACAGGAAGTAGGACAGACATAATCTTGAACCCGTTGAAGTCATTCTGAGATGTAGACAATTTAATATCGCCTTCTGTTCGTTAGGGATTTGTCATGTCTGGTGAGAAGATCACTTATATATTTTTCGCTCTTCTGGCTAGATGTGATGGGAGTCCGTCTTGTTTTGCTCAATTCGGATTTAGCTGGTTTTCTAATTAAACAACGAATTTGGATTTGATGTTGGGATCTCGGAACTTTGATTGGACTTTTTGTATTATTTTGATTGATTTATTTATCATTAACATTGAATATGGACACATTTCGCGACTGGATAACCTTGCCGGCCCCTTCAATTTCACATATTTGGACTGCTGTTTGTATCTTGGAGTAATGTCCTTCCTGATTATGCTTCTCAACTTGTATGACCTGGATGGACTGTATGGATTCAACAAAAGTATGTTTTTGGATTGATATGTTTGATGTTATGTATTTTTATATATTTGTGTATATAATTTTATATATTTTCAAAGCGTAATTTTATTGCCTGTAGTAGTATAACTGCGGTAATGGTCCTCTGAAGAGAAGAATTATCTTTGAAAACTCATGAGCTAAGGACTTAAGGATGCTTTGCATGAACTTTGAATTCTAATAAAATTTGATTGACACCTTATTTTATTACTTCATTTTATATTATAATATTAATGCTCTATCCAGTATATTGAGCTTCAGTTTTTTTATCCGGATGTTTCACTAATTATAAGATATTAGTTGACGCTTATATCTTTTGTTGGATTGCTTCATATATATATATATATATATATATATATATATATATATATATATATATATATATATATATATATATCTATATATATATATATATATATATATATATATATATATATATATATATATTATGTGATCTATTCCAATACCCCCCCCTCATGAAATCTGAACAAAATATATTCAGATAGATCGAAATTTTACTATAGAATGAAAAAAGAGTCTGAAAAAACATCAGTAATTTTGTTAAAAATTTTATGGAGTCATATTTTGGTAAAATTTTCATGAATTCTAAAATAAAGTAGAAAAAGATGCAATATTTTTTTTAAAATTTTACTTTTTTTTTTAAATCTTAAAAAAATTCTTTTAAGAAATTCTTTTATCTTTGCTATACAACAGATAATATACTATAATCTGTTGAATTGCAAAGGAAAAAATGTTCAAGTGATTTTAATTCATTTTGGTCACAAGAAAGTAATAATAACAATGGTTTATAATTTAAAAAAAAATGTTTATTTTGACAATATTTTTTTTTCATTTACAAAATGTACATTTCAGCTACAATTAAAGAAAAGAGAACATTTAATTACAAAAAATAGTTTTCAGCTAATGGGCAGCATCTTCAAAAAGCTAATGTTTTAGTCATTTGAACTATTGGACATTCAAACCAACCACAAATGACTTATTAGAAAAATAGCTATTGGGGAATCAGTTTCCTATTAAAATGATGGTCCACAAAGGTGCAAATAATGCGCACTATTCATCTAATTTTAGTATCATAAAAATGTCCCTATGAAGAAAAATGTCTATTTAAAAAAAAAACAGGCAACAATTATTATTCATCGTTTACAAAATGCAGTTATGCTCATCGTACAACCATTTGTGATACATAAAAAGTTAAACTGCCACTGAACCAGAAATTAAAAGGAATGTAATAAGTGAATAAACTGTCGTCTTAAAATAGTAACAAAAATAATCTGTATATAGGATTTTTATCTTGTCCAACATGGAAACTAATCTATTTGCATTAATCTAAAATAATCTAATTGCTTTCTTTAATCTAAGATAGTGACAAATGTGATGTGAAAAAATATTTGAAGACAATGTAAAAACTAAATCTTTATTTAAGTAGTCTGCCCCAATTTCATATTTAGTCATCTTCCTCTTCATGTCATAATTGTTATTATCATAGTTAATGATGGTACCTAGAAAAGGTACATTTTTATTATAATATTAAAGATGTGTTATATCCCTCTCAACTATGGTACCTTGTAATATATTAAATAAGTCTTCTACAGAATCAGAAGGAAATTCTTCAGAGTAATTCTAAAGTTAAAATTGAGTTTTGTTCCATACTCTAATTGAGTGACTATCTTTTTTTTAAATCTTGTTTTGCTTTTTTTTTTAATTATCCTCTCATTGATTTCTTTTTCTACCTCAAATTTACTTCTTATATTATCAGTTAAATCCTGATTGCTATAAGGTATATCAATAATTTGTTAAAAAAAGGTGTAGGATCCTGGAGGAACTTTCAAAGGGTATTTTTTGTTGTTTTTGTGAGATTATCTATATTATGAATTACTATTTGGAGAGGATTTTTTTCTTTCACAAATTGCACCTATTATGCTCTCTACCTTCACGAATTTAAAACTAACTCTGTAAGGCTATTTAATTTATTAATTTTTTTAGCATACTGCTTTTGAAGGTTCTCAATAATGACTTTCAAACAAGCTTCCATCGTTGATGTAAATACATCCACATGTTGGGGTTGTCTTATTAATATTTCTAAATCATTATCAAATGGGATGGGTTTTCCCCCAAATCCTGTTCTATTTAGTATACTATCCATTATTTGTTCTAACCGATCTATAATTCGTCTAAATATCTGGATCCCGCCTATGATACTATCCTGTTTTGCAACAGAAGTTTCCGTTGTATTTGCAGTTTGACTTTCTGTTGGCCTTCTGAACTTATCGCGTCTTAATTTTATTACCTGTCTTTTTAAGGATTTATTTTGTATATTTTGTCTGGCCAGCTCCTTAGCTATACACCGTTTGGATTTGGACAATATCTAGTAGAAGGGGACGCATGTCTAGTAGGATTGTGGGCCACCTTTCTGCACATATCTTCAAGTTGAGTTACTCTAATTGATTTGTTTAACTTTCTCAGTATTTTTTAATAATATGTTACTGTACAATTATGGCCGGGTGGAAGTTATTGTTTATGGCGGGAGATTCGAAGGAAGGATTAAGGATATTAACCACAGTGGCGAAGGATGTCATTAAAAGTGATAGATGCGTTTATAATGCGTTTATAATTGCACCGCTTTGAAACTCCACCTGACCAAATTAAATAAAGAGATTTAAGACAAACAAAGAAGAAAGGAAGAAAACATTATTATTAAAAACTTATATTATTTGAACGCGAAGGAATGAGGAAGCTAAACAACATAAGAATAGGCATTTTATAAAGTGAATAAAACATTTATATTAACAGAAACAACAATTTATTTACTTAACATTTTTGTAAGCGATATATACGAGCGAGATGAATGTCTTTTTGTGTGGCAAATTTGTGAATGGTGGATGTGCGAAGAAATGTTTGTCAAATTGAAAGATTGAAGAAATGTTCATCAAATTGAAAGATTGAAGAAATGTTCGTCAAATTGAAAGATTACCTTTTCTTCTTCCTCCCTCCCCACACAGCTCGTTCGAGCTGGTGGTGGGGGGAAATCAACGAGAGTTCTTTGTGTGTTCGTTAGTCTCAGAACGCTGAGGGAAAAAGAGGAAGAGGAAAGGGGCGCTTGTCCTTATATGGACCCAAAATCACGTGTGGTCAAGTTGGTCAGTCAGTATTTTATTGGCCGAAATCCTTTGGCCAACGTGATTCTGCGAGATTTCGCGAGTTTCTCCACTTCATGGACGAAGAAGGGTTAAACAAAGAAAGAAAGAGGGTACCTAATTGTGGTGTTCACCACACAAGCTCCCGACCAAGTAACGGAGTTGATTGATCTGTTGTAATTAGTCTTCCCTTTTGTAGCAGCAAATAAACCCACTTAGGCATTTTATTGGTAATTCGTACAGGGGATAGCCTATGACAGAACTTTTAAAATTAGTTGTCGCCATTTTGCCATCCCTGCATAGAATCAATCCATTTTTCTTTGTCCGATTTTGGCGTTTTGCCAATTGTATTAAAACATTTTTTTATTTTTTTTAATATAAATATAATCCTAATCAGCAAGGATTTAGCGTTCATTCTGGAAGGATGAAGCTGTGGTTTTATGGTTGTTCCAGCAAAATTAGCGTTTGCGGGCGAAATTTTAATTTTTGTGCACTTTGGGATTTTCCGCCACGCGAAGCTGGTAATGTTTGTAGTTTTGGCTTTCGGATGTGTATTTTTTTGCTGGAACTTAGCGTTCACACTAGAGATTCTTGGTCTGATGAAATGTCAGGTGCAAGAAGTGTTTCTAGTATGAAGCTGAGTATTGTTCGGAATTAATTTCGAGGCTGCATTGAAATTTGGGCGCGTTCATGTAAGTATTCTTGGGCTGATGCAGATTTTCTCAGGTTGTAGATTTCTTACACAAAGCTGTATTTGAATTGGGAGATTCAACGCTTGGCGCCTTTTGTTGCTTCCTTTGTTCCTCGACTGATAAGATTATTATTATTATTTTGTTTTTGGTTGTCGGGTTGACGTGGTTATTTTTCTTTTAAAAAAAAATATATATAGCTTTTTTTTTTGTATTTGCCTATTCGTAGCTCCATTTTTTTAAAAATGGCGTTTGGCGGGATTTTTCATTGTTCAGTACATTTACGCCACGTGGGAAGACGTTGTTTTATTATTATTTTGTAAAGGGATTCCTGATTTTTTTTTGTAGACCTATCTCTCCTTGTCTCGCGAAAAGCGCTTTTTTTTTCTTTTTTGGTCAGTGAAAGGATGTTTTTTGTTTTTTTTGTTTCGTTAAAATTTATTTTGTGAAAGTTTTTTTTTTTGTAAAAAAGATTCTTGTTCTTTTCGTTAGAAATGATTTTGTTTTTTAAAAACAAAATCATCTCGTGAAAAGGATTGTTTTTTTTTTGTTGAAATGGATTTTGTTGTTGAATTAATGAAAAGGATTTTTTTTTGTTGAAAGGGATTTTTTTTGTGATGTGAAACGCTCGTTTTTTGTAATTATTATTATTATTATTATTATTATTATTATTATTATTATTATTATTATTATTATTATTATTATTATTTAACAGTGAAAGAATTTTTTTGTTAAGTTCATAGACTCGTATTTTCTTTATATTGTTTTCTTCGTATATGAACGGTCGCACATTTTTGCGAGTCTCGGAAGAAGGTATCATGGTGACTGAACATATACTACACTATCCTCCAAAGGAAGACGTGATGACTAAGAAGAGGGTATCATGATGAACCCCCCCCCCCCTCAAGGAGAAGGTAGTACTGGGAGAATCGTATCATGAGAAACGAACATGTTTAGAAAATATTTTTTTATGGTTATTTGGAGGATTTGTTATATCCACGAAAGGGGCAACCTCTTACGGTTAATATCAGCAGAATGAAAAAGAAGGAAGTACTCTTTAAAAAAGGTCTTTTAACACCGAAAGTCTCAGATATGCATTAAAAAAATTTTTTTTATTCATTTAATAAATATGTATAGAACCCCCCACATCACTTGGTATTCTAAATTCTCTAAATAACGTTAAAAATGTTTCTAAAGATGTGGCACCACTTATATATATAATTGATCGGCCTTTGTTCCGATGGATACTACACCCCATAAACTGGTATCGTTTTGGCCTTCGGGGCTTGATTTACGCCGGTCTATGGGTCTGTCCTGTGCAGTTCTAGGAGGTCCATCCTCCCAGGCTTTGCCTCCCCTCTTTGGGGAGGAGTAAGTTTATTGCTTACTACCTGAGGCGCCCCTACCGGGGAATGCCGACGGGGTTGCCCAGGCAATTTTTAATGGCCAGAGTGCTCACCTTCTCGGGCGCTGGCTTTTCAAGTCCCACTTTCCCGATCCGACCTTGGGTCACATTTTACCTTGTGGGAGTAAGATAAAACTGGCCTTGTGCCTAACCTCCTGAGGAGGTAAATAATATATATATATACATACATACATATATATATATATATATATATATATATATATATATATATATATATATATATATATATATATATATATATAGTCTGGGAAGTTTCTCAACCATTAAAACTATATAAAAAAAAACTCAAAAAACATTTTAGTCCCAAGTCGTTCGGTGGAAAATCACTTTTTTGTAAGTCAATTTATTTTTTGCAGTCACTATATTAGTTTGCTTCCAAGAATTTACGCCAGTCTTAACATTATTTAAGGGATCATCAGTTGTTTACCATGAAAAACTGTTTCGGGAATTTAAAAACAAAACAGTATTTTATTTCATGGCTTCCCAGCAGAGTTGATCAGACCCCACTTCCCTTAAAAGACAAGAACATAAACGTTCCATATATTAGATCTTAGTTTTGTTCCAGATAAATGTTTTGCTAACTTATTTAGTTATTAAAAGCATGTCCTCCTTACCTGTGTTGTTCGTCTCTGTCTAAGAAAATGTATCCGTTATTTAAAAAAATTTTGCTGTATTTTAAAGTGTTCGGACGAATCCATTACACTACTTTTGAGGTGATTTATAGTTTTATGTATTTTTATTTTTATGATTTTATTATATCTAGTTTTATATTAAAAATATTTAAAAATTATATATATATATATATATATATATATATATATATATATATATATATATATATATATATATACATGTATTTTTTATTTTTTATTTTATTTTAATTTTTTTTATTATTATATGTGTTATATATATACGTTTATACATATTCTACATTATTTTTTATTTAGATAGTTTTGGATTTGCTCTATCAATTTACTTTGATTAATTTGATATGACTTAAAAGCGTCAGGATGACGAGTAATTGCCTTATTTAATTGTCTAAATATTTTATTATGATCGCCACCTTGTTTAATCATTTTTATTATTAGGTCAGAAATTGGGGGTATAAAATCTACTAATTTTAAGGTAACACGAGCAATCCTCAGAAATTCGGACATAATGCTCCCGTAAAAAATATACACAGGGCCGGTACTATTTTTATGTGGCATACGCACAATATGAAAAGGGAATGAATTTCTTTTATCAAACAGTTTATAGATAAATATTTTATCTTCAATTTTTATATCCAAATCAAGAAATGTAGCTTGTGTTCCCGTATGTTCACAGTTTAATGTGAACTCTTTAGGATATATTAAATGTTTAGCATTTTCAAACTCTTCTTTATCATTAATGCATACAAGGTCGTCAATATATCGCCTACATCTATGATAACTATACGCTCTAGATATATCATTTTTTTTATTAATGATGACATATATATATATATATATATATATATATATATATATATATATATATATATATATATATATATATATATATATATATTCAAATCTATGTAAATATAGATTTGCCCAAAATGGTGAAGGATCCAAACCCATTGAAATGCCTATAGTTTGGAGTAGTACTTTATTTCCTATTTGAAAGTAACTCTCTTTTATAAGGTGACTTATAAGTGTTGTCAGACGAGTTTTGGACACACTCATCTTACCATTGTTAGTTTAACACCAAAAGGCTTTAGATTTTGAAAAGTCTATGTATTTACCTTTCCCTCCTGCAAAAGCTAAATCTATGGTGTTATCTAATTCTTTAATAAGTTCTTTATGTGATATTTTTGTATATAAAGTACTAAAATCATATGTTGAGATTGATTTAGCCTTTTTACGAGAATTTATACGATCTCATTTTTCTTTTACTCGATCTGAATTATTTATAACCCAAAATAGGTTTATATTACTATAGAATTTACTTTTTTTATTGAAATAATTTATTTGATTTATAATTAATTTAAAGACTTTAGATACAGCCTTACTTAAAGGTTTTGTGATGCACATCTTTGAGGCAACAATAAAACGGGCGCCAACTGGTGTTTTATGCATTTTAGGTATCCAATACATACATAGAAGTTTTTGTAACTATATATATATATATATATATATATATATATATATATATATATATATATATATATATATTAAATAGCTTTTTTAGCTAATTTCAAAAGAAATTCTTAGGAAAAGTCTTTTTACAATTGCTTTAAAATCACTTTATTCCAGAACTCATATTATAAATAAAACAAGATTCTTAATTGAGAGTCCTCCCTCTCTCAAATAAAAACCAACAAAATAAAAACTTATTTACAAAATGTATTTTCGGAAATTTATTCCTTTATTGGCTGCGAGATGTGTCAGGTTGGGGAAGGTCAACATGTTGCCACTGGTTGATTGTCATGATCCTTTTTCCTTTTTATTCCTTCTATGATTGGATGGACAGTCGGGTTGCCGAAGGTGTACTAAAAATGTTCTGAAAGACCTGTGAGGTCAGAGTCGTCCCTCATTCGGCCAAACTGCTATTGGCGCCTTTTTTCAAATCAGTACCAACTCGTTCTTAGTGAAAGAACACGTCCTTTTTTGTGCTCTGTTGATGGAATTTTCTCGAAGCCCCTTTTTATGTAAAGAGCAAAACGGTTCTAAAAAGGGGGATATCAACGTATTTTATATTCTTCCCTTTTATGTACAGAGAAAAGGTCTCTAAAAAGGGTCGATAAACATTTTGAAGTTTTTGAAGACTTTTGTTGGATTCCGTCGTTGGCAGAGCGATGAAATTATCCTTTGATAAGGAATTTTAAGAATCAGAGGTTCTTAGGAAAAAAGTTTGAAGAAAAACGAGAGATAAAGAAACAATTTTTATACAAATATTACAGAGAAAAACAGGGCTAAAGGCCATTGTAAACCAGACTTCGCCAACCTGCTGTTCTAAAAGGCCCTGTATATATCAGTTTTTTAAATTTTTATTGTTTACCCCTTTTTCGACCCCTTTGTCAGATTTCTGAGAAGGCCTCTTCGGCCATTCTCGTATGTTTTTGTAAAAAAAAGGAATACTTACTTTTTTCTTTATCGGTGTGCCCAACGAATTTGCCTTTTGGCTTTTTATGTTTTTTTTTTTATTATTGTTACTCAGGTTAACGTCATATTTAACCTAGCTTTGGAACATAAAAGCAGCTCGCTCTTTTTTATGGAATGAAACTAGCTACCGGAACAGTAGCAGAAACTCGCTATGAAGCGAGCTGATAACAGAAGATATTGTTGTTTGGAAGAAACAGCTTACTTTGTGGGCTGCTATATATATATTTCCTCGACTGTTTTACTCGTGGAATACTTCATTTCAACCTCCAGACAATGTCGGGTCATCAGGAGATAATACGCACCGTTTCAGGGCCTTTCTCTCGACGGCTTTTTTTTTTAATTTTGCGTATCGCCCCCCCCCCCCCCCCCCTCACTGATGTTAGGCCCCATTATCTGAATCGCATTTCAATCTAACTGTTCAATGAAATCAAAACAACTGACTTTTCAACGGCTTAGCTTCTCACGTGTCGTTTGATGATTCAGCGTCTCGACTGTGTTTGTTTTTGTTTTTAACGGCTGGGCGTCTTACTCAGGTTAACGTCGTATTTAACCTAGCTTTGGAACATAAAAGCAGCTAGCCCTTTTTGAATTGAATCACTATCAAACCTCTCTTATTTTCTCATTTTGGCCCTTGTTATTTTTTTATTTATTATATTTCTTTCACCCCTTTGTTACTTTAAAATCGGATTTTGTTAACGACCGCAAAATTCCGACAGTATTGCTCACAAAACATAAATTATTTGCCACATTTCCGTTTAAAAAAAATATTTTAAAGTCATTTTTGACTAAGAAAATCTTCAAAATCCATCGCTAGAATCCTAGAAGTTATAACGTTAATCTTTTCAAAAGTTGCGCTTATTTATACTTTTATAATTGGAAAGTTCCGTTAATTAAAGGGAGTTAATTATATTTTTCATTTTTTACCCCCCCCCCCCAAAAAAAAAACGCATCCTATTGTTCACAACATAAAAGATAATGTATTCGTATTGTAATAGTCAAATATAATAATCATGGTATGGTTTGGTAATGGAATTATTAAATGAACAAAAGTGTTATAAATCTATAACTACATTAAAAAAAAAAATTGTTTTTAATTATGAATTTAAAAAACACGTTTTAATTTAAAGTAGAAGATTTGTGAACACTTTGTAAACAAATAATTATTATTACGGTATGGTTCGATACTGAAATTATTAACTGATCAAAAAATGATAGAAAACTATGAATAATTGTGTTACGTTAATGTTGTTATAATGTTTCTATAATTACTTGATAAAATGTATTCCGAAATATTTATTCGACATCAGAGAGATGAAAACAAAATTGTGTAGCAGTTACCTCCTCCTTTCAAAACATAACTACACCGGTTGGCCGTTAGGTGGCGCTTTTTCACCGACAGGTGGCGCTGTAAAGCGACACCAGAGTTATCTGCCCTTCGGACTATAAAACCCGGAGCCAAACGGAAAATCTCTCTCTCCTTCACAGACCAGCATCGGAGAACAACGCTGGCACCAGCACTCCGTTTCACTCGCCTTTTGGCCTCGACAGACAGACGCTGACACTAGCGTTCCGTTTCACTCTTCTCTGATCGACAGAACGACGCTAATACACTAGCGTTTCGTCTCACGCTTTTCTTCTCAACCAGCATAACAACTACCAACACACGTGGGCAAACAACGGTAAGAGTTCTCAACTCGTTTTCTTTGTGTACGGCTTTTCAAAGACTTTTCCTACGCCGGATTCATTTCTTCTTATACCTTTTCAAGAACTGTTTTTCCATCGACACACATGCATACATCACACACTTCACCATTCCACGTACATACACGTTCAATAAACCTTATTTGAACTACTTCATTTTTGTTTATTAATTATTACTCCGTCTTTGCATGCAACATTGCTTGGATCAACTGAACACGTTTATAATCGGGGGAACACGACCCTCGATCCGAACATTGGTGACCCGACGTGCAAGCTTTGTTGTATCTGACGGAGTAATTAATTTCGTACTAGAACAAAAAAAAAAAAAAAAAAAATTTCTCGTTTTCTCTTTCGTGGTGAAACGAATTACGCACCCATCTTTTTCCTTTTTTTTTCTACCCACGAGGTAGAAATATACAAACAAACAAAAGAAAAGAGGCCGCGATTTTTTCCTGGCCACGGGAAAACCCCAAACAAAGAAAAACAAAAACATTTCTCGACTCTCTCCGAATATAAAACAAATTACAATTTCATTTTTTCTTCTTCTCTTTCTCCACGCACGTGTCGGAAAAATATATACAAAGAAAAAGACAAACTTTTGCCAATCCTTTTTTTCTTCTTTTTCGACGAACAGAAGGACTTTACAAGACGCCATTTTCTTTTGTTTTGAACACGTGGAGATAAAAAGAAAACAAAAGAAAACAAACGCTCACGCTGCCCATCTTTTTCGTGACAACGTGTTGAGAAAAAAAAATTCAAAAAATGCCGCCACCCCTTGCCATGACCACGTGTTGATAAAAAATTTTAAAAAAAAAAACGCCATTTTTATCTCTCGGACCACGCGGAAATGAAAATTAAAAAAAAAAAAAAAAATACGAATTTTTTTTCTTTTTTTTTTTCTTTCTTTTCGACAACAAAGAAAAGAGAAGCCGCCATTCTTTCTCTACGTGGAAACTAACATTCAAAAAAACTAAAACGAAAACAAAAAACGTCATTCCTCGTGTGAAACAAATTACGACTCCATTTTTTTTTCTTTTTCCTTTCTACCCACGTGTTGGTAATATATATATAAAGGAAAAGAAAACGACCAACACATGATGACAAACACGACCAACATCACCCTTCAAGGCCTACCAACAATCTTCAACACAACTTGAACAACCACATTTTCCCGGACATTCATCAAGCACGAAACATTTCCGGACATCACTGACGACACTATGGAAGAAATCACACCAGTTCAAAATGAGTACAACTGCACAAGCACGACTAAATACTCAACAACTGGACGTTCGTTGATCAACTGGGGACACATCAACTCGAACGACGCGCACCAGTACAGACCCACTTGTACCTGGACCTGCTAACTCACTTGCAGACATTTGTGCATCTGATTTTTACCATAGTGTACCACCAATCTCAACAACTAGATGTTTGTTCATCAGCTCCACAACACGGACTAATTAACATGAACAACATCAACACCTGCACAGACTCACTTGTGCTCATTCATCAACACTGCACAGACTCACTTGTGCTCACTCATCAACACTGCACAGACTCACTTGTGCTCATTCATCAACAACTGCACAGACTCACTTGTGCTCACTCATCAACACTGCACAGACTCACTTGTGCTCACTCATCAACACTGCACAGACTCACTTGTGCTCATTCATCAACAACTGCACAGACTCACTTGTGCTCACTCATCAACACTGCACAGACTCACTTGTGCTCGCTCATCAACACTGCACAGACTCACTTGTGTTCGCTCATCAACACTGCACAGACTCACTTGTGCTTGCTCATCAACACCGCACAGACCCACTTGTGCTCGCTCATCAACAACCACGCAGACCCAAGCACCAAACATTCCCGGACAACACTGACAATTCAACGTTCGTTCATCAGCTCCGCATCACGCAGACAAATCAACATGAACAACGCCACCAACAAGTGCAAATTACCTTGCACTCAACATTTTTCGACCGCAAACTCACTTGCACTCAAACTTGATGCAGACCCAAACAACACGCAGATCCACATGCGTTACAACACTCAATTCCGCAGACGCACTTGCGATCAATCATTCAATACAGATGCAGAAACAGAAATAAGTAGCGTGCACACTACTTTTTCTAATCTTCAACAGCAAAACAGACATACCCACAAAGAATGCTTCTCATCTACAACTGTACATATTGAATAATATTTTTCAATATTTTTCAATCTGGGGGGGAGTCCTTGTAGCAGTTACCTCCTCCTTTCAAAACATAACTACACCGGTTGGCCGTTAGGTGGCGCTTTTTCACCGACAGGTGGCGCTGTAAAGCGACACCAGAGTTATCTGCCCTTCGGACTATAAAACCCGGAGCCAAACGGAAAATCTCTCTCTCCTTCACAGACCAGCATCGGAGAACAACGCTGGCACCAGCACTCCGTTTCACTCGCCTTTTGGCCTCGACAGACAGACGCTGACACTAGCGTTCCGTTTCACTCTTCTCTGATCGACAGAACGACGCTAATACACTAGCGTTTCGTCTCACGCTTTTCTTCTCAACCAGCATAACAACTACCAACACACGTGGGCAAACAACGGTAAGAGTTCTCAACTCGTTTTCTTTGTGTACGGCTTTTCAAAGACTTTTCCTACGCCGGATTCATTTCTTCTTATACCTTTTCAAGAACTGTTTTTCCATCGACACACATGCATACATCACACACTTCACCATTCCACGTACATACACGTTCAATAAACCTTATTTGAACTACTTCATTTTTGTTTATTAATTATTACTCCGTCTTTGCATGCAACATTGCTTGGATCAACTGAACACGTTTATAATCGGGGGAACACGACCCTCGATCCGAACAATTGTTATCGGTCTGTAAATGCGTAAATAAAGTAATGTTATAACTAAATTGCATTCATATTAACACACGAAAACGATATCATATTTGGTATTTATAAGAAAAGAAAGGATAATATGCCCCCCCCCCCCTGCCCAGCGTCGCTTTCTATTGCGATAATGAAAAAAAAATTGATATTACCTGCGTTATCGTAAAAATTCGTCCATTTAAGAAATATGAATGTAACCGTTAAGAAGCCTAAAAGTAAATATTAGAGATACCAGTAACACCAGTATATTTATTTGTATTACAATTAAGAAATGTGTAACAGTTATATGAGTGGACTATTTTGTATTGATCTACGTGACACCCAGTAACATGTGATTCGGCTTGAGATTATGTAATCATCGCCTCTTCACCACGTACGCGTATAGCACGTCTGCGTGTAACGAGATTCATGCGCGATGAATCATCTTGCCACTAAAACCATATCACGTGATCAACAAAACCCTTCAGTTCGAGACTGATTCCCAAACAGACAACATGTGATCCTGTGTATTCTGTCTGGCCGATGGCAGAAGAATCGACGAACACCAGGATAAAGATTATTTCGTCTGGTCTACATTCACTCAATCCAATGTATTATCCTTGTTCTGTTCCTGTGTTTCTTGTAAATAAAACTGCACATCTCTTTAGTTGTGAAGCCATCGTTTAGATGGCTTCACAACTAAAGAGATGTGCAGTTTCGTGAGGAATGGTGATCCCGTTTGCTTATTATATTTCAGTCAGATTTGCCCAGGCGAATTACTCTCCCATGTAAGTCGCCAATCTGATTTTCTTTTTCGATTTAAACTCCCACCTAAAATTGGCTTTCCTAACTAAAAATGTGACAAAGTACGAAATGATAACGAGAAAAGTTTATGTTTCATTTCGGCAAAGAAAAGAAGAAAAAGAAAGAAGTTATATAATCAGCCGAACTTGCTTAAAAGTGAATGTTTGTTACTTGCCCTAGTGATAAGTAATGTAATAGAATTTTTGTAGGGAGGTTTTGCATTAGTATAAAAGATTGTTACCAGCATTATGCATTCTAAAGGAAGACTGTTTAGTTACCAGTATAAGAATATACAAATCAACCATTAAAAGTTCAAGAGTGTCAAGAAAGCCCCCTCCCACATCTCATAGTAAATAGTTTGTGTTTTTTTAATCAAAAAAAGGTATTGTGCCTCCTGTATAGATTTGCGAATAACATTAAACAATTAATGTGCTAGTATACATTTAATGAAAATGTAAATATGTGTCCGAAGTCAGACACAGGGAAATGTTCAAATTTCGTTTTATCAATTTCTTAAGCGGCCAGTGCTTGTTGAGTCATAAACAGAAAATGCCTCCAGTCTACTAAATTTCCTTGCCGGATTAATTATTATCAGAAAGAAACATAAGCGAACAAAATTATATTCGGGTCAATGACATATTGGAAAGAAAAAAAAAACGAAAAAATCGGCTAGTCCGAATCAAATATCAATATGTCAAACGGATTGCTATTTGGGTTTGACTGGTCGTCTTGGATTTCCCTTTCTACTTGACAGAAACAATGCGGATCAGAAGAAGTGGGGTTGGTTATTACGCAATCCTCGCTTCAATAAAAATTCCCAATTGCTTTGAGATGTTATCCACTTTCTTTTGAGACAAAAGGAGGATTAGTTTCCCAGAGAGGTGGGGGAGGTGAAGAGATGGAGGAAGTGGGTTAATGTCATCCCTTGTTTTACCTCCCGCCCACCCCCTTTTGGATGCTCTTGTATGCCTTTTGATTTTGATAAAGTGAATATAAATATTCTAAGCTGAAAAAAATCAGCCCCCCCCCCCAAAAAAAAAAATCATTAACAAAACTAAAGCAGGAGTAACGGCGGCGGCAGCAGCAGGCATCGTGATTGCTAAGCAAAAGGAGAGAGAGAAAGCGCAGCATCTCAACAAAAATGTTTGGCTACTTATTAATTAATGATCCATTGCCACAATTTTAATATCGTAGTAAACCATTCATTTATACGTTTACGATTAAGATATATACTTTGATAAAAAAAAGCATTTTTATCCATACACACATCTGTAAAAAGACAATATGAAACACCTGCCCAGAAAATGTATGGACAGTTTTAACATCAAGAATCAATGGAGTGGCTTTAGTTTAGCAACCAATCAAAATACTTTGGTTGCTCGGTTGGCAGTTAAATCGATCACGTGAGCTTGTGTACCGTCTGTTTATTAATGATCACAATGTGTCTGCCCGATTTTCAATGCTTGCACAGGGTTTTTTGTGCTTAACAATTTGAATAATTCAGGCAAGGAAATACAATTTCAGTATTTTCTCTACTAATCTTGAACATTTCATTTCTTTTAGATTACACACATTTTAGAGATTTTTTATTATTTCATGATATAAAACACTGATTCATAAATTGGTCTCACACCACTCAACATATTATATTCAAAGAAAGCTCCTACTGAACCAATTTTTAAAGGTTTCAATGTTTTAACAATTTCAATGTTGTTTTTTAATCACACACAGAAACTTAAATGAAATAAATTATATTCGGATCAATAGTGGAAGAAAAAACAACAAAAAAGTTAGTTCAAATCAAATTTCGATTTGTCAGACGGATTGCTACTTGGGTCTGACTTTGAAAATCTAACAAGATAACTTTAGAAACTTACATCACAAACCTACGTAAACGTATTTAACTTACAACACGTAATTAGAATTCTATTTTCACACAATGTTGTAAGCGGCCTTTCGCATCCATCGTTCACTTATAAAATTGGCTTACTGGATCTTTCTTATGGTAAGTCCTAAAATACTAACTAAGCAATTACCTTTCCCTTACAGACAGAAAACACAAGCGTTAATATCATTTTTCAAACTTACATTAAAAAACAAATATACCCTTTCTTTGAGCTTACGCACTGCACAATAAAATGCTCGCCAATAAAATGACCTAAAAATCGATCGTATACACATACTTCAAAACATAACAAAAACATTTCAAAGATGTAAACAAATTACCTTTACAAATTAAAGCAAAAAATAATAACAATATTTCGTAAATCTCGCTAACAATGATAGTTTTTAAATTGAAACTTTCGTCATCATCGAATAATTTTCATATTAGGAAATGGCCGTCCAAAATATTTACGATATTTGCGCGAGAGAGTAACAGATTTTCGTTCTTCCTAACAAGAAATATTCATCATAAACTTGGATTATTTGGATTATTTGGATTATTCGAACTACTGTTCTCATCTTGAATATTACTCTCACAACGTTTCGGCCGATGTAACCTCCAACCTTCTTCAGGTGTAAGGTGTATCTTGTCGAACTCAGGAATTTTTCTGTCGAACTCGGGAATCTGTACAGAATTTCGAGCAGAACCCTTTATTTAATCCATGGAGGGTAACATACTTGTAGCATTACTACAAACGGCAACGGCACCAGTGACTGAAAAACAAACAGCCATTAACAATATTTTGAATCTATGCTTGACTTCTAAGCTGGGCTCTGATTGGCGCAAACATTTAAATTTGTTTCTGATTGCCCAATCAGAAAAAAATTTGATGCGAGCAGAGTACATGCACCGGAGTTTATAAAAGGGAGCCACCACTACCTTCTCCGTCTCTCTAGCCACGAGACGGCCCTACTACCTCCTCATCAACGTCGTTCAGATCAACAACAAAAATTTCCCTCTTGGGACGCAAACAGAAACCTGTCTAGCCACGGGCTATGGCGTCGACACATACGCGGACTGATATCAATATAACACATAGACAACGCATACTTACAAACAAACATGAACTCGGCCTGCCGTTAAACAACTAATACGTACGGACGGACTTTCTCATAAGAACATTCTTCTTGTATGAATTTCAAACCCTTTTCATGGTCAAGACACCTGGACATATCATCCTCTGTTATTGACCCCCTTCCTCTAGAGGATAAACTGCACGTAGACTTTCGACAGCCAACGAAGTTTCATAATTCCTTTACCTGTTAACGAAGATGGTCAATAAAGTTGTTTTAAATGCTAGAATGAGACTTGGACTTTTTATTCTACATGCTCTCATTCCGTCAACCATGACCGGGTAGAAGTCATCATAAACATATTTTTTTTACCAGGGATATTTTTTTACATTAAATATTAGCTGGTTCATTTAATGAATGGATTCAACTGCTTTCAAAGAGACAACGCATTACAGAAAATTTGATAAAATAATAAAGAGGGGGGGGGGTATTTGCCGATAAATTACTGCGTGCCTTTTGGCTGGGGGGGATAGTATCTGTTCTGATACTACACTTCATCTTTTCTGTCTTCGATTAGTGAAGGAGAAATTTTTCTCGACTGAAGCAATTTTATTTTTTTCCCAATCAAGAGTACTCCTATCTATCTTGGGAGCTGGATTCCCCCAACATTAAAAACCTACCTTGTATCTAACTCTGCCCTCGTGGGGAGAAAAGTAAATAGGATCTTAACATATTTCAAGAAGGAATTGGGAAAATTGAAATGAAAAAAAAAATGACAGACGTTTTATCTTGTCACTGTAATGGAAAACAATTAACGTAGACAATTCTTGCAAAAATGAAAGATATAAAAATATTAACAACAAAGAAAACAGTGAAATTCTTGGAATATCTATATATAACTGACCCATCCAGCGGTGCCCGTGTGTCAAAAACATTGAACATATTATATATATATATATATATATATATATATATATATATGTGTGTATGTGTATGTGTAGGCACGAAAAATTTACAATCTCATTATTAATACAATTGTATGACAAATTCTCGTGCGACTGTGAATGTGTGTTTTTCTCTCATCTACGTGACTTATACATTATTTTAAGTTAGTAATTCCAAGCGTTTATTGAAATTTAAAAATAAATTTCAATGATTTACTTTATGACAATTCGAAATTTCATTGTAATTTGCAATTCTTTAATTGGTATAACTGTAAGACTCACACACTTTTTTTAAATAAAAAAAATAAGGAATGCAAACGTCGGCTTTTAGCATCTAATTATTCTTAAGGATTAAAAAGAAAAAGCATAGAACGTAATCTACAAATACACGTGGCCAACGCTGAGTCAGGACAGCTAATATATATATATCAAAACCACACCTGACCTTGTGTCTAACTTCTAAATAAATACTATATATATATGTATATATATGAATAAATGCAAAGGTTTTTTCTGTCTATACTAACATCAAAACAGCTTATGCTTATTTAATTCTAATGATACCTTGTTTTGAAATAGTGTATATATAGTAATCTCCAAACACCCTCAAACCGCTATAGATATTGCTTATTTGCATATTTATGTTAGAAAGAGTTTCTTATAAATTTATATTCTGTAATATACATTTCTAATTTATATTGTCAAATTTTCTTATACATACGCAATAGTTTTGTCGATAGTAATATTATTATAATTATAAATAAAATTAATTAAAGCGATTTAATAACAAAAAGGATAGCGCTTTAAAAACTTTCTTAGTATTTCATTTTCAAGAGAGATAATTCACATGAAAATATCCGGTTTAAACTTACAGAATTTGCAAAACGTCTGATGTCGCAGTTTATGGAGAATCTTCGATCTTAGCCAAAAGATCAAGGAACCATAAAAAGATAATGTTTTGTGACTAGACATTTTTAAATTGAATAAAACAAACAAACAAACAAAACAAACCCTGATTTAATCGGAATATCTTTTAATAGGGGCGTGTAGTGTAGTATCGGTTCTGTTATCATAAGACCATCCTCACAGGAATTACCCCCTCATCTTTAAGTGCGTGGGGGAACCCTCCCATGTATTACATCCTCGTTTATTTTATTATCTGACCGGCAATGTATTATCTGTTCTGTTGTCATAAGACCATCTTCTCAGGGACTACCTTCTTCTTTTTCGGGGGGGGGGGGGTAGTGTAGTATCTGTTCAGTTGTCATGATATGATACTCGCAAGCATTACCTTTTCCTTTTATGCGGAATATGTGGGATATTACCTCCTCTTATTTGGAATGAGTAATGTAGTATCCGTTCTCTTATGATACCATCCTACTAGGCATTACTGCCTCCTTTAAGGGCCAGGGTAGAATATGTTCGTTCATCACAGGTTTTATCTCCTCCTCAGGGGTGTGTGGATAGTGTAGTATATTTTCATTCACAATGACATATTCCTCCGAGTTGTTCTGTTGTCATAGGACCATCTTCTCAGGGACTACCTTCTTCTTTTTCGGGGGGGGGGGGGTAGTGTAGTATCTGTTCTGTTGTCATGATATCATCCCCCCAGGCATTAACTCCTCCTTTTTGGGGGAAGGTGCAAATAGTGTACTATATGTTTGTTCGTCATGATTACATCCTCTCGGTCATTACCTTCCCCTTTGGGAGTTAGTGTAGTGTATATTTGTTCACCATGATACCTTCCTCCTGTAGAGAGCATATATTTACTGATATATAATAAAAGAGAACGTCTGTGTGTGTGTAAGTATGTTTATAGAAAGACAGACTAGAGAGTGTTCTTAAAATATAAAAGTTAATATACGTGGAGAATTTTCCTAGAAACATGATGGGATTAGTTTCGACACTCTACTGACCCTTTTAAGGAAGTTACAAGCCCTTTTCCAACATTTTGCACGAGAAATAGAAATATAATTATGAAAGTTATTTAAATAGGTGACTTAACAAATATTCCAATTGCTCAGTTAGGAGAGACCCGGACTGACAATCTTGAGTTTGCTAGGATTGCTTTAAAAAAAAAATGAAAACAAAAAATATCCTTTTTCCTTTTTTTAAAAAGAATATAATAAAAATGTAAGTAAAAACATTTTAGATTTTAGTATATTTAGTACCTAACGTCTGCCTGTCTGTCTATCCGTCTGTACCGCTTTCTCTCTCTCACCCCCCTCTCTCTCTCGCCCACTCTCTTTATATATATCTAGATCTATTAGTAATAATACATGTCGGCTGCCGAAAGTCTTTTCTCAGAGCACTATATCTTCAAGTGAAGATAGCCTTGTTCGTTGACAAGTTGATAGGGGAAGGAGAGAGCACGTATTTATTCGTATACCCTGCAATTTCCAAAAGGACTGGATATTGTCCCTCAAAGGTCTGGTTGAAATTACTACGCCGTGTGACCAAATAACCTTGCTAGGGCTGCTCTCTGCCAGAGGAAAGAAATGTCAATGTTTATGGTTGCTACAAGTGCACTTAACCGTGGCCGTTCATAAACTAAGGCCTGCTGACTGGGTCGAGATTTTCTGGTGATGTCATTGATAGTGGGAGTAAGAACCACTATCAATTAGGACCAGAAGTGCCGGCTTTTTTTCTGTCATTTCTTCTTCTTGTGGTTCCATATTGCGAGGGAATTGTAAAAATGGCCCCAAAGTTAATGCTTTTGCTTTTCCGAAAGATAAGGAACTATTTCGGACTTGGATACATTTTATTAAGCGAGATAATGCTAGTCCTACGAAATATAGTAAGGTTTGTAAAATGATGATTTTAAAACTTAATTAACCAGTAAATATATTCTCCCTCTGGTCGCATATTTATCACGTTTTTTAAAAAATGTGACTGACGGACCGAAAAAAATCTGTGTTTATATAATAATTTTTCAAAAAGTTTTTTTATAAATAAAATGAAAGAAAGTAACTTATTTATGGATGTCAAGTGCGAACTAAGACACCACAATATTTTTATAAATAAAAAAAGTAAAACCTATTTCCATTTTATAGATGTGAAAATAAACGCAGACACCACAATTTTTTGTATAAATAAAATTCAGTCAAACGTATTTCCTTTTTTTAGATATCAAGCACGAGAGAAAATAATAGGTAATTACAACATGGCCGCCAGCGATTAAGGCATTGCATTAAAGTTCGATTTTCAAGCCTTTAAAAAATAAATTAGAATTTTATTTTGGGATAAAAAATACAATGTAAAACTAATTAGTAACTTTCATCCAAAAATGTGTGCGAAAATCGAACGAAATTAGTGAGATATTCAAACTTTACTATATTCTAAATAAACTGTTCGCTTTGCAAAAAGAAAAACACAGATTTTAATTTATTTCAATAAATGTTCTATTAATTAATTATTTTGAATTCTTGATTTTGTAATTTCTTGACCTAATTGATAACAAGGATTAAATTAGCCAAATATTGGTAGAACAGTATATTTTCACACGATAGGTGACATTTATTGGATGTGTTTCTACCAGTATTCAGGGATTGCTGACCTTAAGAAAACAGAAATGTTCGCCCAACTTTGCAGAAACTGCAGAATACATAAAGATATTTGGTAGACAATACTGAATGTAAAAACACCAAACAATTATTCATAATTCGTTTGTTTATTTAATTGTTTGTTCCCTAAATTCCCTATTTATTGTGAATTATTTGTTTTTTTCTCAAATTTATATCGAATAAAGATCAGTTTCAGTATAAATCGAATCGTGTTCCTTTCGTTTTTCTATTTTAAAATGCAATTTTTAAAGTTTTCTAATGCTTAAAAAAACAAAAAATGCTCTCATTCATTAGATATGTGCAAATATTAGAAAACCGCGTCGTATTATTTCTGCAATGTTATTATTTAATTCGAGAATTTAATTTTTCTTCGAGTTATACTGATTTTATCAATACGGAAGTTAGGGACTTTTTTTTTCGTAATATATGAGAACTATATTTTGAAAGATTTTTTTTTATTGTTAACATCTACGATGCTTTATTTCCATAAAAATACATTCATACGTTTTTTTTAGTACCCTATGATATAACTTTAGTAAAAGTGTTTTCTGTTTACACGAAATAATACCTGTAGCAGTTACCTCCTCCTTTCAAAACATAACTACACCGGTTTGCCGGTAGGTGGCGCTTTATCACCAACAGGTGGCGCTGTAAAGCGACACCAGAGTTATCTGCCCTTCGGACTATAAAACCCGGAGCCAAACGGAAAATCTCTCTCTTTTTTCACCGACCAGCATCGGCAGAAGTGCGCTGGCACTAGCGCTCCATCTCTCTCTCTCTTTTCTCTGGTCGGCAGAACGACGCTAATACACTAGCGTTTCGTCTCACGCTTTTCTCTTCAATCGGTCTAACAACTACCAACACACGTGGGCAAACAACGGTAAGAGTTTCTCAACTCGTTTTCTTTGTGTTACGGCTTTCAAAGACTTTTCCTACGCCGGACTCATTTCTTCTTATACCTTTTCAAGAACTGTTTTTCCATCAACACACATGCATACATCACACACTTCATCATTCCACGTACACACACGTTCAATAAACGTTATTTGAACTACTTCATTTTGTTTATTAATTATTACTCCGTCTTTGCATGCAACATTGCTTGATTTACTGAGCACGTTTATAATCGGGGGAACACGACCCTCGATCCTAACAATTGGTGACCCCGACGTGATAGCTTTGTTGTATGTGGCGTAGTAATTAATTTCGTACTAGAACAAAAAAAAAAAAAATCATTTCTCGTTTTTTCTTTCGTGGTGAAACGAATTACGCACCCATCTTTTTCCTTTTTTTTTTCTACCCACGTGGCAGAAATATACAAACAAACAAAAGAAAAGAAGCCGACATTATTTTTTTTCCTGGCAACGTGGAAATACCCAAACAAAACAAAACAAAAACATTTCTCGGTTTTCCCCGAGTATAAAACAAATTACAATTTCATTTTTTCTTCTTCTCTTTCTCCATGCACGTGTCGGAAAAATATATACAAAGAAAAAGACAAACTTTTTTTTCTTCTTTTTCGACGAACAAAAGGACCTTACAAGACGCCACTTCCTTTGTTTTGAACACGTGGAGATAAAAAGAAAACTAAAGAAAACAAACGCTCACGCTGCCCATCTTTTTCGTGACCGCGTGTTAAAAAAAAAAAAAAAAAAAAAAGTCATTTTTATCTCTCGGACCACGTGGAAATTAAAATTCAAACAACAAAAGAAAAAGAAAATACGAACCTTTTTTTTCTTTCTTTTCGACAACAAAGGAAGCCGCCATTTTTTTTTTTCCACGACCACGTGTTGATAAAAAAACAAAAAAACAAAAACAAAACAAAAGCAACTTCTTCCACCTTCAATCGTCACTATGGCTACCGCGGATACTAACGACGTTCTGGAAGTTTCTGCGAATTACCGTCTGCCCCCTTTTAACTCCAGTAACGTAAAGAACTGGTTCACCCAACTACAGGCATTATTCTCTGTGAGAAGAATAACCTCACAGAGAAGCAAATTTGCCAGCGTGGTGGAAGCCTTGCCCCCAGAGGTGGTAGACGAAGTAACCGACCTGTTGGACGACGTCCCATCAGTCAACCCATATGATGCCCTAAAAGACGCCATAATCAAAAGAATGGGTCGCTCCGAAGAAGCCATGCTACGGGACTTATTCAACAACATCAGACTCGACGACAGGACACCGTCACAACTACTGCGACACATGAAGTCACAGCTCGGAAGAAATACCATGTCCGAGAATATACTGCGACGATTGTGGCTGGACAAACTTCCCTCGAGTGCGACACAAATTCTGGCACCGATGATAGACACCACTCCCATCGACATGCTAGCAAACTCGGCTGATCGAATTCTCGAGTCCAACAGTGGCCCACAAACGGTCAACGCACTCGCCACTCCTAGCAGTCAACACAGCGAGCTGCAGCAGTTAAAAGCTGAGATGGTTGAACTGAAGGCTATGCTAAAGGCCTTCCAAACCCAAAGCAGACAAAGGGGTCGTTCACAGTCCCGAGGCAGGTACCGTGGGAGCCGTAGCAGAGAGAGGTCCCCTTACAACCAACCCCAGGGTGGTATGTGCTGGTACCACTACACATTTGGCAACAAGGCCAGAAAATGCAACAGCCCCTGTAACTACAAGCCACAGGGAAACGCCAATCCCAGCCAGTAATAGCGACAACTGCAGCTGGAGGGAGAAGAAGAGGTCGCTTGTTTTATGTAAAGGACCGCAACAGCGGTCATTCCTTCCTGGTGGATACCGGTGCTGAGATAAGTGTTATCCCACCACAACCCGGACAAAAACCAACTCCTTCGACATTCAAGCTACAGGCAGCAAACGGTTCACAAATCCAGACATACGGCACTAAGGAACTCACCCTACACTTAGGACTCCGCCGTAACTTCGTCTGGAAATTCGTGCAAGCCAACGTCAGGATGGCCATCATAGGAGCTGATTTCCTTTCACACTACGGTCTGTCTGTCCACATGTACAACCAAACACTCTCGGACGATATGACAGACATTAGGGTGAAGGGAACATTAACACAGTTTGGTCCAACAGGAATTTGCTCAGCAACCCACCACACCAAAGAATATGTCAACGTCTTGGATCAGTACCCTGACATTACCAAGCAATTCAACATCGACGATAAAATTAAACACTCTACACAACATCACATAAAGACAACCGGACCTCCAGTCTATTCGAACCCTCGACGTCTGTTGCCTGAAAAGTATAAATACGCTAAGCAGGAATTTCAACAGATGATCGAGGATGGAATTATTGAACCCTCTGAAAGCCCATATGCTTCACCTCTCCACCTTGTTCCTAAACCAGACCAGAACACCCATCGTGTATGTGTCGATTATCGGCGACTCAATGCACAAACTGTCCCAGACCGCTATCCCGTACCGCACATACACGATTTCACATTAGGACTCCAGGGTGCAACAATCTTTTCCAAACTGGATCTGACTAAAGCCTTCTACCAGATCCCAGTAGCAGACGAAGATATCCCGAAAACGGCTGTGACCACACCTTTTGGACTCTTCCAGTTCAAACGCATGCCTTTTGGACTGAGAAACGCTGCCCAAACCTTCCAACGCCTCATTGATAACGTCCTAAGAGGACTACCCTGTGTATACGCCTACATAGATGACGTCCTCATAGCAAGCCCGGATGAAGCAACACATGAGCACCATTTACACCAAGTTCTGCAGAGACTATCACAAAATGGTCTGAAGATCAATGTAGACAAGTGTATATTCGGCGCCAAGCAACTTCAGTTTTTGGGACACCAGATTGATGAGGGCGGAATCACACCCCTTCCTGAAAAGGTAGAAGCGGTACAGCAATTTCAACCTCCAACCTCACTCCGTCAGCTGCGACGATTCATAGGAATCGTTAATTATTATCGTCGGTTTATCCCAGACTGTTCTAAGATCCTGTCTCCCTTAACAAATATCTTGCAGAACAAAGGGAGAAGACAGAAACAAGCCCTTACACTCACTGCAGAAGCACTTCATGCATTCAACGCAGCCAAATCCGCATTGA
Organism: Sepiola atlantica; assembly: GCA_963556195.1. NCBI lineage: Eukaryota > Metazoa > Mollusca > Cephalopoda > Sepiida > Sepiolidae > Sepiola > Sepiola atlantica. The sequence goes on from OY744524.1 coordinate 46,834,447, forward strand.
CCAACTACACCAAACTCACCTACCTCACTGACAATGTTCAGGCTACATTAACTCTAACAACAGATGCAAGCTCATCAGCCGTAGGCGCGGTACTACATCAGGAGATTGATAACACCAAGGTACCCATATCTTTCTTCTCCTCCAAGCTCAGCCAAACACAGTCCAGATACGGCGCATTTTCTAGGGAACTCCTAGCAATCTACCTCGCAATTAAACATTATAAACATGTGCTAGAAGGTAGACAATTCATTATTTACACAGACCACAAGCCATTAACATATGCATTATCCTCACGTCCGGACAAATACTCACCCAGAGAATCTCGTCACCTGGACTATATATCACAGTTTTCCACTGAAATTAAATATATTAAAGGTGACCAGAACATTGTGGCTGATGCACTTTCTCGGCCAGACACAAACTCCATCACCCAGGATTTTCTTAGCCACGATTTGCTGGCACAGGAACAAGCATCAGACACCACCTTTCAACAAACTCTGCAAAACACTTCCTTGAAACTCACTCCTGTACCAACCCCTTTTAGCGACAAAGAGGTTTATTGCGACACAACAACACCTACACCCAGACCTTATGTCCCACCTTCACTGCGACGACGCATATTTGATCATTTTCATTCACTCTCTCACCCCAGCAAAAGAGCCACCCTGAAAATGATCAGTGACAGATTTGTATGGCCTGGGATGAACAAAGATGTCAGACTTTGGGCTGGCAACTGCATAAACTGCCAGCGTTGCAAGGTCTACCGACACACCAAGTCCCCAATAGGAACATTCAGCAATCCTGATGCCAGGTTCTCTCATCTGCATATAGACATCGTTGGACCCCTGCCACTTTGCCAGAACTACTGCTATCTACTAACGATTATTGATCGATTTTCCCGTTGGCCCACTGCAATCCCATTAAAGGACATCTCAGCAGATACAGTGGCCAAAGCAATCTTGAAGGAATGGATAGCCACATACGGTGTACCCGCAGTCATTACAACTGACAGAGGCACACAGTTCCAGTCGAAACTTTTCGCCGAGTTCAACCTACTCCTGGGCACCAAGCATATACGGACGACGGCATATCATCCCTGTTCCAACGGCCTGGTCGAGCGATTCCACAGGCACCTAAAAGCATCTCTTGCAATGAGGCCAAACACAACCAACTGGGTTGATAACTTGCCTCTGGTCCTATTGTCAATTAGGAACGTTGTAAAGCAGGACTTGGGTTGCACACCGGCTGAAATAGTTTTTGGTACTACATTATCTTTGCCCGGACAATACTTTCATAACAAAGATAATGTACACCCTACAACTACATTTGTACAGGACATAAAGGCAAGGATGTCGAAACTACACTTCACCCCTACACGAGAAGTATCGAGACAAATCCACATACCCAAGACGCTATTTGACAGCGAATACGTATTCGTCCGCGACGATGCGGTGAAAAAGCCTTTATCACCACGCTACCAAGGTCCTTACAAAGTAGTTAAACGGGCAGAAAAATTTTTCACCATTACAAAAAACGGCAAGAATGACACTGTTTCCATTGACAGATTAAAACCTGCTCTAGTGGAAGAATCACAGTCAAGCCAACAGACACACAACTCTCACACAGATTCCGACACCACAGAGGAATCGAATGCTCCATGTGACTATGCCCCACCAGAACAAAAGACAAGATCTGGTCGGAAAGTAACATTCCCACACAACTTCAAAACTTACATATACTATTAGTAACATACAAACAGTTTCAAAACTTTCTCACAAATACACTCGAACACAATCAAAATAACCTCCGAACTTCTATTCGTTCAACAACAACAGTAATGAGAACATTTTCACCGCACAGACCCACTTGTGCTCATTCATCAACAACACCGCACAGACTCACTTGTGCTCATTCATCAACAATTGCACAGACTCACTTGTGCTCACTTATCAACACTGCACAGATTCACTTGTGCTCGCTCATCAACAACTGCACAGTTTCACTTGTGCTCACTCATCAACAACCGCGCAGACCCAAGCACCAAACATTCCCGGACAACACTGACAATTCAACGTTTGTTCATCAGCTCTGCATCACGCAGACTAATCAACATGAACAATGCCACTAACAAGTGCAAATTCACTTGCACTCAACATTTTTCGACCGCAGACTCACTTGCGCTCAAATTTGATGCAGACCCAATTGCATGCAAACAACATGCAGATCCACATGCGTTACAAACACTCCGCAGACGCACTTGCGATCAATCATTCAATACAGATGCAGAAACAGAAATAAGTAGCGTGCACACTACTTTTTTCTAATCTTCAACAGCAAAACAGACATACCCACAAAGAATGCTTCTCATCTACAACTGTATATATTGAATAATATTTTCAATATTTTTCAATCTGGGGGGGAGTCCTTGTAGCAGTTACCTCCTCCTTTCAAAACATAACTACACCGGTTTGCCGGTAGGTGGCGCTTTATCACCAACAGGTGGCGCTGTAAAGCGACACCAGAGTTATCTGCCCTTCGGACTATAAAACCCGGAGCCAAACGGAAAATCTCTCTCTTTTTTCACCGACCAGCATCGGCAGAAGTGCGCTGGCACTAGCGCTCCATCTCTCTCTCTCTTTTCTCTGGTCGGCAGAACGACGCTAATACACTAGCGTTTCGTCTCACGCTTTTCTCTTCAATCGGTCTAACAACTACCAACACACGTGGGCAAACAACGGTAAGAGTTTCTCAACTCGTTTTCTTTGTGTTACGGCTTTCAAAGACTTTTCCTACGCCGGACTCATTTCTTCTTATACCTTTTCAAGAACTGTTTTTCCATCAACACACATGCATACATCACACACTTCATCATTCCACGTACACACACGTTCAATAAACGTTATTTGAACTACTTCATTTTGTTTATTAATTATTACTCCGTCTTTGCATGCAACATTGCTTGATTTACTGAGCACGTTTATAATCGGGGGAACACGACCCTCGATCCTAACATACCTTTGCACTTTTCTAATAAAGTAATATTCCGTGATCGTTAATTAATAAATACTAAAAGTTTCATTAAAATTAGTTGATTTCCAGAATTTTGATGAATTTTTAAGTGAAGAGATGGGTCAAAATGTCCATAGTCTGACTATTCGACAGATCTCGTTTGTTACTATACAGCATGACGTCATTTCCCAGTTAACAGGCCTTAGTTTACTATTACGATGGCCGTGACTTAACAGTCCAGCCAAATGTTATCTACAAGGTTATCAGTAACAAAGAGAAAAATAGCTGTACCTACCCGACGTTGCCGCGGATGTTTTTTTTACTTTCATTTTTGTTTCGCTTTATTTTTTATTTTATTTTTTAACAATGCCGTTTGCTATTTTTTACCAAATTATTTTTATTTTTAATAGGATTTTGAAAGTTAAATTTAATTATTACAGTGTCTTAACGAAATTCTTATAAAAATATAATAAATTTTGTCACAGTAATGTTGTTTTAATCTTTATCTATAAAATTACTGAATGTAAATAGCTTCCAAAACGATAAATCTTTTAATACATGAAGATTTGCTAGAAATTTTAAAGTCAGTTTAAATGATATTCCATTCAACAATTTAAATATTTCCAATTTCCTTAAAAATTTCAAAGGGTCATGGAGTAATTAATTATTTTTTTTATTATTAACAAAAGACTAAAATAACTGACTTGTTTATTAAGAAACCGCAATGCATTATGGTAGATTTAATTTCGTAATGAAATTATTTTTTAAATAGTATTTTTTAAAAGTTTGTTTTAGTCCTTTATACTAATGTATTTTTAATTTCAATAAATATTCGATTAATTAAAACATTCAGTGTGTAATCATCAAAGTTACATTGATACGAGAAATACATACACACGCGCGTATTAAGTTGTTTCATAATCTATTACTAATATAGATAATATAGATATATTAGTATCTCTACGTCAACTATTTTTGCATATTTAAATAAATGTATTTCATGTAACGATATTGTAACCTTGATGCCCTCAGTTTAAGTTCAAGTAAAGCGGGCGAATGTATAGTCAAAGACTGATGTATTACTAATCTTTAGAATCGGCTGTTTGCTCCAGAACTCATTTGTCATTCTAGTATGACACAAAGATATTCAATATTTAACACAATGAAGCAGACGACGAATAACTGATTCATCCTAAGCCTCTGCTAGATTTTTTTCTGCCCATGTCTACTTTCAGTTTAACACATGCCAACATATAAAGCAGCCGTTAAACCGACGACAACAACGACGATGATGATGATGATGAAACAAATGTAATGTTTTAATAAGGAAACTTCGACATAATAACTTATATTTATAAAGGAATTCATTTATTGAAACCTTTTTGAATCGATACAATCATTGAAATATGACAAATGATAGACGAAAGACGAGTCTACAAATCTGTGGGATAATGATGGAAGATGCTTTCGAATGGAATAAAAATAAAACATTAAAAATGAAAATATTTCTTACAACATTACAAATGGTAAATATGAAATTAGTATCTATCAGCATTTTCATTTCTTGTTAGGTCTGGATTTTCGCGACGAAGAGTCATCATTATTTTCATTGTTTTTTTTTTTTCTTTTTACTAATTGCCCTCATCAACATTCATATTTCTATTTCTAGGTTTCGGCTGATCTGCCCTCCGGCCTTCTTTAGGTATATTGTTCATTTACAGTGTTGTTTTTCCGTATATAATCATGATTTAAAAAAAATTATTTGTGCATTGTTAATGTTTCTTGCGTACTTGAATCCAACGAGTTGATGATGTTGCCATTCATTTTTTACATGAATAAACACTAATGGGGTCAGGAATCACATGAAGCATGACACGAACGTTCTTATAATACATTGTATTTAGATTTTTCATTCGTTGGAATCATTCTTTAGGGGTGCTGGCTTGACTCTTCCCCCACCTTGCGGTGGGAAGCAATTTAATGCCTGGAATCATTATTTAATCAAATGTTCCCATATTGAATCAATATCTGTATTGTATTATTATCAGTCTACCTAATACAGATATGAATTCAATATGGTTGATTGAGGAAAATAACACTGAAAGATTTTAAACACTCTAAATTGCAGCAGCTTATTAGGTTATTCATGTCGCATTCCCCGTGATTGCTTATGTCAGGGTGAGATGCATTTGCATGCATTCATTTAAAAATAAACGTAAAAATCATCTGTTCATCAGTTTTAAGTATGCAAAAAACATCAACGTATACAAATAATCAATAAAAATTATATTTAAATACGGGAAAAACATCACCGTCAATTACGTCGGAAGAAGGCCAGAGGGCACACCGGCCGAAATATCGTAGAAATATAAATATCCACGTTTTTGAGGACAATAGTCCGAAGAAAAACAGCATAAAAATAATTTTCATTATTAGATTGTGCAAATGTTTTGCTGCTGTTTGGATGGTAAATATATATACATATATGTGTGTGTATGAGAGAGAGAGGGAGAGAGGGAGAGAGAGGGAAAGAGAGAGAGAGAGAGAGAGTGTGTGTAAAAAGAAAAATTAATCAGAGTTTTTAATTACCAAAGTAATAGTCCAATATATTTATTTAAATAGGTACAAACAAAAGTTTTAGAAACCAACCCAGGGTTTTATAAGCATACTGCTTCCATATTCACAGGAATCGGAGCAGATATGTATAGCTAATCTTCAGCATTACAGGCTAGAAATTGGAAGATTAAAATCAGTTTGTAATCTTCCAATTTCTAGCTTATAACGCTGAAGATTAGCTATACATATCTGCTCCGATTCCTGTGAATATGGAAGCAGTATGCTTATGACACCTTGGGTTAGTTTCTAAAACTTGTCTGTACACACATACATATATATATATATATATATATATATATATATATATATATATATATATATATATATATATATATATGCACTAGATAAATATATGCACTCGAAAAATATTCTTTGTTTTAATAGGCACATCCTTCAACGATTGCACTGTTTGAATGCATTGGCTGAAGATGATGCCGATATGCAGCATTATTAGTGGATTTTGCTTGACCACTAAGGTCAAATGAAGTTCCACTAGTCAAAGCATCAATGTTCTGTAGATTTGGTATCATATAATTTGTCATTGGCGGTGTATTCCCATGGTTACAAGACATGTATTGGTTTGAAGTGAAAGAAAAACTAGTAAAACTAACACTGTCTTTGTCTGTTGGTTTTGAAGCATTGCCTCCAAATGACATTGGTGATGTTTGGGTAGTATTAGTTGTGTTATTCGCATGGCTGTTGCATCTGTTGGTGATTGAAGCAGCTGTGTTGGTAGTAGTGTTAGGCGTGAATGCCATAGAGAAGAGAGCTTCTGGATTGCAAACAAACTTGTAGACGTACCGTTCACCGGAGACTTTCTGGAGAATTCCTTTTTCATAATAATAGCGAAGTGACCGACTTAACTTGTCATAGTTCATGGCAGGACGGTTTTTCTGAAGACCCCATCTTCTGGCCACCTGAACAAATAGAGGATGATAAAAATGTTTACGGTTCAAAATAACTAATTTGAAAGAACTAACTCAAAATGGAATTGTGATTAAGTGAATACAAAATAAAAGACACCAACAGAAATGGTTAAATTGAAATAAATATTAAACCAACCATTTAATAGTGGTCAATACTCTGAAAATCTAAAAATCGCAGAACATTTGACCATATTTTATTATTATATACTAGCTGTACCTACCCGGCGTAGTCCGGGATTCAGTAATACTTTTTAGTTTTAATTTTTAAATGCAAAAAAATAATAATGTGTAAATCACAAAGAAATGGAAAAAGTAGTTCAAAGTTTATCTGAGGAAGATAATTAATGTTTTGACTTTTTAGTTTTAACAGGAATTATTTCTCTTACAGTTTGAGCCTTTTTAGTTATTAGTTAAAATTGTCTTTGTTGTAATAATCTTCCATGCCGAAATAATTATTTTCAAAAAGAAACTGGAGCGAATCATACTTTTTTAGTGTAAAGAACATGCTGAAAGGATAAAAAGGAAAGAAATCGCTAGTCAAAATCAAATATCGATCTGTCAGATATATTGCTATTCAGGTCCAATATGAAAATCCGAAAAGATAACTATATTAGGAAAAGGTAAGTAACAATTTTGAAAAATGTAAAATACAGATTAAATTATATAAAAAATGTTTAATAAAAAATAATATTTACAAAATAATATAAAAAGAGTAAAAAAGAGAACATTAATTAATTAATTGAAGACATTTTCTCCCAAAAGAGCATGGGCCATTCATTACCAACATTTCTCTCTCAAACAATCCTTCTTTCTACTTTCATCCATTTTGTTTCTTTTTAATTGCTTCTATCCAACCTTGAGCTGTTAATAAGCTCTTCTGATTTCTTCACTGTGGGGTTCAGATCAAACCATACTAGCTCAGAAATAAGCTACTGGTTTTCTTGATCTCAGAATAAACGTTCTCTGTAATATCAGTTTTACAATGGAAATTTTCCCTGCTATTTGTAACAACTCTGAATTGGGAATCACATAGTGTTAAGGCCTTCCCCTCCCTCCTATTGTTTGACTCAATCACTTTTTGTTACGTGTTGTAGGGAACTGATTTGCATAATATCTCACTGGGTCGTAACAATAGAAAGACATTAGAAAAAGAAAAAGAAAATGGGTGTTGATACTTACCTCTTCCGGTTCTATTAGTTTAAATTCAAGACCTCGTCCTGTCCAAGCAATGAAAGTGGAATTGTTTGGATCATCTAACAGAGAGACAAGGAATTGCCAGAGTTGTAAAGTGCCACGGCGCTGACAAGTGCTTGATATATTGGGAGGGTAAGTTGTTACCATGGCAGTAGCAAAAGAGGCCTCTTGCAAGTATTTATCCGAGGAGCAAATGTCCGGATAAGTGTCTTGAGTTAAATCAATTGTCCCTGTTCCACCTTTGCCCCCTATGAAAAAGTTAGAAAACATATGTTAAAAGTCTCCAAGTTTTTCCCTTTAAAATAGTAAGCATTTTACAAGCACGTAAGAATTTTACAAGCCTTCTGTAGTCTATCAGCATTTTACACAGAAGTTTTACAAAGAATGTAATTTGAGAAGTTTTTTGAGCCAGCAACATTATCACCTAATAGCAAATGAAATTCTATCAATCTGTCTAGACAAACAAAATGAAACTGCTGCATAAAGCAAACCTGTATCCTGCATGGAAACAACTTTTATATTTTGCTGCTTCAATCAACAAAATTTAACAGCCAATAAAGCAGAGTGCAAATCACTTCTGCATCCTAAGTGAGAATCCAATAATTTGGTGCGTAATCGATATTGTTGCGGATAGCACATTATCAAATGAAAGAATGACAAAGTCTATCCATACAAAATTAATGAATTTGATTCGACAACTATGAAAGAAGAGTTTGTAAAGATTGGGAGTACAAAGAGTCCCAAGAATGTTCTGGTAAAAAAAGAGCTGTTTTGACTGTAAGGAGAAATTAAGTACATGTGTTTGTTTCGGCTGTTGCCTTGTGCGTTTAGTGTGTGTAAATGGGAATAGGCATGAATATGTGTGTGTGTGTGCATGACTGTGTTGTTAGTTAGAGAGTGTGTGCGTCTATGAACTTGTGTATATGTACATTTGTTGAGTGGCATAAGTGTGCTTCACCGGATGTTGTGTTTAGAAGTCTGTGAAAGTCTCTTGTTATGTGTGTGATGTTTGCCGAGAGCTTTTCTGACCCAAAAGGTAGCTCATAGCGTGATTGTGATGTTCGGACATGTGTTGTCTCTAGCAGAAGAACAGGAATGAGGCAGAAAAATGCTGTGTGGGTTTTTATAGTATATGCTGGAATTCGGAATAAATATTTCTTGCACTGTGATAGGGCAAAGGAAACTGCTGATTGGAGCTTTTGTCACATCGATAGTCGATACATAATAACAATATTAACCGTTAATGCCTCTTCGAACAATATAGTAAAAAAAATGCAATAATAGTTTTGGAGGAAGGAGAGCAATTCGTCAGGAAATATCAACTTCAGCAGATCATTTTATGGTAAACTTAAATAGCAAACTAAACTCCCTTGTTAAAAAATTGAACTCCTTCTTAAAAATTAAACAATTCGGTTTTTCAAAAATTGAATAATTCGGATTTGCAAGAATTAGGAGTGGATGGAGTAAGTTCAGCGAACTTCTACTATTACTAACAAGCAGTGTTGCCGCTGTCGACCCAGGGAAGAGTCTATCAGGCATGTGTGCACCGTGTGATGATATATGGAAGTGAAACCTGGCCAATGATGGTTGAAGACATGCGTTTCATGGAGAGAAATGATATGAGAATGATATGATGGATGTGTAATGTGAGTCTTAAAATGTGAAAGTTGTTGCAGTAAAAATGAAGAAACGAAATAAGAAAGGTGTTTAATTGCTTATACTTTATTGTGTCGAATGTCACCATATTTTAGCACTCTCAGCCTCACATACACAGTCAGCTCCCCTCTGGGAGCAAAAGGTGGAACATCCGCTTTTTTCGATCTCAAGTCTCACTCTCTCATTTAATTCCGATTCTCTCTTGATCGGTAATTCTGACAATTGTTTTTAACACATTGCTCAAATCGGCATACCTCAAAATAAAGACAATAAGGGTTAGAGTTTCAATTTTCGTCTCAACCTTGAAATTATCAAAACAATCACAGTCGCATTCCAAAAGCGACGTCTACCTTCACACCCCTGACCTACATCTCGTTACCATCTAGGTTATAATTCTTATTTATTAGCTTTTTCGATCACTCCGGGGTAATCACGTTACACCTTTGCTTACGATTAATCTCATTATAATCTGCACATAGATGAGGAAAGCAATCCGAAAATTGCAAATAATAATTAAACTTTTTTATCCCCAAAATACAAAAAAATATTATTATGGCTTGTGTTTAACTAATCATCTACAATTGGTTTATTGTGTTTCAGCATCAAATAACCCCAAAAGGGTTGATATTCTATAAGACAGATAAAACAAAAAAATCCTCGGTTTACAAGTGGATGAATATTTTTTTATATTTAGCAATTCACATTCATATCAAATGTTGTTAATTAAGTTATTTCATTTCTTCATTTCTTTTGAAGCGAAACAAATATTTATACAAACATAAATTATCTAAAAAATGACTAAAAAATGACTAAAAGATGATGAGTAGCAAAATATTCAAGATTTAAGGAAAAGCAAAAAATTCATATAAAATTAGAAATATGATCATCTCAAGATCAAGAAAACTAAAAACATTAAAACTTTTTCCAACTCTTCACTGCTGTGTGTACGGGGGGGGGGGGGGGGGAGGCTTATAAGCAAAGTATAATGATCTTAGAAAAATATTTAAATTCCGGAAAAACATGTTAGAATGAGAAAAAAAAATTATATAAAGAAAAGTTTATTTTTCTTTTTTATCTTTAAAAGAAAAGAAATGAGTGGCTTTGCCAAAATGGAGGCGTAATCCCCAAATATCTTCCATCAAAATATCTACATGAAATCAAAAGAAATATTTATTAAAAGAAGAAAAGAAAAAAAAATGAATAAAGCTGCAAGTATACATCCTTAATGTTTCAGTGACAAAGGTGCTAGAATAATGAAATATATAAGCAATCATGAAAAATGCTCAAATAAAATTTGCTTATCAAGAGCAAATAAAATAAACAACAAAAAACATGATGGAAATAAATCAATAAATGTCAATTTGTTTCCTAACAGGAACGCTTCTTGTTTGTACACAATTCCCCAAATACTTTTGCCCAATTAGTGTTCACAGAAATCTTATTGGACAATGACAGCCAGAAAGAAAAAAAGAACAACAACAGCATATTTTTGTCGTTTTTCATAATTCAGATATGCATTGAAAGTTGCTCATTTCATCTTGACTGGTTGGCATCTGTCACAGATTCACAAGAATAAAATCATAAGTGTCTAATCATTTAGATGGAGTTGATGTTTAACTGAGACAAGAAGAAAAAAAGGTTTATTTCAGAGCAAACCCGGCTCATTTTGTAAGTAACGAGTAGCTCGTTTAGCTCATTTCTTGCTGTCCTTTTACCCTTTTTTAAATTAACAGTTTTGCTAATCTTTTAGTTTCATAACAAATCTTCCATTTAAGCCAAGTTCGACTGCAGAGTGAAACTCCATTTCTATTTCTTTTCTGAGTAGAGTACCGTCTTGTCGAAAAATATTTCGACTGTTAGAAAAGGAAATGGGCGAATAGGGGAAAAGTTGTGATAGTTAGTCCTTGGATAGGGGTTGTCTTGCGAAATACTGCGAGTTTGCGACTCCCTGCCGAAACGGGGAGTCAATTTACAGTGGTTTCCGAGCATAAGAATTGGTGGGGGTAGCCGTGTGCTTGGCAGGAAATAAAGTCACAATAGCAGGAACAGGTTAACATAGGTTTTCAAGTAAATGAATAATCTGTAGCAGTTGCATGAGAGATCCATTTTTGTTTATATGTACGCGTAATATCTTGCATTATGTCGAGTTGTAATTTGGTCGGTGGATTGATATACAGGCGATTAGCCCACTACTGACATGTACACCGCCCACAGCTGGATGCACGCCAAAGACAAATCAGTTCCCAAGTAGATTTCGTGCCGACAAGACGTCCATCCTATCCTGTTCTTGTCCTGCACCAGAACTGGCTAGGCGAGATGTGGAACTCCAGGATACCACATTCTGTTTGTGACAAAAACCAACAGACCTCGCAACTCTCTAAATATTCCTTTGTTCCCACTTACAGAGATAATTCCTATGTCAACAGAGATCTCTGGTCCTTTTAATGGAAATGACGAACACAATCCCAGAGAAGAACCATCTAACCAAAATTTGGTAACCTTTACGTGATATCAGCATCAACGCGCAACCTTCTTTAAAAAAAGACACACAAAAAACATGGCCAAAATTTGTTTTAACCCTCCAACTAAAAATCCTTAGGGAGGTAGCCGTGTGTTTGGCAAGGGAATAAATTCACAATAGCAGGAACCTGTTAACAGTGGTTTTCAAGTAAACAAATAATCGTTGGGGGCAGCCGTGTGTTAGGCAGGAAAATAGAGAAACTATAGTAAGAACATCGTAACAGTGGAATTCCTTCCGAGTTTCTCAACCAAAAAAAGCGTCATCTGCTCTCCCTGATGACTCGCTAAAAAAAAAAGCAGTCCAAAAAACTTTACCCCACGCATGCACCTGAGACTCATGACATAGCCCTCGGCACTTCCGGTCATCTCTTGCTGCCAGTGTCAGTATCGTCAACTCTTTTCCCACAGGTTTAGCGTCCTAAATTAATGAGAAATTTAATTCGACTACTTCCGGTTTCTCGTTTGAATTATTTTTTTAAACACATTATTAAATAACAAAGTAAAACTATGAAATAACTGAAATTATTATAAAAATTAAATTGAATTTCTTTAAAATTTTGAGTAATCGAAGACTCTAAAAAAAATTGTTTATTTTGAAGGGGGCATAATAAATTTTATTTTTCACATTTTTTTTCATGTGATGATACGCAGCATCAAACCAAATTTATTGTCTTTGAATCTTTGTCGCCATAGAAATTCAGCTGTATATGAGTGAAATAGAGCATTGGAGGTAGTAGCTTTCACATTAATTTAGGACGTTAAAACCTGATGATTAGTGAAATTTTCCCTCTTTTTTTTTCAATACTCAATGTTTTTAAATATCGTTAGTCAGAGAAAGAGAAATTTAAAAAAATCAAAATTAAGAGAAAAACAATCCCAACTGAACTTCTTAATCTAAATCAAAATACAAAGAATTTAAATAAATAAATGAATAAATAAATAAATAAATAAATAAATAAATAAAATAAGACAAAGCTAATAAAATATTTGACAGAAATTATCTCAGTTATCCTTGGTAGAATATTTCGTATAATATTTCATGAGGAATTTATCGAATAAAATGACCGGAACTTTTTAGGAATAGGTTTCCAAGAAAATTTCAGTACTTACGTCACTTCCGAGACTGGCGAAGGTTAACGAACTTAACCGGACAAACGGAATGTATTATATTTTTTCTTTGTTTGCGAAGGAGTTATTTAACGAAAGACACTGTTAATTTTATCTTGTATTAAATTAAGTGTATTCTGTAATGTTGTTTCGGTATTTCTACACAATACGAACCGAACTGTTTCATTTTTTACCATAACCTAACCCTAACTTAACCCTTTGAGTAAAGGTTAGGAAAAGGTATAAAAATTCCACATTAAAAGTTGCAAATGTAAGAAGGGTATCAAAGAAATTACGTAAACGTCCGAACTTGATGTTTCTAATTGATTGAAAAATTGTCGTCTGGCAAGTAATAGCGCCTTTTTTATTTGCATATTTCAGTAAAAGTCGGAATTTGATTCGTCTTTCTCCATTCGTAGTCAGAATTGCAAATCTATGGATACCTATTCCTAAAATGCACCCCAAAATTATAATGAATTTATTATAATAAAATTGGAAGGTGCTTTTAAAAAATGTGATTCATTAAAATCATTGCAAAATTAAAAAATACTAAATTTACAATCGCTGCACAGACTCTTTTCAAATCTTGAGTTATGCCGTGGCCGACGGTCGTGGTTATGTTCGATCATCATTTTCATATTTCAAAGTTTTGGGGGTGATTTACATTTCTTGTTGACAACGTTCGTTATTATTTACAAACAGAAGGAACCTTTTACAAACATCATAACGATACCATTACCGAATAATCATTTAGCTGTTTTGTTCAATTCCACTTATTACTAACATTGATCCTCTGATGAACGTAATTTAAAAGATGATTTACTAAAATAAACCCGCTTTTATTATCTCATTTTATATTCACAAAAAGAATTTAAATTACATTTTTATTTACTAAGTTATTCTAAATGTTATCACGTCTAAAAACTTATTCTGGTTCAAATAATGATTCGTTTTTCATTAGGAATTTAAATAATTGGATAAGTTTAGCTTCTGATAGTGTTGCTTTTATGAGCATGTGAACAAAGTGGAAGGAAGGAATGGCGATGAAATTAATGAGACAATAGAAGACAACAACAAAAACTATCAGTTTAAAATGTTTCCAATTTTCTTGTGTTTTGTGAATTAAGGATACACTTTGTAATACAAAGAGAATTGGTTTTGGTTTATTTACATGTTTCAAACTGTTGTCCTCATAGTGGAATGGGGTAAGTCTCTACCCAATGGATGAAATAAAGAGTTCGGTTTGAAATTCCCAGATGATGAGAGACAATGACAAAAAGGGACCCGAAGAAGGCCGGTGAGTACAATGTTCGAAACATTCTAAAAATGACAACAAGGACCAAATCTGCAAAACTCAGAATTATCATTAAAGGCCGATCTTTAATTAAGCTTGTGTTTCATTTGAAATTAAAATCTCATTTAATTATAAAGTACACAAAGTATGTATAATGGAATTATTTCAACTTTTATCCAAAAGATTACATTGTATTATTGTTTTCTATAAATTTAATACTTTATATCAAGATAAGTCATTTGCTTGTAATCTAATTCATTAATATTTTCAAAACAAAATGCAAAAACTTTACCAAAACAAACAAACAATTATCCAAGTATATTTTAGAAAAAAGCATTGATATTGAGACTTTTTATTTGAATCTGGGTTTGAATAATGAGATATTTTAGTATAATTCTATAATTTCTTTTCAAACTATATATGTGTATGTGTATATTCGTATGTGTCTCTCTCTTATTTTCTGAGATTATATATACTTTCAAATATATCTTCAGTTGCATAAGTTTGCTAGTCAATTTGATGCTTACTCTAAATCTCTTAATAAATGAATAAATTGAATGAATAAATTGAATGAAAAATAGATTTACATACATAAATTAGGAAAATAAAAGTAAATAATTCTCATGGGTAGAATATTCAGTGGATGTTCACTGAATATTACTTTTTGTTCTTTTGAATAGTATTAATGAAGCGCCACATTTTCAGATTATAACACATTTTTTTAACATATCAATAAAAACCAGAGGGATCAGTTAATGCTAAACTTACATAGAAAAATGCACCTTCTTTTAAAAATAAGTATTTTAAAAATGAGATGCATTTTTCTATATAAGTTTAGCATAAACTGATCCCTCTGATTTTGAGATTTCTTCACCACTCTCTAAATTTTTATTTAACATTTTTGGAGGGGGACGTTAATGTCCCCAAATATTGTTCTTAAGCAAATTCAACGTTTCATATGAATTAAATTGCAAAAATAAAAGATAAAATAATGAAGTGAATATTCTATAATCACTTAACAGTACTAATACAAAACGCCAAACAATTCAAGCAAGAATTAATTGAAAGCAATTATGAATAAAATAGTTTTCGAAAACTGTAAAGATAAATTAAATTAATCTTTGCATATTTTTGATTAAAACTTAAAACTTAAATCATCTGAAATAAGAGGCAAAAAAAACTTAAGAGAATTCGTCCGGATTAACATTTATGTTGCCTTTCCTTATGATGAATTAGATGTAGAATTCCCATACTATTATTGGATTGGAATGGTAACTTGTGAGCGGTATTTTGAATGTTGTAGTTTTTTTGTTTTTTTGGGGGGGGGGGGGGGTCATCATTGTGCCACCCAACGTGAAACTGTATTATCGCACATTGTTCCGTTTTTTTTTTGTTTTTTTTTTAATGCGTTTGGGACCGATTATTTGCTTGTTGGCTTGGTGGCAGAAATAATGCACGAGCTACTTTTCTAAGACATTTTCTAGGCCTTTCTTTTTTTATCTTTGTTCTTTCTTGTTTTTTAATTTTAACTTTTATTTTTATTTTTTTCCTCTTCTCTTCTTAAGTGACCTCAACTATTGCAACGCCACATTGTGTATTGTCGGCAGTTGAAACCCTTATTCCAGAATTTAATTTCCCTGGTGATCTGCCAAGCAAGCAAGTACCTACTTGGTAGTGAAACACGTGTAGGAAAAAAACATTTAATTTGAATAAATAATATTTGTAAGACAAAATCTTTAATGGTGATCATTGGTGTCCTGAAAGGAATGCCTTCATAAAATCGCATATAAATGCTCTGTACTCTGTAATCGAATATCATCGAGCTTGTTTTTATTGGCACAACCCCGGTCTTCACTGAATGATCTATTTTATAAGTGAAAAATCTAAATATATATATATATATATATATATATATATATATATATATATATATATATATGAGAGAGAGAGAGAGAGAGAGAGACGGAAAGAAATATTAAATTTGAATAAATTATTTTTGTGTGTAAAATGAGAGATGTAAAAAAAACTCATCGAAGTACTGAAATAAAGAAGTTGTTAAAACCAATGAAAATCATTGTTTTGGAATGCAAATAATATATATATATATATATATATATATATATATATATATATATATATATATATATAAATACACATTAGTCTTGTCTTTATTAAAAAATGGAGGATTTATTTGGTCGTGGTTTAGTTTGCAAAGAAGATTTGCTGAAAAAATATACAAATATCATAATTAAGCCAAATTGTTTGTAGTCCTTTTATGATTTTATTCGGGAAAAGGAAAGCATAAAAGTATTCGAGATATATTGTGGTGATTTAAAAAGATGCATTTATTTGATATTGTCAGTGAAAAAAAGTCAAACTCTTTTTATTTAAATTCATCACAGATGCTTGTAAATTTGCATTAAAAAAAGACGTTGATTTGCCGACTGACGAAATGAGTTAATGCGATGTTTTGTTTTAATTGGCTCAAGAAGCGCAAATCATTCCAGAAGGAGAATCAGCCACGTCAACTCAGAAGAAAATCGGACAAAAGAAAATCTTGAATCTGGCAGGAAAGCCAGTTCCGGAAAAAATAACTAAAAAAAAATTAATAAAAAAAAAATTGGTCTGTTTTTGTTTTGTTTTTCTGAGCAAAATTAATTCTTTTCTCAGAAATGTAAATTTTCAAAAACCCAATTTAAAACAATTTTTTTTTTTTGAATAATTTATGTGAAAGTAAATTATATTTATTTTTTTCAAAGAAAACATTTCCCAAATTAAATTTTTAACATTTTTATTACTTCTTTTTTGGATCAATTGTAAATAATTGTAATTAGAATATCATTTACAAAGATAATAGTATTAAACTTGTCTTTTACTTCCATCCCATCATGCAAAAGTCAGTGAATAGAATGTATGCCAGTTTCTAGCCACTGGATGCAAGCATTTCAAGTGGTAAGATGAAGCAAGAAAGCAAATAGCAAGTCACACAACCATCTCAGACTCACTCGTTGCCTGAAATGAATTTGGAAAAAAATCCTCAACTCTATAATAAAAAGTCAACGTGTTTTTATTTTCCTTACATCATTAGAAATGATAATAATAATTTATATATAAAAAATTAAATTACTGATGTAATTCCATGATTTTATATGAATAATTTAGTAATATATCTAGATAAATAGCAAGTGCGAACACTGGCGAATCATCATTTTTTGACAGGGGATGTACACTAGTATATATATATATATAATTTGTGAGTTTTTATAAAAATTATATATTTAAGTATATACTCCTTATAATATCCGAAAATGTTTCAAATTGCAAGCTCAGTGAAGTTGTATTACAAGCTTACGAGCATATATAATTTATCGCTTCATTCCAATGACCGTAGGAAAAATCAATCCAAAACCATAATTTTCATTTATTCTTGCAATTTCTTTATTTTCATATTTCGGTGAATACCTGTATTTCTTCTTCGTCTCACAAACATAATTTTTTAAATTTATATTTTCCAAATTTAATACCTTTTCTATATCTTACACGCTTTCTACAGCAAACTCAAGAGAAATATATAGTCTTTAGATAACATTGCTGATCATCAAAGCAGAAAATAGCTGCATGCCGAAATACAGGAAAAGAACTCACATGCAGAATAATGACAAAAATCCAGAAATAGTTAATATTGTGGCCCTAAGTTAAAAAAAAAAATTGTAATTCAGAATTAAAGTTATAATTTTAATGAGCTATTGGAAATTTAAGTTTAGGCATCCAATATAGATCGCATAATTATGGACCCCCAGGTTGAGGCAGAATCCGTGATAGACCCTCCAGATACAATATCCACCAATAATAATAATGGTAAATCAAGTGGTAATACAGACAAAATAACCAGTAAGATGGTAGACATCTTTTTCATGCTTATAGCCAGGTTAACTAAAACTGAATATAAAAATTTAAGTAGGGAATAATTATTCTATCGTAATAAGTAAAAGTATCCCAGAATACGCTCTCTCCTGGTCCCGGAAAAACACATAGACCCCCAATAGTCCAAGTTTAAAAGCAAAATATCAACATTTGTGTATAATTTTTTAATATCAACAACTAAAAGATCGACCTGAGAAGACCGTAGTTTTAATGGCTACCGATCGAAACATCGTCATTGCAGTGTCGCTTTTGTACATATGTGTATAAATATATATATATATATATATATATATATATATATATATATATATATATATATATTAAATAAATTAATCAAGTTAATAAAATTAACTTAAACCAATATTTTTTCAAGTGTTCAAAACAAAATAGAGCTTTATAAATAAAATTTATGTAAACATTAGATAAGCCTACACTAATTAATTTGTGTTTCTGTACTAGGTGTACATCATTCAGGGCTGGTTTCTTGTTTGTCGAAGCAGCCAACCCTGAATGATGTATGCCTAGTACAGAAACCAAAATTACTTAGTGTAGGCCGATTTAATGTTTATATAAATTATATACATAAGTTGAGATAAATAAAATTAGCACATTATTTATATCCGTTCCAAGAATTCAAACACAACAAATAATTGGCGTACGATCGTTTCTAAAAAGATTTGGAATATTTTATTTTGTATTATACTTTAGATGATTCCCAAAAGACTTCTTCAGCGCCCCTCATAACATTACAAATAGAAGTCAAGCAAGAAAAACATCAAATTCTAGTGTTATTTAAAAAAAAATCAGTTATTAGAGATAACACAACCTTCTTATTCTATACTTAAATATCACTCTATTTATAACATTGATAATAATAATAATAATAATAATAATAATAATAATAATAATAATAATAATAATAATAAGAAGAAGAATAACAATAATAATAATAATAATAATAATAATAATAATAATAATAATAATAATAAGAAGAAGAAGAAGAAGAAGAAGTAGAAGAAGAAGAAAGAACACGAAAAAATCAATAAATATCAAGACCTAAAATGGGAATTAGTTAAACTATAGAAATGTAAAGAAGTCAAGGTGAGTCCCGTTGTAATTGGAACGCTTGTAACCATAACGAAAATCCATCATAATTGGCTTAAACAGATTGACGAGACAATTTATTTTCAAATTCTGCAAAAGGCTTGCCTGTTAGGAATGGCAAAAGTTTTAAGGTACAGCTTGAATGTCTAAAGTCAAAACTTGTTGTTCAAAAAGAAAAATCCAACTAAAAATATCCAAAAGTTGAGACTACTATGAAATAATAATAATAATAATAATAATAATAATAATAATAATAATAATAATAATAATAATTATAATAATAATAATAATAATAATAATAATATATAGTATATAGTAATTCCAATACAGAATAAATAAAGTAGAATAAAAAAAATAATAGAAAAATAATAAAAAATGAATAATAATAATAAATAATAAATAAAAAATAAAAATAATACTAAAATCAAATAAAATAAAGTACAGGTTAAAATAAATAAATATTGAAATAATTTGAAGATAAAGAAAATCGATAATAGTGATAATGGATAATGGATTATAGTATCAAAACAAATTGAATTAAGTAATAAAGTAAGAAGCGACATAATAATCAGGATAATTGTAAATTTAATATTCACTTTAATATAATAATTTTAATTATTAATTATAATCACGACAATAGTTAAATAAAATAAAATGAGACATATATATTATTATAAGTAATAAAGTTAATAGATAATTATATAACACTATAACCATATAATTAGAATAAATTATATATAAAAAATCTATAATAAAAATAAATAGAAAAGGGGCTTAGAGAAAGTATATATAGAAAATAGACAGAATCTAAAAATTAAAAATTAAAAAATTGAAAATTGAAGAGGTTGATTGCAAAACGCTATAAACTTCATTTTCCAAATTGCAAAGCAACACTATGAAAAGTGTTGTATTTCAACACTCTATCACACCCCAAAATCAAGTTTGTGATAACGGCATATTATTTTTTGTTGCTTTCTATTACAGTAATATTTTAGTCGAAGTCTAGACTGGATATGTTCGTGTTTTTATTGTTTAATTTCTCAATTTTAAAAAATTGGATTTATCGCGTTTTGCATTCGAACTATTCACATATATCTCACAACATCTTTTTTTGTGTGTGAAAAAGTGTTGAAATCTAAATTTTGACAATTGGTCTTCAGTGCATAAGAACAAAAATCAAAGATGGAATTAATTCTTCAGAATAAATAATCACCTTTTCTCAGAATAAAAATGGAAAAAGACAAGAGAAAGAGAGATCAGAAGGAAAATGAAAGATTGGAGAGTAAAAAAGACTTGTGAAAGAAAAAGCACAGTTGTGTGCCGTTGACGGCCATTATAGTAAGGCCAGCTGTTGTTGACTTTTAACTTGTGGTTTCATGGTGTCACTGCTCTTTACAAAAAATGTCTGCTCTTTCCTATAACACTGGCTTCAGTTGTGCATTCCCCTTTCAGGATGGTCATTGTCTATAAAAAAGAAAGCCTTTCTGGACTGTCAGCCAAAGGTGGCAGCGGTGTCGCTTTTATCACAAGTGCCGAAACTAATCAAAGGTTTGAAAAAAGTTAATCGTGTCAGAGAGTTCAGCGGCCATCTTGTCTGGGGTCTGACAGAGCTTTTTGCCCTAGGTGGAATGGCGAAATAATTGAAAGGTTCGGATTGAAAAGAGAAATGCGAGTTGAAAATTACTGAGGAAGTTGAGAGAAAGGAAAAGCAAAAAAAGTAAAATGAGGTATGATGCTTATTGAAGAAAAAATATTCTCAGACCTTCAGCTTTAAGGCAAATACTAGGATGCTTATCAGGTGATTGCCTGGTTTGGTGTGCATTCACAATAAGTCTATGTCCACATTTCTATACCTACATCTTTGTTGTGTGTGTGTGCTTGTTTAAAGAAAAATTGTGCTGCAAAAATAGGAATTAAAGATTTCTGAGCCAATATTCATGCATCTCTCGATATTCATATTGATCGGCGAGCATTTCTATGTCCATTTATATTTTTTCTCTTAATGTTAATCTATTCCAAGTCATTTATAATTGCTGTTAGCTATTCATTGCTTTTCGTCTGTCTTTATCTGTTTAGCCTGTTGACATCAAACACTGGTCGTAAGACAAGAGTCGAGATTGTCACAGAGAGATAATCACAATCTAGTCAACATCAGTGGATTATTATTGAAGTTGACATAACAAAAGAATCATGAAAAATGTTTAAAATACAAAATTCATAAATAAGTCATATTTAAAGTTGGACCCCAATTTGTTGGTATATAAGACACTTTCTTTATTTCTGTCATAAATGGGTTTATTAACTGTAAAAAAACATTGAGGTTTGCAAAACACACACAGAAAAAAACCCCAACAACAAAAACAAATAAAAACAAAAACAAAAAACAACCCAAAACTCAAAAAAGTAAAAGAAAATAAGAAACATGGAGGAATCTTTTGATACTTTTTTTGTTTTTATACAAAACGTTTAACAATGGAAAAGACTATAATCAACATAGCTTAATGGAGCACCTATCATGTTCGCTAGACCCCAAAATATCTGTCACAACTCTCATTCAAGATTTATACCTCTTTCTCTCTTAGACTTGTGCCCTCACAACTCTCACTAAGAAGAGTTCCCAATCCAAGAGGAGACAACTTCAAACAAAGAGAAACTACTATTCTGATCATGCAAACAGGTACAATTAGCTGAAGTTTATGTTTGGGGCAAATATGAATCCATTAAAGTCAGGAAATATTTTAAAGTTAGTTTCTTTTTAGAAAAGAACAAAAAAAACTCTGTATGTGTGTGTGTGTGTGTGTGTTGATCTTACATGCTGCCAGTAAATACAGTAAGTGAAATCTGAAGAATGTTGTAGAATGAATCAACAAAAACATTATGGTCGCAACAAAAATACTCTATATCATAATTGGCTATTTTGGTTTGTCTGTCACTTATATATTCCAAAGCAGAATTACACCAAATTTGGCATGAAGCACCCTTAAGTGTCAGATGTGTCATAAGGGTATACACATGTAAATAATGTTGATATTATAAACATTCAACAATTTTTTTATTTATAGGCTCCAAAATCATTGGACACAATTGAAAATATTCTTCAGAACATTTTCAACACTTTTGCATCTCAAAAATGTTGATAAAAAAGTCACTCACCTCTGATGCATGACATATTCTTGGCTTCTTTTTTCACTGTTATTGTATTTTGCTGATTTTGCTGTTCAGTATTTTGATGGAAGGGGAAGCTGTAGTCTTTGTCAAAGTATTCATGTTTAAATTTGTGCTGAGCCACAAACCTTTGTGTGGATGTCCATGAAAATGGAGAACAGGTCTGAGATTCTGAAGGTGGATAACAACTAGGAACAAGTCTTGTACTGATATGAGAATATCTAAAAGAATAAATGCAGTGTTTTATTAATATTAAACATTTATTATGGAAAACTAACATTCAACTGTAAAAGTTCAATAATTTACACAATTTGTAATAAAAAGAACTGATTATAATTTATGCACCATATTTTTAGACAATACTTAAAGAATAAATTCAAAATTAATTTTTTTATTTTTATGGAAATCGCTCCAGACAGGGCATGAAACCACTTAATGTAAGGAGCTAAATAAAAATACTAATTCAAGGTTAAAAACTAGCCAACAGTAAGTGTTAGATGGATAGATTCTGACCCAGAAAACAGAAATTCTTTCCCCTTTGTCAGAAACATCGTTCATGAAATGTGAGGACTAAAGGACAAAATAAGAGAAGCGAGAGTTACGAGGCTGCCGAAAGTAAACCCAAAGTCCACTTTATATTCTCATTAGGGAAAGAGATAGCAAGTCCCAAGAGAAAGAGACAGTTTCAGTGGGGAGCAATTTTGAATTATTATTCAGTGGGCATACTAAATTATAATTCAAGAAATCCAAGTCAACTTTTTCCCTTCATGAATAAATACGGTAGGTTTACTGCTAGTCACTCCTAAGATGGAAAAGAAGAAGAAATTAAATAAAAATAAGTTAAAAAAAAAAAGAAGGAAATTTAAAATCATAAAAAGAAGAGATTGGACAGAAAAGAATGAAAAACGACACTCAGCAGAGAAGACTTTATCTCCACCTAAAAAACTATTCAGAGCGCGGCGGTTTTTAAAAGTAAACCTCAAAAATTGTTAGAGATCGAAAATACATCTACAACAAATTTTATAGATTTTAGTCGAGTAATGTTCACATCAGACAATGTCGCATTGGCGGACTTTTCACAAATTATTATACGATTCTGAAAATAAACAAATCGTCTCTATATAATTTTATGTGATCATTTTTTTCCTGGGTCAAAAATATATTATAAAAAACAAACAAACGAGAACACTTTGAGTATATTTTAATATAAAAACTTGTGGATTGTACCTGTTTTCTGAACAGCTTACAAGTCTTTCTTGGCTCAAATCGGAATGCCGAAATCTCTGACCATTTGATACTTTTCCAGAAGACGGAGATGAACACAATGAATCAATTGATGAAGCTGAATGGTCATAACAGTCAGTCATGAAGGCTGTCTTTTCTGCAGAGTCAAACTCAACTTGTTTAAGAGTTGCAAGAGTCAATTGTTCGTTGCAAGAGTCATTGAATGGTTCGGATTTCACTTTCATGAAACTGGCTGATGAATAAAAAAGAAATTATAAAATTACCTTCAAGAAAACAAATTAATCGTTAGAAATAAAGGACAATGTGTAGATTTAGTACCCCAGTTTTACTGGACTCTGTAAGGCATGGCTTTTAGCATGAAAAATGTGCCATGCCTTCTTGATCGTAAACAAAACAAACACATGTTATAAAAATTGACTTTTCCATTAAAAAATTCTCCAAAATTTATATATTTATTTATTTAAAAAATAAATATGCCGTTTCAATTTGACAAAGTTACTTTAACGAAAACATAAGTAACTAAAAAATGAAATGTATCAACATAATAATCAATCATTTTTTTTAAAAGGTATTTTTTGCACATTTCCTTCCCAACAAGATAAAAAGTGAGTTACGACACAAAACAAAAAAACAAAAACAAAAAACAGCATTAGTATGTTGAAGATACCGCACTTGGGGGGTCACCAAATTTTGCAGAGGAGCGTTTCTTGCTTTGTTTTGGTGACGTATATTAACGTCTTAAATTGTCGCTCCCATATGTTGTATCTTGGATTTGAAATAGACGTAACTATATTAATTTAGTATTAAAGACAACTTTTCGGGAACCAAAAATAAAATTAGGTAGGAATGAGAGTTCAAAGAGTCCCCAAAACGTTCTAGATGAAAGAAGATGTTTTATCTGTAAAGAGAAAGTGAGTACACATGTCCGTTTCAGCTATCACCGTGTGCGTTTACATGTATGTAAATGGGGTAGACATGATGATGTGTATTTGTATATTAGCATGTCTGTTTTGTTAGTGATAGTGTATGTACGAACTGTGTATATGTTTGGTGAATGGCATGTATGTGCTTCGCTAGGCGTACAGAAGTTTGTGAATGTTTCTCGTCATGTGTGGATTATTCCCGGTCTAAGCTGGATTGTTACGTGAACACATGTGGAAGAAAAATAGAAAAGAGGAAGGAAAACACTGTGTTTGTGTTTTTATAGTACGCACAAGCTTTTAAAGTGAATATCCCCACTTTTTTGATTGGCTGAAAGAAACTGCTGATTGGAGATTTTGTCCAATCGAGAGTCGATATGTAAGACAAAATTCACTGCCGCTGCTGATTCTGACAAGTAAAAATTATTTTTGTTTTTATGTTTCTGAATTCTTATTCAATTTTATATGAAATTCTGTTTTCGATTCTCTTTTTTTACCTCGAAAAAACAGCAGTGTTTAGTCAAAATAATCACTTTTGTTAGATTCGATTCCAAAAAGGTAATACATTTCCGGTAAATTTAAGTGTGAACTGACACGGGAACGTTAAGATAAACGAGCAATTGAATGCCAAATAAAAACACATATGAATTTTAATTTATCAAAAATCACCTGCGTAGCAATTTTGAGGATTGATTTCGTTCAAATTCCATTGTCTCAGATCCTTGTTGATGGTTCGCATTCAAGTTTTCTTGGGTTGTCCTACTTTCCTCTGACCTTCCACCTCAACATCTCTGAAATCTCTTATCCAATAAGTGCTCATCTCAACGTGGACAAATCAATATAGCCGACTGATCATTAGGAGCTTATTAACCTCCCCAACCGGGTATCAGAGCGTCGGCTCTGACCCGACATTGCATATCCATCTGATCATCGCTCAGTCGTTATACTGGAGACGGGCGAGTGAGGACTGTGTGGGTGTCCAGCATTCACAACCATACGGAATCACATTTCTAACACAGCTGCTATACCCCCTCCCTGGTAGTGAGAGGGATAGCTCGTGATGTCAGGACTGGCAATAGTTCGCTTACTCCATGCCGATTTTACCCCAATGATAGAGGTAAACTCGCATTGTTGTTAAATAAAATGCTGTTTAAATATGGCTCATGTTTCAAATCAATTTCAATTCACTTTTTGCCATGAAAAGTAGTAAATACAAATGATGGCAACAAAAATGGCAGCGAAAGATTTTAAAGTCCATATTGTGTAGTGTTTTCTTTATAACTCTCAAACCCAAATACTTTTAATAAATATCATGTATATCCAGTTCAACCCCTGGGAAGGATCACATTTAAAAACAAAACAACTCATTAGCATGAATTCTGTTGCGGTTTGCAGCATAGTGATTCATTCACACCACATACATGCACACATATATATCAGGGTGGCACGGGGGCTAAGTGGTTAAACTGAGGAACTGAGCGTGCCGGGTTCGAATCCAGTTTGTTCCACAGAAACACTTTCATCAAAACTCATCAAAACTCATGGAGAGGAGGTAATAACACTTAGCTGGATACTCCACCAGATGAATTCTTGTCCTGGAATCCGGTAAGACCAAGAGACCACAATAAAGATATACTATAACATAGTTAACTGGTCAATTGGGGGGAGGAAAATTAATGTTCTTCACTTCTTAACTAACTCAACGTTTGAGAAATAAAGGAGAAATTTAATAGAATACTCTAATATCTATGTATCTCATATAGAGATCAAGTGTTAGCCCCAGGAAGAGGCCCCATTGATTTCTGAGAACTTCGACTGAAGTAAAATGAATCAGTTAAGGCATAGCTCATTGGGTAAAACTAATTCGAGCTCTCGGCACTTGACAATGTTTACATTGAGATATCACTTACATCACATCAGTGTCGTATGATAGCGCAGGGGAATTGAGGCGCTGACTGTCAGCTTGACAGTTGAGTTTCAATCCCGGTTTGAGGCACTAACTTGTCTAGCCGCACTGAAGATACGGCGAAACAGTCTGTATGTGGATGACTTTGTCAATTTCCTTATTTATATATATATATATATATATATATATATATATATATATATATACCTTACTGATTCATTTTACAAAGTTCCGAATATGTTCCTTAAACACTCTCGACTAGTCTTCTATCTGTGACCATTTCTAGGTACACATAGATCTTAATTTCCCTTAATTAAATGACAGTTTCCGGTGGCCGAGTGGATGTGGCGACTGCTTGCAGATTCTAGGCTGACTCTGTGAACCGGGTTCGCACCTCCCGACCGTCTGAAATTTTTACTTTCCTGCACTGATGAGAGCAATAAGCTTGAAACGCTAGCATCTGTAGGTATTAATAATTTTATATATATATATATATATATATATATATATATATATATATATATATAAGTTAGGTATGTATACATATATATAAGTTAGGTATATATAAGATAGGTATGTATCTATATATATGTTCTTGCATATGGATAGAATAAACGTTTATATATATATATATATATATATATCGTTTATTCTACCAATATACAAAAACATATATTGATAACTGAACTGAAGACTATTTAGATACCCTACATCTATTACAATGAAAATCCATATCTGTGAAAGTGTATTTAGAAGAGAGATCACTTGAGTATATCAAGTTCTGCTGATGACAATAAGATTGACAAGCTGAGTCACTATTTCAAGCAGATTTACTGTAATAATGAAGAGCTGTAATAATTGTGAGTCCTACTTGAAAAATGACATTTTGTAATCATGCCAGGAAAAAAAGGAACAGTGTTTGTGAGATTGAAAAACAAGACGACAATCTCGAATATCATGAGAGACTGAAAAAAACACCAATTTGTCCGAATAAAACATCCGATGATTCATGTCATTTATTTGTTTTTTTTTCTTTATGTTTGGCCTGCTTTGTCTGTTTTACTACGTATCAACCCTTCTTTTGGGTTATTTAATTATGAAACAATACTTAAAACGATTCATTGAACACAAGTTGCTAGTTTATCCATAGCTGCGATGGGGATATTTATACCCTTTCTAATAGTATTACTGTGCAATCGATTCGATTGGATTTAAACTCGACCTACTGAATCCCGTAGTCTTTGTTTACACCCATTGCACCACAAATACTAACATTTAGTTTTTGTTTGGAGCAATCAATATTTCATATATTTTCCTCTGGTCGTTAAAATACATTCTAAAACATTTTAAGGAAACAATTGTAGTCTAAATATTTATAATTTATTTACACATGTAAATTAACAATTAATTTGAAATGAAAATTATTTGATAAAATAAAAATTATTTGATTTTGACGAAATTTTTTATTTTATTAAAGAAAGAAATTATTTAAAAATTGATTTCGATTTCAAATTTTGCAAAAACTCCATCTTTTCATGCAATTACAACTTGTAAAGTTAATCACAATATCTTGCATCTATGGAGTTTGCCTAAAAAATTTTTTTTAACTTGTTTAGGATTAAACTACGCAAAACAAAATATAAATACAATAGATTTCCCAATATATATATATATATATATATATATATATATATATATATATATATATATATATATATGTTAAATGTGTTATAAATATTTGACATATTGTTTGTTACAATAAAATATTCTTCAAACAGATAATGGCATGTTTAACCAACAGTTCTGTTATTATTTATACATGTGCTATAACTAACTCATTGAAAATTAATCGTAGAAAATGTATCTTTCCTAGTATTTGAGCTGAGTTTTCAATGATTTATTTCAGTGTTTGTCAACCTTTTGAACTTCATCAATATTTGTATCATTTTAAATTTGGCAGACCACGAATATGAATTTAGAAAAAAGAAAAGGTAAATACATTTATATAATAATGATAATAATGGGAAAACTTTTATTTTATTTATATGAAATACACCCATTAAAAGTAACAAAGTTATAGTGAAATTAATTAAAGAAAACAAATTGAACATTTGAAGTTTATTCAAGTATTATACGTTTTTAGTGTGACATTTGTTCATGTTTTGTGGAACGTCAAAACTTTTCCACGGACGATGGTGGTACATGTATTGGTCAGTGTTCTTAGTTTAGTTTGTGTGTGTATGTCTAACTAAAATAAACACACTGGCCAAACCATACACATATAAGAACATATTCACACTACAGGAAGTAGGATTACACACCCACAAAAACACACACACAAACTCACACATTAAAATAATGCATGAATACACAAACACATAATAAATACACACGCATCTCACAGGAAGTAAATATATCTCCAAAAAACAGTGGTGTGCAGAGGTCTTGTGATGCCAAGGGCCAACTCATTAATTGTATGCCCCAAAGACTCAAGTATAAGTCCTAGTACTGAGAAATATTGAGAAAGAGAGATAGTTTGAATATGATTGTATGCCCCCCTCCCCATCACACCAATTTGGATACCTGAGGCTACCGTTTCGTCACCATATCTCGTCTGCATGGCAATGTCAAACTAACGATGTTACAACCCACACACACAAAACGTAATAAATACGCACACACACAAAAGGAACACACACACACACATGGAGGAAACTATTACCACTAAAGGTTGGAAAATAAATTTAATGCATTTGCAAACTTATTTTCATTAACAGAAGAACCACAGAATGACGAAGGTGGAAAAAGCATCCAAAACACATGTGTAGCATCTAATCATTTAATATGAAAAAATATAAATAAAAAAGTTTAAAATGTTTGAGGCCACACACACACACACACACACACACACACACACACACACATATATATATATATATATATATATATATATATATATATATATATATATATATATATAAGGTGAGTCAATGAAAAATAGTTAGACCTGCAAATGGAAACAGATCAATATCTTCAGTTGTTCAGAACAATGAGCATTTAGTAAATAAAAATATTTCCTCATCTTACAATAGGTCTAATTCTCTAAAAGTTATCTTTTAGTTATAAAACTTCATATATATATATATATACATATATATATATATATATATATATATATATATATATATATATATATAACTAAGAATACATTATGCATATAGCTCTTATGGTGTTATCATTTTATGAATTTATTTTGTTTAATATTTGTTTGTTTTTTCATCTTAGTTGTTTTCATTAAAACATTTCGGCCGTTTTGTTCTCCTGTCTTCTTTTAGTGTCTTGTGTCGAACTAAGAGACAAATGACTAAGACGACTCGGACGTTGGTTGGAGCATGCACATTATTTTGAGGTTGCTAAATTAATCCTAAGGAAAAGCAGCAAGTTAACTGAAAGAATATCATAATGGAGAATAGCATATCCTCAGGACTCCAATAAAGGG
This sequence comes from Sepiola atlantica, assembly GCA_963556195.1. Taxonomy (NCBI): domain Eukaryota; kingdom Metazoa; phylum Mollusca; class Cephalopoda; order Sepiida; family Sepiolidae; genus Sepiola; species Sepiola atlantica. Next base: position 46,864,532 of record OY744524.1, read on the forward strand.
TCGAGTTTAAAATTCCATAACGGTTCCCGAGTTCAACACAAGGCGCCTAAAGAAGGCCGGATGAGAAAACGGTCGAAACGCTGTGATAGCAACAATCAAGATGAGGAAACCAGTCCGAAAATTGTAATCCATTCTGTCAAGTATGAAACTTTGAAGTGACAAAGAACTTCATAGAGAACATCGAAATGTGTTCAAAAAACATTTGTGATCGATTAAAACGAACATCTTCAGACACAGATGAACAATGGAAAACGAAGGAAGAATTCGTTTGTTATGGTGTTGTCATAATAATTAAACTTATACAAGTCTTTTAGACATTCATTTATGATCATTTGGAAGCACAGAAAAACAAAACAATACTTTTTTATTGTGCCCTGAGTATTTACTTGCCTTCCCACGAGGGCAAAGTTAGACACAAGGTTGATTTTTAATGTGGGCTAAATTTAACTCCCCAAAAGAGACACTCTGAATTGGGACAAAAATAAAAATTGTCTCAGTATAGGAGAATTTACAAAAATGCTTGTATGAACCTTTCCTTTCTTACGGTTTTCAATTTAAAACTAACTAATAAAAGCGACTTCATTTTAGTAAATTATCTCCTCTTAAGATCTTCCTTAATTGATTCATCAGAGGAGTGACGTTAGAATTTTCGTGGAATTAAATATACAAAGCAAAACTGAAACATTTGATGAAATCATTACAATGTGTGTAAATGATTCAGCAAATAAAGAAAGTCCTTCAAACGAAAATTGTCGTTAGAAAATGTAAATTGCCTCCAAAAATTTGAAATTCATTTCATTTGTATCTAGAGATTTCAGTTTCGATCTAGCAAAATATTTCGCTTTTCTTCTCCGTATGTTTTTATGATCTGTGAAATATTATTTTCTTCTCCGTATGTTTTTGTGAAATATTATTCCGTGCTGACATTTCATTAGGTTTTATATAAAAATTCTAATTTTAATTTTAGTATGTAATTTTATTCAATCATGTAGCTAAAGGCAACAAGTAATTCTCATTATTTTGACCTTTGACCTTTCGATCAAGTGTGGCTTTTATCCATGAGGAGCAATTAAATCCTACAGTGTTAATGGTTGATTAACCTACAAGCCTTTAAATATTTGCTTTGCTGATTGGGCTTTGCTTCTTGAACCAAAAGTTGAACTCATTATGTATTGTTTGCATTGAATGTATAAAATACACATTTGCCATGAAATCATTAACAAGAGCATTAGAAGATTGTCTGATTTTACAACTTTAATCAATCCAATCCCAATTCTAGTTTACATCACCAGTTTTTGTCGTTGTTGTTGTTGTTGTTTCAATGCCACTAAGCATGCTAACAACTTATCAGAATGTTAATGATAACCTTGATGGACAGTTTAAAAAGCTCAAAGTCATTCAGAGTTAATCCATTTGATTAAATTGATCCTCTCTTGTATTACTTTGTTTATCCCCCAACCCACAAGTTTTATAATCAGATTCTGTTACTTAAACCCTTTAGTCTCCTGAGTGGAGTATCATTTTGCTTGCATCATAAATAAAAAATGTCACTGGTGATACAACAACAGTATCGGATTAAGAGGATCACTAGATCAATGGAACTAATTTGACTCCGGGTGGAACTCAAAGGTTGATACTGATTACAATATTATGTCAAATGGTTGAGTAAGATTTATCAATGCCCAATCTCATCATTGAATTATTGGTCTGAGGTTTACATCTCTATTCTATTTTCACTTGTATATCAATCAGCTATTCGAGAAGGAGAGAGAGAGAGAGAGTGAGAGAGAGAGAGAGAGAGAGAGGGGGGGGGGGGAGAAACAGAACAAATCTGCTCTCTTAAAAAATGCACATGACGACTGCAGATAAGAATTTCCCAAATTATATATTCATGTTTTAATTGATATGTAAATTGTAAAATTATGGATTGTTTTCAATAAAATAAAATAAAAACAACAACAAAACACGAAAAACAAGAATATATTTACTTATATCAGAATGTAGATGAGGAACATTAGTATTGCAGAGACTCGGTCATCGATAGTTCTAAAAATATCTTGTGAATGTCTTACTTTAAATACTGGTTTGAATATATTGAAAATGCAAACATAAAAAAATATTAAATTAAAAATAATTTGAATAGTTACTTAAAAAAATTAAAAATAGATAAAATAGAATAAAATGTTTTAATTTGTTGGTGCATTTCATTGTTAATTAACTATTAAAAAATGTAAATCCAATGTTAAAAATAACTAAATACTACTAGTTAGCCATGTGAAAAAAACTAGTTAATCATCTTCACTGATTATAAGCAGAACATTTTAAAAGAAGAAAGTTTTTTTCTTCTTTAAAAAATAATCTGATATTGTTTCAAACAAAACTTTCTAATTATAATAAAAACAACTAATAAAAGAAAACCCCAAAATTAAAACAAGTAGAATTGAAATTGTTAAACTAATTGTAATTAAGACGACTGATTATGCTTGTCCGCCTGATTTGACATAAATAAGGTTTATTTATTTATTTCTCTACTCGTTGTGTAGCAGTATGAATTGGCTCCATTGGTTAGAGCGTTCAGAATTGAATTAAAGGTGAATCGTGTTCAAGGGTTCGAATCTTACAACCGGTTTGAACAGTTATATCCCCAAGGATGTAACGTATATGTATGTGGATAATAATTAAATATTTATTATTAAATAATAATTATATATGTGTGTGTATACTAGTGTATGTATGTGGATAATCATTAAATATTTATTATTAAATAATAATTATATATGTGTGTGTATACTAGTGTATGTATGTGGATAATCATTAAATATTTATTATTAAATAATAATTATATATGTGTGTGTATACTAGTGTATGTATGTGGATAATCATTAAATATTTATTATTAAATAATAATTATATATGTGTGTGTATACTAGTGTATGTATGTGGATAATCATTAAATATTTATTATTAAATAATAATTATATATGTGTGTGTATACTAGTGTATGTATGTGGATAATCATTAAATATTTATTATTAAATAATAATTATATATGTGTGTGTATACTAGTGTATGTATGTGGATAATCATTAAATATTTATTATTAAATAATAATTATATATGTGTGTGTATACTAGTGTATGTATGTGGATAATCATTAAATATTTATTATTAAATAATAATTATATATGTGTGTGTATACTAGTGTATGTATGTGGATAATAATTAAATATTTATTATTAAATAATAATTATATATGTGTGTGTATACTAGTGTATGTATGTGGATAATCATTAAATATTTATTATTAAATAATTATATATGTGTGTATACTAGTGTAGTCCGTCCATCAAAAATGACAAAAGGAAATTATGCTTCGCCAGTGTTTGCACTAGCTATTTCGCTAGATATATTATTGAAATATTCATATAAAATCATAGAAGTACGTCACTACTTTAATTTTAAAAATATAAATCATTATTATGATTTTTCATGACCTAAAAAAACATCCACCATTTACATTTTATTATAGAGTGGAGGATTTCTTTCCAAATTCATTTTAGGTTGAAGGAGAAATATGAGGTGGCTGTCTGACTTGCTATTTGCTTTCTCTCTTTCCTCCATCACTTGAAATAGTTTTGCCCGGGAGCTAAAAAAAGGCATGTGTTTTACTCGCTAAGTTTTGAATGACGGGATAGAAGTACACACACACACACACACACACACACACACACACACACACACACACACACACACATATATATATATATATATATATATATATAGTGGTCTTTATTAGAGAATGTAAGATATATATTATGGGTAATACTATACAGTGAAATTTCGAATAGTCATATTGATACCGATGGTTTACAAAAGGTGTGGGAAGGGAAATACTATCCCTTGGGCTAGGAAATTCACTACAGCTCCATCCTCAGGTAATTATAGGTAATATACGAATGTTTATAAAAATTCAATAGCCAATTGGGAATGTACTGCCAGTCATCAACAACTGGGGCTATGTTGGTGGGATGATAAATAAGAACTATGTATGGGAGGAATTTCAAGTAACTCTATATACAGGTGCAACACCGATTTTTCAGCAACTGATGGTCCAACACCTCTTTTAATCGGGTAATCTGGCAAAAAAGGCACTGAAACCAAGGATGCCGGAAAAGCGGTGTTGCACCTATATTTCTCTCATGATAATAACCATGAAGTGTGTGTTCTAATAACGAGTAAGATAACAAGATCCACAGAGTTTTACAAGTATACTAGACCCCTCCCTTTAGTCATGGGTCGTCTAGATAAAACGTCATGAAGGATCTTTTCCCCCTCTCTTTCTGGTTCAATGGATGGCGTCATCATTTTGTGAGGTCGTCCACTGTGCACGGTTATTCTCCATCTCTGGATGATATCAGAAAACGATGATGTTATGCAGTGTGCACAATGAACAGCAAGATTCACAGAGTTTTAGTAGTATACAAGACATTACATGTCGAGATGATTCGTCTAGTATATATATATATATATATATATATATATATATATATATATATATATATATATACTAGCAAAAATTACCCGCCCTCCGGGCTCCAATTACTAAGGCTGTGGCTTTCTTTACAAAAACCAAAGAAATACTTTTCATTTGACATTTTTGTAATTTAGATAAAAATAACAAAATTATGTTTGGCGATGTGTATTTTGAAATATTCCAATGTGGGGGAAATGTACTGTGCATGAACCTCGTCAAAGTATGTTTTTAGGAAAAAACAACAAAAAGGTTAATTGATATGGTCTTTCAGATTTTAAGCGTTGATAAATCTTATTTTGTTTCAGCATAAAAATTAAAATAAATTCCCCATTAAAACTTGTTATATAATGAAATGCATAAACATAAGTGTGTAACATCAATTGGTCAAATAAAACTATTTTATATTAATTTTTGCCTTTCTTATAAAAGACAGTAAAATACTTAAGTAATATTAAAGAAAAATACTTTTTTTGTAATTTAGAAAGATTAGAGGTTGACAATTTTAAAAGTCATCATCATCATCATCATCATCATCATCATCATCATCATCATCATCATCATCATCATCATCATCATCATCACTACAACTCTTTGTATTTTGACTAGGAGCAAAATGTAGTATCTGTACTGAATCTGCGCTTAGTTTTTATTTTCTCTGTTAGTGAAGGAGAACCCTTTCTTGACCGAGGCAATTGACATTTTTGTTCCAATTCAGAGTGCCCACGTTAAATATTGACATTGTGTTTTACTCTGCTTTCGTGGGAAGAAGTAAATAAGAACAACGACGACGACGACGACGACAACAACAGCAGCAACAACAATTTAAAAATAATAATAAATGCATGTATTTAATTATTAACAGATTAGAAAATATTAATTCATTAGAAACTTAAAAATAAATAAATATGCAAATGAGAGCTGAGAGGCTGATATCATGATGAACGAACTACATACCCCCCCCCCCCAAGAGGTGTTAATGCCTGAGAGGATGATATTATGACAACAGAATAGATAGTATACAACTCCACCTACACACAAAACTGGTAATCGTGAGGAAATGGTATCGTGAGGAAGTAATGTATACCCGAATCGAAGAGGAGGTAATGCCTGGGAGGAATGTATCATGATGAATGAAAATATACTACAGAGAATTAAATAAGCATAAACGGTTTTAATGTCAATATAGTTCGAATAGGTGGAAAAAAAACTTTTACATTTATTTATTTAGATAACATTAAAAACCATGTCAAGTTTCATTGTCCAGGTGAAACGCCTAAATTAAAATTGGCTAGAAAAATATAGTCACCATCTTTATAAACAAAGATGAATATGCTGGCAAAGGAAGAACGATAACTTCAATAATTTTCTAGTTAAAAAAATACATGTTTATTATGAACTTGAGTTATCGTTCTTCCTTAGCTAGTATTATGGAGAACGAACATATACTACACTGACCCCCCCCCCCCCTGGATAGAGGATAATATCATGATGAACAAACACCTGTTCCCTCCACTCAAGAAGGAGGAAGTCATTCTTGCGTGGACGGTCTTATGAGAACAGTACCGATACTACCCCACCCCCACTAAAAGATATTCTGACTAAATCGAGTCTTGTTTTTTTAATTCTGGGAGGATCCCCCCCCACACACACACACACACCCTTAAAACGGATGAGGTAATTCCTGGGAGGACAGTCTTATGACAACAGAACCGATACTACACTACACCGCACATTAAAAATTTTTCCAATTTAATCAAATTTTTTTGTTTTTTTTTATTTTAAAACCCCTAGTCACAAAAAATATTTGTTTATGGTTCCGTGGCCTTTTGGCTAAGATCAAAGTGTAGTATCTGTTTTCAAACATCTCAGCGATATTTGACACTTTACTAAAGTCGGAAGTAAATTGAAAATAAAATTCTAAATAAGTTTTTAAACACTATAATTTTTTTTTAATAAAATCTCTTTATTTTATTTTATTCATAATTATGATAATAGTACTATCGATAAAACGATTGCGTATGTAGAAGAAAATTTGACAATACAAAGTAGAAAGGTATATTACAGAATATTAATTTATTAAAAACTTTAAAATAAATAAATATGCACATGAGAAATCGAGATTAGTTTGAGTGAGTTGGAAATGCCTATGTATAGGATTTTGATTTTATTAGATCGAAAAAACTTCATGGGAAGGAAATCTGTCGTCTTTTTTATTAGGATTTAAGAGTATCCTAGAAAACTTATACTAAGTAATTAGGTAATATATATATATATATATATATATATATATATATATGAGACAGAGTCATTACCTACATAGATAACCTGTGACTCTTTGAGTCGTCTATGCTCTCTGTTTTAATGGATAACGTTATCTTTTTGTTACTTCAGCATTTATGATATCATGAAAGGTCCCTTCCAAATCTCTTCCCTTTGTCACATGTACACAGAGGAACACAAACAAACAAACAATAATATATATATACTAGACGTACCTGTAACCCGTTGGGTCACAACAACCACTATCACTATTTATTCTACTTTGATTTCATTTGAAAATTTATAAACTGTGACATATCTGTTAAGATATTGTTCTTGCATAACTAAAAATAATAATTCTCTTTATAATATAATATTATCGTTATCATTATTATTATATTAACTCACTAGGAGTACTGACACAGGTCATCATCAGTGATTGCTCACTGATAATAATCAGTGGTGTTCCCTGGAGTCTGAGTAACAACAAGCATCTCCAGATTTCCAGTACTCTCTACCTCTCTCGATAACAATTGAAAATGACTTTGCATTATCTTAACAGCCGCTTGCCATTGCTTACTCGCTGGCAACGACCATTGGTCTTCTCTGGGACTTGGAGGTGCAATAAGCCTCCCCAAGGTCGCCGTACTCTCCGCATTCTTCCAGTGGAGGTCTGGTTAGTGTTCTCCAACCTCGGTCTTTCTATTCTCCTTGACCCTTCACAACTATTTTGTGTGGTATTAGCCGAGGCTAGTGCCATCATGCAGTTTCAGTTCTCTTGGATCCATGTGGTGGTGTTCGTTCCATGTTTTCGTTTTATATCTATTGCACCTTCGATGTGACTAGTTAGTGTTTGCAGTTTATGTGGGTTGATTAACGCATTCGAGAATTTTCCTAAAGATTTCAGTTGCGTTCATTATTGCCGTCTGTTGTATAGTCTCAGTCTTCCCTTTGATTCCAATTTCTCTCAGTGTTTATTCCAGGTTTTTCGGAACTGTTTCTAGTGCTCTTACGATTATTGCTATTATATTGACTTTCTTCATGTTCCATATACCTTTCAGTTCCCTGGCAAGTTCCGTGTATTTGCTTCGTTTTTCTATCTCCTTCATCGTCACCCTGTTGTCTGCTGGGACGAAAAAATCTACGATTTAGCAGAATTTTTCCTTTTTGTAGACTATTGTGACATCCGGTCTCCTTGCTTGGATGAGTTTATCTATTTGTACCTCCATATCCCAGAGGATTTTCGTTTTCTAGTACTTCCCTTGGTTTTTGTCTGAATCATTTGTTTGAGTGTTCAAAATGCAGTTCACTTATTATGTGATTTACTGTTTCGCCTCTTTGTCCACAGAGTCTACATTTGCTATTTTGCTGGGTTTTGTTTATCTTAGCTTTGATATAGTTAGTTCTAATCGCATTGTTTTGTGCACCTGTTAGTAATGATTACATTTCTCTGTTTAAGTGTCCTTTTCATAGCCATGTCCAGGTGTTTTCGTGAGTCTTTTTTCTTGTCATTCTTATGAATCGTCCGTGTAGCTGTTTCGCTTCCCACTTTACTTTTCTCATCTTGTCTCTTGTTTCTTTGTTCCCTGTATTGTTAATTTTGACGGTGTTTCTTACTGCAGTGATTAGCCTTTCTGTGTTCTGGGTTACATATTTTTCTAATTCTTTTTTTTTTGTGTCATTGACACAGTTTTCTATACTTACCAGTCATATTCTCACTTTTTTCCCTTTTCATGTAGAGTCAGTCAGTATCATCTTTTGGGTGTAGTGTATTGTACATGGTCATTAGTTTCCTAGTCTTCTGGTCAAGATGCCTCAGTTCTTCTTTGGTCCAGTCTATGAATGGCCTAGAGTATCTTATTAGTGATACTGCACAGGTGTTTATTCCTTTTACTAGATTACTACTATATAATTTAGTTTCTAAGAGTTTTCTTGTTCTTCTCAAGTATTATTTTCCAATCTTTTTTTTTCATTTCTGTTGATTTGATGGTGTCTGCTTCAAGAACTCCTAAATGTTGGTTCATGTTCACCTAGTGTCCTCATCTTCCTATTTTATTGAAAAAGATTTTTGTCAATTGTTGCAAGACTTTTAACAAAATATACCCTTTTCATTAACATAACTCTCCATACAAAAACAAGTAAAAAAAGAGAAAGAAACAATACATTTTAACTTACAGATGGGACTCAGGCTTCTAACACTTTTCACACACTACTCTTTTTATAACAATTCCTTTGCTGACTAACATCCACTGAGTCATTTTGTATTCAATTAGTGTAATAAGGGTGGGAATTATTATTATTATTATTATTATTATTATTATTATTATTATTATTATTATTATTATTATTATTATTATTATTATTATTATTTATTAATTAATTATTTATTAATTAATTATTTATATATATGTGTAACAGTGATTGTAACCGACAGAGTCTGCCCCTTAGGGCGCACTAATATGCATCAGGAAAATCAGGCCCTACGTAGAAACAAGTGGAGATCTTAGAACTAGTACATATTATCAGCGCTGGGCGATCCTCTGGAAGTGGCGCCGGGTAGACTGGAAAAAGCGTGTAAGCTGTCAATTATAATTATCCATACACAATGGGAGAACATTGGCCAGAGAGCTGGAATGTTGATAACGGCTGTACAATTTTGGTCAAGAGTCTTTTGGTCACTCCCCCCCCCCCATCGTAGAGAGAGAGGGAGAATAAGTCTTTTGCGATAGTAGGAAAGAAAACAGCCCAAATGGAGAAATAGGTGGGAGAGGGAGAGGGATTAAAGAAGAGAGGTGAGAGAGAGAGAGGGAGAGTAAGTCAGTATGCCCCACCCTGGCCCCGAGAGGGAGGGAAGGAATGGAGAAATGGGCTGGAGAAAGAAAGGGTGTGATGATATGCCTTTCTGGGAAACGAGAGGCTTGCGCGAACAACTTCTTGTCTGGGTGGTGTTAACGATAGTGTCCCCACCCACACCGTTCTCAGTAGACAAGTTACAACTTAATTAACAACTTGAACATCGTAAATAGAGTTTCATGCACAGAGAGACGAGATAGTTAGTAAACAAAGCCATTATCAAAAAGCAGACTTTAATTCGCCGTTTTAAAAACAGTTGTTATCTTATTAATAATTAATTGGATACAAAAGGAAACCGCTGAGTTTGTTGAATTATTCCTGTTGTCAGTTTGTTGTTTGAGTAACCTTGCCTTCACAGCGAATCAAACTATCATCATCATCCGACCGAGAGGAGTTTCGAACCATCTTTCTTTTTCTGCCGCTACGACATCACGAGCCCAAAGAGGGTGTTCACAGTCTAGAATGATTCCTGCGTCGAGGACCAGACGTGTGAGTACCGAGATAGAGACACGAGTTATCCACCTATGTTACAGTGGTTCAGTGACACCGGATCAGAGTGAGGTATCTGTATTACTCGGCACTGCGACCTATGTTTACATTTGATGACGTCACCAAGGAAGAAGCGTGTGGGGTTCCGTTACATATATATTGTTTTATCTATTACATTCAACAGTACAAGGTACATTTGCAAATTTTTAACTATAAAAATCAAGTTGCTAAATATAAAAGTTAAAAAAAACTTAATTTCTTTTGTGGAGTTAAAGTAAAGTCATATTTCCTCCATTTCATTGACTGGAATGACTTTCGCAACGAAAGGTAGACAAACTAATGCCTTGTCAGACTTACATGCCAAATATTGGTCTGTGTCCCCAAAAAGAACATTTTTATTTTCAATCGATTCTATCGATTTAAATATTTAATCCTGATCGATATTCTATTTCTTACCAGTCATGAATAGAAAAAGACGGAGGAGTATTCACCCTCACAGTCACATCCACCATGGTTGCCATCCATAACACTGGGAAGAAATGTAACAAGACAACGTTTTTCAACCAACACAACTTTGTTGTCTGTTTCTCTTCTTCTCCTCTGACTTACATTCGACTCTATAAAGAGAAAGGGTGGAAGAGAAAGAAAGAAAAACAACAGGTATGGTGTATGTATTTAACAGCGTCCAGATTTCGCATCTGCCACAGTATGTCAATCAGTTAGCACGTCACACCTAGACAGAGGTCGTTAGTTCGAACTTCACCAGGGGCATAATTATACTTACTCTGACTCCGCCCCAAAACGAACTCAGACATTTCAAATTGCAATATTAAGTAGATTATTCAGTTTCACCTTTATTTCCCTCTGTAATAATCTACTTCATTTATGGAAATTAAGACTCTCGCTGTATAGCCTTGCTAGCTGGTCCTAAAATGTTTAGATTGAAAACAATCAATTCCACCAAAGAGTGGCATGTTAGTCTCAAATGTTTTTTCCTTTTTGCTATACACAATCCTCAGGGTATAGCGATTTATGATGAGTGTCGGTTTTAGGCCGGTATCAGATGATGGAGAAAGCATAAAAAGTGAACAATTTTTATTTTTATATATATACTAGCAGGCCTACCCGTCATTGCCCGAGAATGCTGGGTATTGATGACTGAAACTTGGTGAACAAGTCAGGCATAGACTGAAGTCTATTTGTCCCAAATATGGTTGGATTGCAGAAAGTATTGTGAATTTTATTAACGATTCCATTAGTGACATTTTTTTGGACTCGAGTCAACCACTGATCCATGAATCACAGAGGACACCATGTTGTTGTTATTATTATTATTATTATTATTATTATTATTATTATTATTATTATTATTATTATATAGAATTATTATTTTTTATTATTCTTATATAGAAGTAGGGAGACTTATTTTGCCATCTAACTTACATACGTGGTGCATATATAAATTTTATGGAAACGCTGAAAAAAGAGAGTCACTCTTTCTCTAAATGCTCACAGAGACATTGAGAAGTATTAGAGAGTGGTTTAATCAACATAGAGTGAGAGGAGCGAAAGAAATACAAAGGTAGCTAAGAAAGAGATGAGTGGCTTGTCAGTTAATTATGAATTAGGACTAATGAGACCAATTAAAACAGAATTTCTTTCAAGCACAACATAATCCCAGAACTAAGATATATTTTAACATGTATTTTGTGTTATTAATATATATAGGAAAACGCTGTAGAAGAACAAACGTTTATTAACTTAGCTTTAGTATACTAATGATAATATATATATATATACAGGGTGTTTCAAAAGTCTTGGGAACATAACGATTTTTAATAACTCAAAAACTATTAGGAGTTGAAAAATGAAATTGGTACCGTTGGAAAGGTTAAAGTTTCAAGTTTTGTGAGGACTCTTCAAAGTTGCTCAATATGAGCACCATTCGTCACACGGCAGACATCTAGTCGATAGTCCATTTCCTCCCAAACGCGTTCCAGCATCTTGACGTCAATGGTTCCCACAACTGCCGTTACTCGAGCCTTTAGTTCGTCAATATCTCTTGGAAGGGGCGGCACATAGACTTGTTGCTTGACAAAGCCCCAAAGGAAAAAGTCACACGGGGTAAGATCTGGAGACCTAGGAAGCCAGGGCATGAGAACGTCATCACCTCGCCCAGATCTCCCAATCCATCTACCAGGCAGCCTTGTGTTAAGAAACTGCCTTACTCTAAGACTCCAGTGTGGTGGTGCACCATCTTGTTGAAAAATGAAGTCATCAGATTCTGCTTGTTCCAACTGAGCCATTAACCAGTCTTCCAGCATGTTGAGATAGGATTCACCAGTGATAGTTGCCTCTTCAAAGAAGAACGGTCCATAGACACCTTTCTTGGAAATTGCACAAAACACGTTCACTTTTGGTGAATCTCGCTCGTGCTCAAGAAGTTCATGAGGATTCTCAGTACCCCATATGCGAGTGTTATGCTTGTTAACTTTGCCATTCAGATGGAAGGTCGCCTCATCGCTAAAAACAAGCCGGTCATCAAAGCCGTTATCTTCCAACTTCTCTTGCATTGCAATGCAAAAGTCACGGCGAAGTGGCTTATCAGTGTCCTTCAACTTTTGGACCAACTTGAGCTTGTAAGGTACCATTTGCAGTCGTTTCCTTAAGACACGCCAGACAGTTGCTGGAGCAAGCTGAAGTTCCCTGCTGGCTCTTCTCACTGATTTACGGGGGCTCCGCTGAAAGGCTGTCCGAACTTGCTCAACTGCATCTTCTGAAGTTGAAGGGCGACCTGTTCGCTTACTTGGGCACAAACACCCATCTTTCACAAATTTAGCATGCCATCTGACAATGGATTTCCTTTCAGGGGCTTCTTTTTTAAATTTCCTGCGAAATGCACGCTGAACACATGTCCACGATTCAGTCTTTGCAAATTGGAGGACGCAAAATGCCTTGTCTTGTTTAGAGAACGCCATTACTGCACCTGGAAAGATAACACGAGAATCATTAGTATGACCAAAAACTTGATTAAGCAAGCTTTAAAATGGCACCAGTTTCATTTTTCTACCTGGAATAGTTCATGAGATATACGCATTTGCAATGTTCCCAAGACTTTTGAAACACCCTGTATATATATATATATATATATATATATATTAACCATTATAACTATTTTATTACTATTATGTTACTCAGGAAAATTCTGCAGAATTAAGATATAATAAGTAACATGAGTCGGCAGTGAAAATGCTATTACTTATATGCATAGATGATCCTAGTAAATCTAATCCTTTTTGCGATATAACGCCCAGCTATCACACATATTAGAGATTCTGTGATTTATAATTTTCCTTTTTCAAAGTTTGACTGAATTTCGCTATTGTATTAGTTTCTACTTCTAGTGGTCATGGGTTCAATTCTCAAAAAGAGCAGTAAAATTGAAGCATTCTTTTAATACCAGTTAACAACATGACGCATATATATTAATATATGGATAGTTTGTATAAGTTTTCTTTAGGTTTGAAAAGAATAGCTAAATCTGAAGCAAGTGCAGTTAGCAAATGTTTTGTAAAATCTTACCGAGATATTGGTGTATTCGTTTTAGACAGAAATTATGAAACTACGAGGTGGCTGCTACTAGGTGGCCACGAGTCAAATATTTTACACTGTGCGTAGATATTTCCATTCTTTTCCTAAATCATATCACGGCTTACTATTTTCAGTTATTTACAACAAAAAGCTAATCAAAAAACAATATTGTGATATTGCAAGATGTGAAAATGGTGCATTCTAAAGAAACTTTTCTTTTTATATACGATACTAGTATATGCATCCTTAGTGTTTCACGGCAATGAATGTGGACCACTGTGTACTCCTACTCCAAGCTCCGAATCCCATATTACCATTTTTTTCTTAGCTATTAATTTTAAAAACTTTATTTTTGATGTTTATTGATATTTGGCATGGACCGCCCCCACCCCCCTCACACACACACACTATTATTGTAAAATCCCTTATCACATCCAATGTAGAGTTTCTGCTTCAAATTTCAGAAGAACGAGTTTTGTGGTTTTGGAGTTCACTTAGATATCTAATCCATGGGGGTAAATTGTTCTTGCCCCATCAGCCATGATTCTTACTTATATTCTTAGTATCACCTGTACTGAGAATTAAATCTTCAATCCCCAAGAATACTGTCACTAGAACTGTTTACTATTTAGTGCGTCCACATGGTGCAATGGATAAAGTGCTAAGTAATAATCAGTTTTAAATGACAGTCTTCAAGAGGGTTAAGGTTCAATCCTCAGTACAGGTGATACTAAGAATATAATGAGGAATTACTTAACTTCTGACAATCAACCATCATGGATTAAATAAAGGGTTATGTTCAAAATTCTGCACAGATTTTCGAGTTCGACATAAAGATCCTGAGTTCGAGAAAATTCACCTGAAGAAGATCCAAGATGAGAACATTAATCCAAATGATACAGAATAATATTAGTCATTGTAGTAGTAGTAGTAGTAGTAGTAGTAGTAGTAATTGTGTTCTGTGCATACATTTCTCAGCAATTTAAGACATCCATACTTCTGCAACATATGACCATATCAAGTAACCAATTTGTCCATACAATAACATCTATGCTGTGTAAATGTTATGCTTTCAGCAAATCATCCAACCTAATATGTTGGGTTTGGTCGGATTTCAGTTGCAGCAGTACAGTTGGCATCTTTCTCAACTTTACCCCACACATAATAGTCTATGGGGCTGCAATCAGGTGTGTTAAGGAGCCAGATGTTGGAACTTGTGAAGTCGTGGGAGTTCTCAGACAATCATTTTTGGGTTTGCCCAGAGGTGTGACACAGAGCTGGATCCCGCTGCCACATGTATGGCTTTTCTGTAGCCACCTCCACCACTCAACATTTGACAACAGTGAACAGTTCTTGATGAGTTTCGTTGTGTGGACACAGTCAGATCGCCTGATATGATCTTTCCTGCTAGCCACTGCTTCCAAATCTCTGTCACAATTCTCCAGCTCACATCTCACAGCCTTCATGGTATTCGAGGAGCACTGAGTCGCAGTTAAGATTTCCGAATATTTGAATTCTGTACAAATCATGATGATGCAGGTCGCTCTCTTCCAATATTTCGATCGTCTCCAACTCTCAAATCCACTAATAATAAACACAGAAACACCTATCATTGCACCTTACCGCAATTAAATACTTCAAATTGTTCTGAAATGAAAGAATATCAAAATCTTATCAAATTTATCCTGAACAACCTGTCGTGTGGGTAGGGCACTATAGATGTTCTTGCTATTGGATCTCCATTCATGGTAATCGATACATTATATACGGCATAATCACATTGCCTAAGCAGGATACATATGCGACTGGGGATCGTTTGTGAATATAGTTCCTAGAAACTTCCTTCTTTGGAGGAAGCCAGCTGAACTTGACCAGGCTACATGCCGCACTAGGAGGAGAAATGGGTAGAGTCAGTGTAACTTGGTTTGCCCAGACTTTACCATGTTTCTTCTAAACTAGTTAGCCGATTATTACACCCATAGTTGGGGTGGGGAGGGGAGAGTCATACTTTTATTCAAAGCATGTGGTTCAAGTAATTCAACAGATTCGATGGAATTTAAACCTTCTTTTTTTTAAAGGTGTTTCTGAGGCAGTATGAAGACCCCAATGCAAACATGTTTCTCACCTCTGATTTTAACAAGATTTAAACCAGAGGTAAATAACACAAAATTATGAAGAGTCTCAAAAGTATTGATCATTTCATGTGACCCAATACAAAACATTTTTAAACCCATAACTTCAGGCGTGTAAATTCTATTTCCACCATAGCAGTGTGTTTTTGATCGCATCACAGTATCCGAAGCTCTGACATTAATTAGGAAACTCTGACATTTATTAAAAGCTCTAAAGATTCTCAGTATGATGAAGGAAGCTGTCATGAGACAGGAGGTATTTCAGTTTATATAATATATATATATATATATATATATATATATATATATATATATATCGCTCTCTTTCTCTCTCTCACTCTCTAATATATATATATATATATATATATATATATATATATATATATATATTAGAGAGCGAGAGAGAGAGAGAGAGAGAGAGAGAGAGAGAGAGAGAGAGAGAGAGAGAGCGAGAGAGAGCGAGAGAGAGAGAGAGAGAGAGAGAGAGAGCGAGAGAGAGTGAGAGAGAGAGAGAGAGAGAGAGAGAGAGAGAGAGCGAGAAAGAGAGCAGATTATTATTTATTCTAACCCTAAAACAAAATCTTCTAACAAGAAGCAACAAAATCTGTTTTGAAGAGTGAAATGCATATTTGTGGCTTCTTCTAACCATCTGCCTTTGCAACTAATTTGTGTAATCAAGTGAGTGAGTCACGCTAAGTGGCCAGGTGTATGTTTCCCTTTTTGTTGCTTTGTCGGTCACACTTCATTGCTCAATACACCACTTGACCATTACGTCCATATTAAATGACTTGGATCACAGCTGCGAGTTTACAGATCAGCACTCAGCATTCACACAAATGAGAAAATATGAATCTCAGTCAATGAAGTGAAGTGCGTGCAATATTCGGCAACAATAGTTGCAGCTTCGCTTGTTACAATTGCTTGTCACATCAAAAAGAGAAACTCATTTTGACATTCTGATTTTCATGATATCCAGAAAAGAAAAAGAATATCTAATGATGTTGAAAATAATTTCTCAATTCTTTGGGCAAATACGTTATTATTCCTATATCATTCTTGTGGTCTACACTTTCTTTCAAAAGGCACACAAAGAATTTGTAATCATTTTTTGGTAAGTCGGATAAACTTCTTTCTTACTCGTTGTCATACAGACTGAATTCAAATTTAGCTCATAATGACATAGATAGATGTATACCATTAAGTGAAGAGCTATTAGAATAAGGATTCTTATAAGAATCGGAACAGGGATTCGATGTGATAATGTGGGTAATATATATATATATTCTAACAAGTTTGATCAAACAAAAATCAATAACTTTTTCCTATTGATCGTTTCATTCAATTTTTCAATTCTTCTGATATGTCTTTTAATATCGAGGTCAATGTTTTTAATGAAATAACAAAATGTTTTTAATGAAATAACAAAATGTTTTTAATGAAATAACAAAATGTTTTTGATGAAATAACAAAATGTTTTTAATGAAATAACAAAATGTTTTTAATGAAATAACAAAATGTTTTTGATGAAATAACAAAATGTTTTTAATGAAATAACAAAATGTTTTTAATGAAATAACAAAATGTTTTTGATGAAATAACAAAATGTTTTTAATGAAATAACAAAATGTTTTTAATGAAATAACAAAATGTTTTTAATGAAATAACAAAATGTTTTTAATGAAATAACAAAAATTCTGTACAAGTTGTTTAGAATTATCTTCAGCTTATTCAACTAAAGTGAAAGAAAATTCATAACAGCTTAAATCCACAACAGTTTAGTTACTATTTTATATATTGTTCGAAAAAAATGAATCTATATTTGTTGTCCAATAATTGGCTTCGATATCTAAGGTGATGAATGCAAGAGATTCATTAGATTGGAGGGTCTCTCATGGCAGAACGATTCCTTACACGAAATACAATATGAACGTCACACGAAATACAATATGAACGTCACACGAAATACAATATGAACGTCACACGAAATACAATATGAACGACGCGTGAAAGAATAACACAACTGAGAAGAGACGAAAGTAAAAGAAACTTTAATAAGAAAACAACCAAGAATGAGGTGGAGTACGTGCTACATAGAAAGGTAAGAGTTCCTTCAGCAAAAATGTGGATAGCGAAGGTGGAGCAAGTACTTATCTAATAATTCATCAAATAAAAATGAATTATTTTCCATATATTCATGAAAAAAAAGGTTTAATTTATAAAATTTCAGAAGCTTTTTTCAAATTATTTGATAACGTTCGATGATGTTGATAGTTCGATCCTATATTAAAATAAATATTTTTCATTAACCACCCAATGTCAATTCTTCTGTTTCCCGTGTTTTATCCACAAAACAATTCTGGGTATCAAGTTGTCGTGTTTTCTCCAAATCCACGAATCTACTAACATTATTGTTTTCGCTAACTGTCTTTAAAATTTTAAAACTTTTATTTCAGACCACGTGTTTGGGAGAGAAAAAAAGATGGTATGCCCGGCCCGAAAGATGTATTTTCGAATATCGTCATTTGCTGCCACTTAAGTCTTTGATCCTATTCTGCGTATCCACTTTACTGGGTACAATTCGTATTGTCCTGGAGAGATGAAGAGAGGGACAAAAAGAAAGAAAGAAACGAATATATTCTTCAGTTTACTTGTCCTCCCGTCCCATTTTGATAATAATTACTACATTCGCATGTAATATCCTCACCATTAGAAAAATCTTTTTCTATGAATATTTTTCTATCTTTGAAATTCCTACTTCCTTCTATTTATCTATATTTGGCTAATCATTGTTATGTTGCACACTTGACTCTATGAGTATTACAAATATATTAGCATGAGTTACAGATGAATTCGAAGTAATTTATATCATCGTTTGATTTCTTCTGTCCGAAAAGAAACATTTTCTTTTTATTAAGACTTACACATTTGCTATGAGGTTATGTCGACCAATTAAATGTTTTACATCTAAATTAAATTCTGGAGCTAATAATATATTTTCTCTATATATTTCCCATTGCTTCCTCCCCCTTTATCCTTTCTCTCCTCTGATTTTATGGTTTCATACTTTGATCGCCCAAATGTTGCTGTAAAAGATCACTCCTTATGTATTTAGCACAATAAAAATGCTTATCATTTAAGCCTCCGATGATAATACTGAACAGTGTGTAAGGCGTTCACAAAAAAATGTTGTATTGTTTTTCTAGTTTGCCATTTTATCTTAATGGTATGTTTATCAAATAGTTTATCAGCCTATCAGCCATAAGATAGTGTACAGATTAAGGAATGATGATATTAAAAAGCACCAATTGATTGGTTTATTCTAAGACTTTGTTTGATTGCATCGGCAATGATTGGGATTAGTTATAAGTAAAGGTGTGTAATTGGCTTACTGGATACCATCATGAATTATGGATTTCAAGTCCTATCGTTTCTAAAATTGTTGGAAAAGATGTGAACTTGCAATTTCCCCTGAAACTCTGGGTAAAATACAAACTTGTGTTCACTTAATCGTTTACAAAAAGAGGAAAATTCCTCTGCTTAGTTTGTCTGTAGTTCAATTTTTGTGGTACCTGTAAGCATTGGGTACACAAGAAGTGCAGTGGAATTACTGGTAAGTTGAGAGAGGATAACCAATTTGTGTGCAAGAAGTGTAAGACAATGGAGATTGATAAGAAAGTATATGGAAAAGGTATATCTGGATGGCGAAGTTATTGAGAGAGTTGAGAAGTTTTATTGAAGCACTAGACGGAGAAGGTGATAATGTGATTGCGAGAGTTAGGATTGGATAAAGTTCTTCTGCCATTACTAACCAGCAGAACGTTACCACTGTCGACCAAGAGCAGAGTCTATCAGGCATGTGTATGCAGTGGGATAATGCATGAAAGTGAAGATAATAATGGTGGTCAAAGACATATAGTATGTAAAACGGACATTAAACTGAATATGATGATGATGGTGAATAGGTTACGTTGTGATTTGTCATTAAATAGAAACAGAAACCCTAACGAGTCTCCTAAATTATCATCATTACCATCATCATATTCTGTTTAACATCCGTTTTACATGTTGGCATGTGTTGGACAGGTTTTAGAAATGACATCCAAACTAACCTATCTTTGGCTAGGTCTTTATTAATCCCTCTTTCCATCAAATTCATTTTTATCACTACCTCCCATGTTTTCTTTGGCCTTTTCCTGCCAACTGACACCACCACCTCAACTGTTTTACATCTACTAACTAACCTAAGCATTCTCATCCATTCTTTCGACAGCATCATACCAACAAAGTTTCTTGTTCTGCACACATCTCCCTATACTGTCCAGATTTAATCTTCCTCTGAGGTCACCAGATCTAAGCCTGTCTCACATTACACATCCATCATCTTATACCATTTTTCTCCATTTAATAAAAACATAAATTTTGTATTTGATAAGGAAAAAGTAAAATCCTCAATTTTTGTTAATATTTCTGAAATAAAAAAAAGTTGCTAACAATATTGACAAAAAGAAAATATGCAACTTTGATGGTTGAATAAAACATGTCATGTATGCAGAGAGTGCAACTTATATGCAAACACACTGTGCACTGATTAGTCTGATAATGATACACTTTTAATCTCATTAAAAACCATAGCTTTGTGCACTAAATCAAATATTAATCTAATCTGTATATTAAAGTCATTGTCATTATTTGTAAATGTGAGCACTTGCTATTAACAAAAATGCTTCATTAATAAAAGGTGGTATTTTCAAGCTCTTTCAAAGATTTGAAGATGGAGACAAAGAACTATACCGTTCTACCCTCAAATTAAAAAAAGATTCTATTTCCAATTAAAAAAGCTGAATTTTAATTCTCTTGTAATTGTTTCTATTCGTTCATTTTTAACTTCTCGCTCTTTGATCCTTCAAGATTCACTGATTCATTATCACTGCTGGTATTCATTATCAACCATTTATAATTTTGAATGATGTATACACAGTTTCACAGCTAAATAGGATAATTATGAACAAACTCTCTACAAATCTGAGAGAGCATTTAAAAATAAATTGAAACACCGGATTGGTTACTCAGAATGACGATTAATTTGTTTGACTAATTTTAACCTGCATTTGCATAATTTTATCATTTGAAATTCCGCTTTTCTTAAAATTTGAAGTTGACCTTTTTTAATTTGAGGGTAAAGAAGTGCAAAAGCGCAAATTCAAACTATTAGACTACGATCTCAGACAAACTTTAAAAAGTAAAAATATACAAATAACAAAATCCAAGTTGTTTGAGTCATGGATGTTATATGTCAGAAAGGATTATATTAATATAGGTGTAACAATCTATCTACTCATGCTACTAATAATAATAACCAATAATAATAAGAATAACTACTACTACTACTACTACTACTACTACTACTACTACTAAATAAATAAATAATATTCTATTTTAATAAAAACTGTATATAAAAAAATATGGTGATATGTTATATTGCCCATCTCGAAGAGCAGGTGAAGATGTTTTCTGAATTCATTTATCCTTAGGTTTGTATATTCTTGAAGAAGAGAGCAACGATTAAAACTTTAAATAAAGATTGTATTTACTTAACCAAACAATGTTGCTTCTCGACTATTTTCATAAGGGTGAGGCGTCCGCACTCCCTTTACTAAGGATCTTACATGATGTGCAGCTAAGCTAAAATTCTGGAAACAACTGAATTTAACACCAATTTTCAAATCACTCCTACATCATGTGGTTAAGCTAACTAATCAACTGTCTGTTTTTCATATGGAGTTCTATCTTACCTTAATATCATCTCAGTCAATCATCCTGAATAAACAATTGTACCTTGCAAACTACCTCTGCATACTTCACCTCAAAAGCATGACCACTACCAAGGAATCTACAACAGATGTAATTTTGACTATCATCTTTCATTCTTTCATAGACAGTGTATTTCAGCTAGTTCGCTATCGCAACAGCAACATGTTGCCAGGAATTCTATAAAATCCTCACATTACATTGATTAAAATTTAGCCAAAATCTGTAACTTTCTTTATAAAGAAATCATCATTTTCATGACATCCTTTTATAAATTTTTTTCTTTTAATATAAAATTGTGCAGTCTATGTTGTCATGTTTTGGAAGAGTAAATCCAAAAAGTGTTTTAGAGTTTTTGCTGTCAGTTTTAATAACACAATTGGCTCTTCACAAAATGATGCAAGATATAATGAAAAATGGCAACCAAACAATTTTTCTTTTCTTGTTTTTTATTCCCTAAGTATTTTTTCGGGGGTAGGCGGGGAGCAACTGAATACATCTTTGACTTTTTCGTTTTCTCTGAACTGTCAGCTGCCAACCACAATAGAATCGTGGCATCTCAAAGGCAACAGCAGACCAACTTGAAAGGTTTCACCACAACCAATGTGAGACAATTTAATTGGTCCTCGGAAACGCATCAGCTCGAATACAATTAACAAGAAAGCAATAAAAAACTAAAACCGAAAAGAAAAATAATTCCACATGGTTTCCATATTCTGATTTATTCAGTTTTTTTTTATCTGCAGTTGAAAACATGTCATTAATTTATTAGATAATAATGGTGGTCAAAGATAGATTTGTTGAAGTAGATATAGTAGGTAAATTGGATAAATGTTTCTTGAGGTAGTCTATTTATATGTATACTAGCAAATATATGCTCTCTCCGGTCGCATATTTTTGCTAGTCTGGGAGGATGATGTCATGGTGAATGAACATATACTAAAATGACCCCCAAAGGAGGAAGTAACGACTATGAGGATAGGATCATGACGAACGCCCCCCCCCCAAAAAAAAACCCAGATAGTACAATAAGCCCCCCTCCCCCCCAAAAAACGGGAGAAGATAATCATGGAAGGATGGTATCATGTGGAACGAACATTATTATACTATACTATACCAAAGAGGAAGTAATACCTAGGAAGATCACCTCATAAACGGAGATGGTAATTCTCGTGAGTATGGTATCATGACAACAGAACAGATACTGAACTACCCCCCACCACACACACAACAAAATAAGGAGCAGGTCATCCCTGGGAAGATGGTCTCATGACAACATAACATATACTATATTATCCCCTTTTTGTGGTCTCTTGGTCTTACCGGATTCCAGGACAAGAATTCATCTAATCTGGTGGAGTATCCAGCTACGTGCTGTTACTTGAGGTAACATTACTTGGAGAAGGTGCATCATTCCTCGTATGGGCCAGTGTATAGTCGTGTCGAGGGGATCTTATGTGTGTGTGTGTGTGTGTGTGTGTGTGTGTGTGTGTGTGTGTGTGTGGGTGGGTGTGTGTGTGTTGTTACGAATGATCGGTGACCAAATGCATTTATTGCATCACAAAATCAGCGCAGTGCAAATGGGATCAAGAATATAATCCAGTTGAAAAAAAATGATGTCTTTTTCAGGGTCGAAATATTTAAATGTGTGGCAACAAAATAGCGACAGACGACAAACATGGAGGTTTAGAATAAATATAATTTATTCACTTAATAAATTAAAGAGAAGAGAAACAGAGTTTTATGAAAAGTGCTTGACCTTTTTGTTTTTGAAATGGTAAAACAAAACAGAAAACTTAACTGAGCTGATGTCAACATTTTTCTTTTTGTAATTAAATTTTTATAAAATATCAGTCTCTTTTCGATACTTCTTTAGAAACGTGGCCGAGACGAGATATGAAGGGGGAGATAATTCAAACGACGAGATATGAAAGGGGCAGATAATCCAAACTTTTTCGGGGGGGGGGGTATCGAATTTAGAAGGCAAAAAATAAAACTTCTGAGGATACGTTAAAATTAAATAGATTTATTAAAATAAATCAAACATCGAATAAATAAACCGGTTTTAATTAAAATGAAGTAAAGTTTTAATGAGCGAAAAATGTGAAAAAAGTTTTTAAAAGTTCAAAGCGTTTGCGTCCATTTTGTGAAAAATCAGATTTGATCCCCCCTTTTTTCGCCCCTCCCCCTCCCCAAAATTTGACTTGCACCTTTCATATATCGTCGTTTGAATTATCCCTCCTCTCCCCTTTCAAATCTCGGCCACGTTTCTAAAGAAGCACCCTCCTTTCTTTCAAAATCACCTCCGCATTTTATTTTGTGTAAATAAGTATTTTTTCTGTGTCAGTTCATTCTTTCCTCCTCTTTAATTCTGTTCTGGCAAGGCGTTGATTCGACAGACATGAAACCTTTTCTGGGAACTGAGTTTCTCTACGACGAATAAATCCAACGTTTTGTCTCAAGGTAAAAACGCTCGACGTATACATTTCCTCGTATCTGGCTTTGGGTTAATTCAGAGAGAACAAAGTTTCATTTTTCTGACCATTTTATTTAGGTGCCTTCAGCACATTGGTCATCTTCCTCTTTCGAAGATGAGAGTACCTTCCTTCTTTGGAATACCTAGCTTATAGTGAGAAGGTGAGGTTCAGTGAACTGAACATTTTGTTGTTTTTTTTATTTTATGGAGATAGCAGGTCGGATGTATCCTAAATGAGGAAGATGTGGTAGTCAAATAGAAGGACGAAATAGGTTTGCCTACAGTATAAACTAAGTGTGAATATGTGTGTCTAAATTTGTTTTCTTTTTTATTTATTTATTATTATTATTTTAGTTATGATTTTTGTTCCTTCTCCGAAGATGAACCGAAAGCAGAACAGTATGTGCATGTGCAAGATATTTTCCCTTTTGATCAGATATTTTCTTGAAAAAAAAAATTAGATGAATATTTTATTTTGGAAAATTAAGAAAGCTTTTCATATCTTGCTGTCCAGTGATAATATAACTAGATGTGTGTTTTAGCCAATCGATCACAGATTTTAGACAGGACAGTTGATGTTAACTTTTAGACATGGCTAAACATTGAAGAATATATTAGAAAAAGTCAGGTTTCTGAATGGCCTGTAGACGTTTTTTGTTTTGTTTTGTTTTTAAAAACGTCAGGTTTTATTTTAAAAAATTAAAAAAATAAAATCTAGCATGAAACGTTTTGAAGCTGGCCAAGGCTAATTCACCAACTTTTCACGGGTCTGATTTAAGAATGATTTAAAGGGTATGCTAGTGTATTATAATAACTAGCAAATATATGCCCCCTCCGGTCGCATATTTTTACTAGTTGTTTTATATAATTGCTCAGTAAAAAAGGAAAGAAAATCACCCCATCCTTTATTTTAATAAATAAAACACGGAATAATAAAAAAAACATAGTTTTTAAACAAAATTTGGCGTAAAATATAAAACAAAAAATCCTTAACTCACTTAAGGTCGTAAAAAGATGATAATATTTGAAGTTTTTCAAATCGGAAAAAAAAGGTGTACCTAAAATATAATCAACAATTAAAAAATAAAATACAGAGAACACGATTCTAAATTCAGTTATTCAATTGCTCAGTAACATGTGTTTGTTTTTTACAAAAAATAGTAATTTTTCAATCAATTATTATTTTAAATTAAACAATTTGATTCAATAAATTTGTGCTTTAAAACATAATTTCTAATAAGATTTAATAAAAAACGGTACTCTTAATAGCTGACGCGCTAGATTTCCGTGACTTCGCGTCGGCAACGATCGGGCGCCCGAGAGCTGACGATGTATTAACCAATCAGGTTGCAGCATTCATTCACCAAGCAGGCTATACCAAACAGCCGACAATATTTGGAAGAAAACAATAATCGCGTTCTATTGCAACAACAATGAATTATTATCAGTTGTGTCAGGTGGTCGAATCTCCGGAAGGACTAATTCAAAAGCATAACATTTTCATTTCTTTCTTTGTTTTAAAAAACATTGACAAAATGTTACCCCCCCAAAAAAAAACAACAACATTATTTTCACAAACAAATCAAAATATTTACATCTACACATTTGATTGACACAGGTTCATTTGGCCCACCAAAAGATAAAAACATATTTATTTACAGTTCTTCAGCTACGGTTTGTTCGTTTTTTTTCTTTTTAACTATGTATTTTTTCTTTGAAAGTATTCTATTAAGCGCTTGGCAGTTTCAACCTCGTTTTCGTCTCATCTCGCCAACTCTCGGGCACTTCCGCGACCTGCCCGATCGTTGCCGACGTGAAGTAACGGAAATTTGGCGCGTCAGCTATAAGAGTACCAAAAAACAAACCCAAAATGTTTTAATAAAAAAATCAAAGTAAGTATATCACTTTTGAGCGACTCGTATACGTGTGTCCATCTCTCTCTCTTTTTCTCTCTTTCTCTTTCTCTCTCTCTCTTGAAATAAAACTTTCTGTGCGTTCGAATAATCAGAGGCCGGGTAACAAAATGTTGGATGGCCGCCGGCTGTTCCGTCATATTCCATTACAATCTAATTTAATTGCGTAACTCAATTATATAGATTAAAAAAACAATGTCTTTAATTAATTCTATTAATAATTTTTATTAAGATTATTATTATCGAGGAAAATATTTTAAATACATCTGGAAATCTGAAAAAACAAAACAATCATGAGTGTATATTTGCGAATATTAATTTATTAGAAGCTTTAAAACAAATTAATTATGTAAATTTGAAAGACGCGTGAAGTTTGGGGAAGCTTTGGAATGGGTATATATAAGAGCTGATAGATAAAAAAGATAGCTATCAAAACTAATAATATAGTTTCGGCTTCGGGCATACAGATAGACAGAAAGATACATAATCTCCATTATTATAGGGATATGCAAAGTTATTGTACTTTGTTAAAAATAATCTTTTGTTCAATTCATGGGTTGTTTTCATAAACATGTAATATTGACACTTACGGGATTTTTTCTTCTTCTTTCAGTCTTACTAATTTAATCAATTGGGGTTGTAGAAGAAGAAAAGATTGTGAAGTATGAAAAGTACTTGCATGATTTTGGGGTCGTATTCTCTGCAACATATTGTTCTTCTTCTTCTGTGCCGTAATAAGCTGATGTTGAAAGAAAAATGTTAAAATTAAAAGAAAATTACATTGAAATGTTGGAGATTGTTCTCATATTCAAAAATGAAGTTTAATAGATATTTTGAGCATTTGAGAATTGTCAATAAAATAACTTTGATAAAAACTTTTCAATACATATAATCACGTACACACACACACACACACACACACACACACATATATATATATATATATATATATATATATATATATATATATATATATATATATATATATAAATGTTTAAAAATTACAAACTTGAGGGTTTCATGAAAATTATGACTTTGGATTGATTACTGCATGGTCATTGGAATGAATCAATATAATATATATGCTCTGAATCTTGTAATACAATTCATTGAGCTTGCAATTGGAAATTTTCGGATATTATAAGGAGAATAAAATTTTAAATATACATTCCTTATAACCCTCCCCCCCACACACATATATATATATATATATATATATATATATATATATATATATATATATATATATATATATATATATATATATATATATATATATATATATATATATATATATATATATATATATATATATATATTTGAGGGACTCCAGAATGAACAACGATCAAAAGGACACATTTTGGCTTGAACCCGATTTCTTAAACTTATTTACTTTCCGTTGAATCATAAAGAAAACAATACGCACATTTATAACACGCCATCGCAGATTTTTATTAAAAGCGAGGGGGGGGGGGGTCTATATTAAATATTTGTTTACAAGCATAATAAAATAAAATTAAAAATACATTGTTTTATTTACAAAACTTTTATGATAAACTAAACAAACAAATATTACAAAGAAAACATTGTAGAGATGGTGTTCCTATTCCCCCCCCCCCCCACAAGGTCGGTTTTTAATGTAGGAAAAATTCAGCCCTGCAAAAAGTGGCGCTGTAGATTGGGACAAAAATAAAAAGGATTTCTTCACTGACTGAACGCTCGGTTGTACAAGATCTCATATGGATTTCCATCTGAAGGAATTTCTGTGCCATGAAAGGCACTCAGAAAATACCTTTTTCAAATTGTGTGACACCATCTCTACACAATATCCACTTATTTAAATGTTTGTTGTTTAAATTTGTTTCGTTTGTTTATACATTTTGTTTGATAAAAAGTTTGTAAGATTAACAAAATAATTTAATTATAAAATTAAATTATTTTGTTAATCTTTAAAGTTTACAAAACAAAACGTTTTGTAAATAAAACTATTTTTAATTATAAAAAAATCTGCGAACGCAAGTGTGCGTGTTGTTTTGTTTATAATTCAACCGGAATAAAAGAAACTGATGTCAAGCCAAAATGTGTCCTTTTGGTTGTTTTCATTCTGAGGTGCCTCAAGTATAATTGATCCACTTATATCTCATTCATTTAAAAAAATATTTTATCATTAAATATGTGCACTATTTAGGTAACCTATACATTTTATACTTGATTTCTTATATAATTTTGAATTTGCTTTATTTCATACAGCTTAAAATGTTCAAAATGGCGAATTCTTTAATTGTCTAAATATTTTATTCTGTTCTCCATCTTGTTTTATCATTTTCACTATTTCCACAGCAACTGGTAGTATAAGATTTGTTAATCTAAGGGTAACGCGAGATATTTTAAAAAAATTTGAACATAATATCCCGTAAAAATATACATTGGGCAAGTACTATTTCTATGCGACATACGAAACATATGTAAAGGAAAATAATTTCTTTCGTCAAACATTTTATAGATAAATATTCCACCCTTACATTTTATATTCAAATCAAGAAATGTAGCATAAGTTCCACTGTTCACACTTTAAATTCAATTCATTTGGATATATCAAATGTTTTGCATTTACAAACTCTTCTTTATTAGTAACACAGACAAGTTCGTCAATAAATCGTCTGCAAATATGATACCTATAGACTCAGGATATATCATTTCTTATTAATGATGACACAAAAATAGATTCATGTCTATGTAGATACAGATTTGTAAAAATAAGTGCAGGATCCAAACCCATTGGAATACCCTTATTTCGTTTTAATACGTTATTTCTAATTTGAAAATAACACTCTTTATTAAGGTCACTTATAATTATTTTCGGACCCGTTTCCGAAACAAAAATCTTACCATTTTTTGTTTTGCTCCAAAAAGCCTTGGATTTTCAAAAATCAATGTATTTACTTTTCTCTCCTGCAAAAGCTAAATCTACAGTGTTGTCTAATTCTTTAATAAAGTACTTATGTGGTAT
Source organism: Sepiola atlantica (assembly GCA_963556195.1). Classification (NCBI taxonomy): domain Eukaryota; kingdom Metazoa; phylum Mollusca; class Cephalopoda; order Sepiida; family Sepiolidae; genus Sepiola; species Sepiola atlantica. The sequence continues at coordinate 46,893,597 of OY744524.1, forward strand.
TTTTCTATGAAGACTACTGAAATCATATGTTGAAATTGATTTAGCTTTTTCACGAGAATTTATACTATCAAATTTTTCTTTTATTGGTTCAGAATTATTTACCACCCAGAATAGATTTAAATTACTATAGAATTTGCATTTTATGAACATTATTTATTTGATTAAATATTAATTCAAAAGCTTTAGATACTGCCTTAATAAAGGGGTTTGTAATACACATTTTAGAGGCAACAATAAAACGGCCTCTAACTTGTTTCTTGTGCTTTTTTTGTCGCCTAAAAATATGTATTTTTGTTCTTTGCCAATTGAAGTCCAAATTTTTTACAAATCGCAGTGTTAAAAATAATATTTTGGGGTTCACAAATATTTAATCTATATGTATCTGAAGCTTCACCTTTAATCGCTACTTCCGGTAATAAGCGTTTGATATACAGATAAATGGTCTGCCTTATCAATCGGAATCATTGCAAACTTACTCTGAAGTGGTTGAAGATCCATAATTATATGTGAATTTCTAATGAAAGGATTCGCTTTTATTTTCATTCATATATATATATATATATATTACAGAAGATCAAAACATATATCTAAATGAATAAATGCGAAAACGGGACTCATTTCTCGCACGAACGGTAAAGTCAAAACGGTCTATTTCCAATTAATTCAACTTATTTTATAAGCCCACCATCTTTTTTATATACCGTTTGTATAGATGTGATATCAGATTCGCAAGGTTAATTAATTTGCATATTGGTTTCGTAAAAGTTAATTTTCTTAATTAACTATTATTTGGTATTGTTTTTTAAGTTTATAATTTTTAAATTATAATATAACAAATGTTGTTTTTCGCAATATCGTTTTATTTTCTGGACAAATATTTAGCATTTGTGTTCAAACGTTTTCTAACGTCGGTAAAAAAAAGAAAAAGCGACCGACTCGACTTTTGTAAATTCTCAGTGAAAAGACAAATTTTTGTTTTCTATCTTTTCTTTTCTTTACGTCACATTTATAAGGTAAATAAATGTTTCGAAATGACCAAAATGTTAAATTTTCGTGTTCGAAAAGTTTATTATTTTAAATTAGCAGGGCTACCCGGTATTGCCCGGGGGAATAGTAATTTATTTTTTATCAATTTTAACAATTGATTTCCTACAGTTTTCACACGCGAGGTAAATCTTACTGTACGAACTGAAAATAACTAATTGTAGTGAAACTTACCCCCCCCCCAAAAAAAAACAAACACCAACAAAAAAATAAACGACGCCGTATTATTATGTTATTGTTTTTTATTATTGTTTGAAGCAATAGTTTACTCGATAGTAAAAGAGTAAATGAAACGCTGAGAACAGATACTACACTTTGAATTATTTATTTGCACACAATCTAAAAATCTAAATCATGAACAAATTAAGGAACAAGGCGATCAAAAGTGTTGGAAAGTAGGGTCGTTGGTCATCCTTGGTCAACAGTTATAAAAATGTCCATCCTACTCTTAATTAGAATCATTTCAGTCACCGCAATACCACATTTAATTTTGGGGAGTGTTGAAAAAACTTTATTTCATTAATACATTTATTTATAGAAGTTCATTGAATTAATATATATATATATATATAATTCAGAGTTGGGTTCATCTTACCAAATGTTTATTGATGGGAGTTTTAACAATAAAGAATCTTTCTAGCTAATGTACATTTTCTATTATACTTACAATTTTCGTTATCTCGATATTTTGTTTAATAATTTAACCCTACTCTAAATCTTATTATCTCTAGTTTTTCAATTAAACATGGTGCGTGTAAAGATTTAAACGTTTTGCCTTTCTTAAGATTTTCCCCGAAGCCCTATATTAGAGAGAGAGAGAGAGAGAGAGAGAGAGAGAGAGAGAGAGAGAGAGAGAGAGAGAGAGAGAGAGAGATATGGGTGAAGAGAAGTTCTTAAATAAAACAAAATATTGTTTCGTATTTAGATTAATTTTACAACGTATTAATAAATACGTTTATGATAATAATATTTTTTTATGACCACCTCACTTCGGGTTCGGTTTTGTCAAGACTGCTTCACTCACACGAAACCTAGTATTTGATTTAGAGATCGTTTAGTTAACTCATACACTGCCATTGCTAAAATATCATTCAACTGGATTTTTTATTTATTTATTTGTATGCACACAAATATCACAATATTCAGCGAATTGTTCTGTCTAAATTTTACTTTTTATTAACGGACGGAAAGCATATATCGTATACCAAAAATCACGTCAATTGATCAAGTAGGGTTTTTTTTACAAAAGATAATCAAATTTTATTGGTAAGCGACGATCATCGACATATTGTGGAGATATTGTGGTTGCCGGACACTGACACAAAAAAACTTATCCAGGTAGGTAGAAGAGTAACTTATCTTGCCTTTGGTAACATTCACTCCTTTTTTGTTTTGTTGGCTCGTGTTACAACTGGCCCTTTTTTCGAAGGCTGATTCATAACTCTAACTTTTTAGTCAAGAGTTATATCCCTTGTCCAATATCCAATATGGCGACTGTCGTTTACCGATAAATGTTGATCTCCTTTCGTAAAAAAAACTACTTGATTAATTTACGTTCTTTTTGCTATACGATATAAGCTTCCCTTCACGAGTACGTACATTATAAATATATTTTTTAATTTTTCTTAATTCTTTTTTCATGTCGTCCCAATTCTAAACTTGCACCTTTTTTGTTTGTTTTTGTAAAAGGTGGAGCTCGGAAAAGAAAATGACATGTCCTGCATATTTAATTTTTTATTTTTGTATTTGTTTATGTATTAAATAAAATAATTATTTTTTTGTTGTGTTTGTAAAAGGTTCAGCTCGGGAAAGAAAGTGTTTATATTTTGTAAAAAGTCATACTAAGAGTGAAAGTCGATTTGTAATGTAATTTTTCGGTTTGGGGGAAAAATCAAAAAAATCTAATATAGTATATATCGTCATGATTAATCTTTCCTTACGAATTTCGTATATAATTATTGTGAAAGCATTCTTAGTTTTTGTTGTTGCAATGTTATGTGAACGCGTAGACTCTTTGTAAATAGAAACAATATTTCCATACAGCTAATAAAATACCGTATTAACTTAGCAAAGTACTGCCACTTGCATTATTTCACTGAAACAACATTTTAAGTAGTTGTCCAAAATGAAATATTATTACCTACTTATATGAAATTAAAGTCATCTTAAGAAATAAATAGACTAATATTTAATTTAAATTCATCATTTGTTATTAATGTTGTAAGCTCACGCTTCTGTTTAGAAAATATTTTTCATTTTAACAATATTCCTAGCCGGAAATTAAACGAAGCGAATTATATATATTCGTGTGAAAAAATGGTGGAGAAAAAAGAAAAAGACTAGTCAGAATCAAATATCGATTTGACAGATGCGGATTTCTACCTCCGACAAATACACTGACTTAATGTCAAATGTTAATAATCAAAGCCCACAATAACAAAATAGTAAAGAGAAAAAAGGTGTAGAAAAAGTTATAAATATAACAACGATAATACTAGTAACAATACTAATATAATCACAAAAAATACTAATAACTCAGATAGCAATAGTAATGCCCCAAATAGAAATAAGTAAATAATGGAGAGAAAAACTGTAACTGAAAGATTCGTACACACTATCTTTTGCAGAATAACTGCTTAACTAAAGCCGTCGTTAACGAAGCAACAATATTTACACATAAAACCCCATTAACAAAAAAAATACAGCTTTCGAATGTAAAACTAGATATTATAAGCACAAATACACGTTCATTCATAGAAAATACAGACTTAGAACATCATTATCGAGCAGTTACTCGGGATCTCAAAGAAAGCGGATGTTCGCCCATATCAAAATGGAAAATAATTCGATGGGCCAGGGTATGAAGATATTTAGACGATCCGTATAGATTATGCTTGAATAAGAAAGTAAAAAAAATATGCAATAGGAATACATTAGAAGCATCGGCAAATGAGAAATATGAAAATCAGTAAGAAAACCAAATAACACGATGCGTGTTAACTGGTTTTCTTACCTATTTTCATATATCTCGAGGAGTTTTTAAATGTGTTTTTGAACGTATTTTTGAAACGTATTTTATGTATTTTAAAACGTACTTTAAAACGTACATCTGTAAATGTTTTGAAAAATTTTCAAGTACTTTAAAATTCCTGAAAACGATATCCTTAGTTTTAGCCGAAACAATTGTTTGCCTTCATTAAAAACGTTTTTTTTTCTGTGAACATCAATCCTTCATCATCATTTTTGCAGGGTAAAATAATTAAAAACGTTGTAAAATAGCTCTAGTCACGCACTATAGAGCTATAGCTGACTTTATATTATGAAATAATCCTACATTTGAAGAACTTTGAATGTTGAATTAGAACACACACACGTGTGTACACACACACACACACACACACACACACACACACACACACACACACACACACACACACATATATATATATATATATATATATATATATATATATATATATATATATATATATATATATATATGTGTGTGTGTGTGTGTGTGTCTGTGCGGAATATTAGTTTATTTAAGCATGGCAACAAACTAGTAAAATAAGGACATGAAAACTGAACCAAAATATTTCGGTCGATTCGTTTGACCATATTCATTTGGTGTAATAAATAAGCTTTATTAACCAGAACTCAACATTTTATACATTGAAGCATGGAAGATAATCCGAGGGTAGAAGCGGATATAAGAGGTTGTGGTGGTGGAATGTGGAAGTTGTATATAGTGGGTAATGTTATGTAATGTGTATACTTTATAGTGTTCGCTTTTTACGTATAAAATAGTGATTATTGGAAATCATATGTATAACAAGCGAATTTAGAGTGTCCCCCAACTTGATGGCTATATTATGTTCGTATATTTTTTTCCTTGGGGGACATTGAGTCTCTCCAAAATAGATTTTTCAGTCAAAATACGGTATTGTATATATTCATTTTGTTTTGGTGTTGTAGTGCTTACGAATAGCTCTTTTTATTACCTTAGAGAATGAAATGTTTGGTATATTTTAGAGTTTTGAAGATGTTTCTATAGTGTTGTATTCGTTAATGCGATATTCTGGGTTTCACTTCATTATATTAAACAAATGTATGTGTAGGGGGGCATGATCTATATATGTCATTAAATAGAGAATGACATTTTCATAAATGCTACTTACCACTTGTGAGCCACATTTCTTGCATTTGGTTTAAATTGCAAAAGAATTCTGAAATAAATGATGATATTAAATGAATCAGAAGAAAATATTTCGAGACTAAAATTAAATCTTGCATATTAAAGTAAAAATACAAACTGAATAACACAAAAGGTTTTATCTTGTTTTTAAAAACACATTTATTATTTAAAAAATGGAAGCATAGGTGAAGCAATTAGCTGCAGGGAATGGTGGTTTCAACTTAGAATAACAAAATATTCTCCCGTAAAATAATTGAGTCCCATTGGTTATCAGTATCATAAAATTTGTAATCAAATAAATAAAATAATACAAAAATTGATGACTCGTTCGATTTAGGGCGAATTAAAAGTGCATATTCTTAAAAAATAAACAAACCGCTCAGGGTAGCGAAAAATAAAAAAGAACACACCGGTAAACACCGGTCGACTGTCGCCACAAACAATAACAAACATTCAGCGTAAAAAGTCGAGCACAAAACGTGGAAGGTCATAGTCTTGGGGTAAAGCGCTAGACTATGACTATTTTCATCGAGGCTCCGATCCCTACCTAGTAAGGGCATGCTAATGACGGCTCATAGCCAGAAACACGTGTCTATGTCTACGTTTTGTGCACGCAAAAATTAATTTATAAATTAGTTAAAAAATCTGTATACAAACATTAATTTATAAATTAATTAATTAAAAACTCTATATATACAAAAATTGATGACTCGTCCGATTTAGGGCGAATTAAAATTGCAGTCCTCTGTGTGTTCTAAAAAAAAATAAACAAACCGCTCAGGATAGCGAAAAAAAAAACACACCGGTAAACACTGGTCGACTATCGCCAAAAACGATAACAAAAAATCAGTATATATATATATATGTATATATATATATATATATATATATATATATATATATATATATATATGGATTATGACAATATATGTATCATCATACACTATCAGTACCTTTTAATTATTGTTCTCTTCAAAAAAGATTCATCTCGATAATTGCAAACCAGTAACAGCAGAGCATATATAAATAAGACAAGTTCGTTTTATACTCCAATAATCATGGTTTTTGTTTTCAATTTGAGAACTTTTCTTCTTTGTAGATTTTTCTGATTATCTTGAGGTGTAGCAGAGCCGATATTGATATAATAATGTTCCAGGGAAACGAGGCGTAAAATACATCTTACAGGAATGTTATGTTTTTTGAAAATGTGAAAAAATGCAAATTGGAATATAAAACGAACTTGTCTTATATATATATATATATATATATATATATATATATATATATATATATATATATATATGTATTCACATAAAATCTTATGAGGAGATATACTTTTTTATGTATCAATTTTCAGTATTTACTTCAACAGTGCTCGATACGTGAGTAGAGCTAGGTAGTAAGTTATGAAAATATATTTATAGCAATTAAGCTACATAGAGGCTTCTGCGTTTCATCCTCAGAGGGAATTGCCAGCCTAAAATAATTTTTATTTCCTATTCTATTATTCTGTTTTCTCTAGGATGAATCATCTCCGTTTCTTTGTTGTTCTCTTAGCCAATCATTAGGCTTCACAAACAAAGGTTCGGTTGATTTTATTTCCTATTTCCTATTCTATTGTTCTGTTTTCTATAGAATGACTCATCTATGTTTCTTTGTTGTGTCAATATAATGGGTGACCTTATTTTAACATGTGTTTGCTTGTATTTCTATTTTAGGTTTTAATTTTTAAGTTTTTAGGTTTTAGTTTAGTTTGGTTTTTATATTTATTTATTTATTTATTATGTATTGTTAACCAAAGGTAAATTTTATTCTGTGCAAGCAGTTGTTTGCTATTTCGTTTCTTCAGTTTAATAGGTTTTGGGAGCTCTTTAAAGTTTAGGATTTCAAATTTCTCATTCAGACATAATCTACACGGGTCGTCTAAATTTCTATATGTACTGGCCTGTCGTATTATTTTCCATTCAATTATTGGTGAGCGTTCGTTTTTTTTTTAGTTCCCGATAATGGTTTGCTTGTGCTGTTCCTTGTTTTTAAATGTGCTGTTGTGGTCGTAATATCTGGTTTTTAAATCTGGGGGGGGGGGGGGTCATACCCACTTCTTGTTATTCGGTCTTTCTTTAGCAAATATTGTGGCTTGGTACACAATACTTTTGGTTAGGCATCTATTTTGTAGTGGGCAAAGTGTACGATTTATGCAGTTCTTCTCTTCATTACTAACCTTTTCATTTCTATTTGGGTGATTGCTATTAGGGTTTCGGTTATTGCTATTTGTTGTGCTTATATTTTTGTTCTTCTTAGTGTTATTTTTGCTATATTGATCACTTTTTTATACAATTTGTTATTTTTTCCGCTCTGATGTTCTCTTTTAGTATTTTGTTATTGTGTGCCTTAATTATCATTTCTAGGGTTTCGCAGCAACTGTAGGTTATTTTTATTAAATATTTTATGCAGAGGATTGGTTTTTAAATGAGATTTAGAAATATTTTGCCCAGTTTAGTATTTAGCAGCTGATTATAAGGCAGTGTATACCAGATTATATTTATTTTTCTTTTCTTTTTAATTTTATTATAATTATATTTTCATAACTTACTACTATATATATATATATATATATATATATATATATATATATATATATATATATATATATATATATATAATATTTAATTATTAAAAAAAAACTTTGCTTGTCATTGCGTTAAATGCAGCCCCTGTTCTAGTCTGCGTCCTTGGAGACAGACCAGAGGCTTAAGTGTCCGATAAGGGAGACCAATTATAGGTTCCCTTTTTTGGGATTTGAAACCAACTGTACCAATGTTGTTCTGATCTTCTGTAATACATATATAAAATAAATATTACGTTCTTATGCTGGGGTTCTTACCCACTAACCTCACACGCACATATATATCAAGAGTTCGAACACAAAACGCGATAACTCCAATTTGTTTAAATTGAGACATTAAACAATAAAAAGAACGAATATATTAAATCTAGACTTCAACTAAAATGTTATTTCAATTAAAAACAAAATGAAATTATGCTGGTAAAACATGATTTTGAGATGTGGTCCAGAGTCGAAATGCAACACTTTTGTAGTGATAGTTTTGTAACTTTGATAATGGCGTTTATCGCGTTTTGCACTCGAACTCTTCGTATGTATATAGATGTAATCAGTCAACGGAAAATCATAAGCTCACAAGTGGTATAAATATATATATATATATATATATATATATATATATATAAAGTATAAAGGTATACTCAAAAAAGAATAAAAGGGAAATACCAGCAGAGTGCTCAATTAAATTAAATTAAGAGCGTAAGAAAGAAAGAAAGAAAGAAAGAAAGAAGGGAAAATAAAATATAATATGAAATTAGATTTATAAAAATTTTTTTATTATTTTTATAAATCTAATTTCATATTATATTTTATTTTCCCTTCTTTCTTTCTTTCTTTCTTTCTATCTTTTCTTTCTTTCTTTCTTTCTTCCTTTCTTTCTCTCTGGTTCTTCACTTCTAAATATAGAATCTCTTACTTAACGTCTATTTTTCTGATCTAGCGTCTCGCCGGCCCCGCATTTCAAATTCCTTGTGCATAGCGTTTCATAACGGTTATAAATGTTTTTTGAAGAAATTCCATCATTTACTATTTCAGACGGAATCGGGGATTTAAACCCTTTTTCTTGTCAGAAACCACTGGTCCATGTCTAATTAAAATCTGTATTTAAAAATAAATATATATATATATATATATATATATATATATATATATATATATATATATATATATATATATATATATATATATCCCACTTGTGCGCTAAATGATATATATATATAGAGGGAAAGAGATTTTTTTTTTTCATTTATCACTCTTTTGTTACCATCAAAACAAGTTTATGTTATTTAAATCAATAATCTATTTATCTTCCTCCTACAAGGTAAGATGTGACACAAGGGGGGAAAGTGGGATTTAAAAAGCCAGCACCCGAGAAGGTGAACGCTCTGGCCTACAAAAAATGCCTGGGCAGCCCCGTAGGCATTCCCCGGTAGGAGCACCTCAGGCAGTAAGCAATAAACATACCCATCCCCAAAGAGAGGAGGCAACGCCTGGGAGCGTGGACCTCCTAGAACTGCACAGAACAAACCCATAGCCCGGCGTAAATCAAGCCCTGAAGGCCAAGACAATACCGGTCTATGGGGTGCAGTATCCATCAGAACAGATACTACATTCTGATCTTGGCCAACAGGCCCAGAAAATTTGCATATCTATTTTGTAAACAGTCTATACAAAATTTATGCTTGGTGTTATTGATTTAAAATTATATTCCCTCTATTCTCTCATATATATGCAATAGTTTTGTCGATATTAACAGTAATTAATTAAAGTTATTAAATTAAAAAAAGGGATAAATTCATTAGTTTTCAAAGAAGGTCAAGGTCATTTTTAATTAAACTTATTTACTTTATAGAAAAAATATGTATCGACGTATCGAGGTGAATGCCCCCCCCCCTCATTCCCTTTTCTTCCCAGCTCTCTCTCCCTCTCACTCGCGACGCTAAAGCCAAATCTTCTTTTATATTGTTTTTTTTTTAAAGAGCTTCGCATCATCACCCAAGCCAATTGAATTCTTTTTTATCCATTTATTTTGTATTTAAATAATAAATAATTTTGTATCGAAATTACCAAAATAGTAGTATTTATCTCTATTTTATGAATAAATGCAAAAGTTTCTGTTCTGTGTTTACAAGATATTTATGAATGAAATTCTTTAAACTTAGGCATTAACCCCTAATCGTTGTAGGAGGGGGGGGGGGGCGATGGTCATACAATTTTGATAACAAATCTTTTTTATGGCGTCGATAGTCATATCTTTCGTCCAAAATACCCTGGACTTACTCTACCCTATACACTTTCACCAAAATACCGCATTCACTCTATACTTAATCCTTACGAAGCAATAACGAGATGGAATCATTTTTTTTTTTTGCTATTGGAGATAAATTCTGTGCGTTGTTTTTTTGGGAGGAGTTGTACGAACTTGCCAGTCAGACTAAGGGTTAGTGTTAAAAATATATATGAATTGACTGACCTAATAAGTTAGAATTATCCTCAAAAGTATAATATAATTTTTAAGGGGGTGGATAATTCAGCTGAGGGTGTTAATCTACAAATTTAACAAAGTTTGTTGTTTATTTTTAAATTACAAAAAAAGCTAGATTCATATTTAAAAAAATTGTCATTAAGTTTTTATTTTTATGTTTCTGTGTTTAATAATAAAAGCGAAAACACAAAGTAACTATTTTAAATTACTCAGGAATATATAATTCTTTTATTTGACTAATTGACGTTCCGCTATTGACGATTGTCAAGAATAATCAACAGAAAGAACAAATAATCAACAAATAACTGTTACGAAAGGAAATAAAATTTACTTTTCTGCTTACTTGCCTTATTTTTTGATGTTTTAAAGTATTTTAAAGCGTTTTTCATTTCAATTAAAAAGTTCGGTCAAATGTATTACGTTAGACTGAAAAACAAAGATGGCTGACAGTCGATCATCGACCGTCTATGAAGCTTGATGATTTTTTTTTGTACTTTTCTTACAATTAGGTAGAAAGTAAATTTTCTATCGACTATTAGTTTTTCACCCAAAAAGATGAAAAACTAATTTTTTCGGGGATGTTCGCTTATGTCATCTTGTCAATAGAACTGTAATGCGATCGGATTTGGACGAATTATTAAAATGCAATAAAAACGCTTTATAATCCTTTAAAACAAAAGAATTAAGCAGGTAGGTATAAAAGTAACTTTATTGCCTTTGGTAACAGTTATTTGTTGATTATTTGGGGGGGGGGAGGGGGTCAGCCCTTTATTTCTGTTAGTTATTCTTGAGAATCGACCCAATTTTCAGTTTATTCCTTTCATTATGGGGGATTTATTTTATGCTTAAACAAACTCTCAACGTTGGAATATATCAAATAACACCATGGCAATCATCTTTTTGTTGTTTCTTTTCAAATTACCAAAATGTGAAAATAAAATTGTTTCTTTGTTTTTCTGTAGATAATGCTACAGCTAGATTAATAGCTGTCTAGAGAGGGTGTAGTTTTTTTGCTAGTATATATATAAATGTGAAAGTTTTTTTCATTTATATAAACTATATTTATATGAACACACCATAAGCTTATTTTATTCAACCATACAACAACATATTTTCAAATACGCTATATATACCGATTGGAAAACTTCCTAAACACAGTTATGGCTATACTTCATTTGCACATTTATTTTATAAACACTTTCTAATAAATAAATAATAAGTAATTTTATTTTTCAAAATATACGCAATAATATTTGTTGATATTGATGTTGATGAAATGTGGCTGGGGATTGTTTTACTATAAACACTTCATCGCGCAGGCGTCAGAGTGTATCCATTGTCTCTCAAGAAAGACGACAGCCAGTCATGTGTTACAGATCTTAAAAAGGAATCACAGCCAGACTGTTAATACTTCAATTCATCTTATGACAAAAATATTCACTTCTCAAGAATAAGATTATCGTATTGAGTAAGGGATTACATTCTGATATTCAATCAAGAAAACGTGAAAAATACGAGATGTAACTTCTATTTTCCTCTCTTTTCTTTCACTTCTTTGGCAGCCTTTTACCAAATCTTGTTTGTCATTTGAGAAAAGCATCTTCATCAATTCTCTTGTTCATTAGAATCAAATAAACTAAGACTAATTAACTGCAGATAATATTGCTTGAGTATTTAGTGGTTGGCAAAAGTCGACTACAAAGACTTGACAAAATAACAAAGAAACATCAATCTTTGGCCAATCAGAAGATGCCACAACTCAGAATCATGAAAGAAATCCATATACACATGCGCCGTGAAAGATATTGATACAAAGAAGCAGCCATGATGGTTGTAATCTTGGTTATATATATATATATATATATATATATATATATATATATATATATATATATATATATATATATATATAGAGAGAGAGAGAGAGAGAGAGAGATTTACGCACACAGAAACACCTTCAGATACAAAAACAAGGCAAATGCGGCACTTGCGACCCGGATATGGCAACTTAAAGATGAAAAGACACCCTTCACCATCAAATGGAAAGTAATAGAGAGAAGACCATCCTTTTTTCCAGCCATTAATAGATGTCCTCTGTTTGAATATTAGAGATGAAATCTTTAAATGATGCATCCACAGGAGACAAGCAGTACTTATAAATTGGACTTACCGATACCGAGGCCTAGCACCCCCCCCCCTCTGCCCAATACATAACGCCATAATTGCCCCACTAAATACCGACTTCTACTCCGGAAAATCCTCCCAACGACCACCCCTCATAAATATAAATAAAAAAAATAGGAATAAATATCTTAATCGGCCCATATCCACACCACTACTTAAGACCAATAATTTACACCACGTAAATATGAAATAATAACTTTTCCAATAATAATTTTTCCATTTCACATTATTATTGCTCCCATAAGTCTACACTATATCTTAGTAAAAACGTTAACCTCCCATATCTCCTAAACAGATTCAATCTTGCCGACCTTACTCTTATCTCTACACCAGTCTTAATCAGTATACCAATATTATTACTCCCATAAGCCTTCATTATACCTTAGTTAATAATGTTAAATCCCGAATACAAAATCATTCAAAAACCCTGCAGAGTTACTGCCCTTAGACCGATTGACAAGCTGCTAGGACCGCACCCGGGTTAAATCTTTATTCAAATTCCTCTTAGATTTATTTAAAGTCCTTTAATCCAGGCCTTGAATTTGAATTTAATGTGTGTGTTTTTAACCTATTTATTTTTTTCATAAGTATAATCCTTAAACCCATTTTCTCTCCTTAACATTCTCTAGAAGACACATAATTAACCCTCAAAACAGTAACGGCTAAATATACGCTTCTAATAAACATTGACTCACAGAATTTGTATAGAAATATTTTTTAAATTATTATTTTTGTATTTTTAAATCTTTTCTATTTTTAAATTTCAGCTGTTACATTTTACTCCCCTCCCCTTTTTTCAAACCTTATTAAACCTCCCTAACACTAACTTTAAACAAATAGGCATACCACTCTAAGCAAATAACGCACCCGAACGAGAGTGACACGTGGCTTCACATTTCTGAAACAGGTGACAACATAAGCTGAAGAGAGCCGGATTGCTAAGTCCTTCTGAGCTTGAAACCGACGGTACTAACGTTGTACTAATTTTTCTGTGCCAAATATATATATATATATATATATATATATATATATATATATATGTGTGTGTGTGTGTGTGTGTGTGTGTGTATGTGTGTGTGCGTCCCCAAGATTGTTATTATTGAGATGGCTGTTGAGAATAAGCTTTCATTAGCTGCTCAAATCTCTCAAGAGATAAGATTAACAAAGAGTCTTTCTGACATCTAAGTCCAGATCCTGACCTTCCTATGGTAGAAATGTTTGGAATAGACAGAAGAAGGGACAGAAAGGTGGGTTACTAGGATTTTAAAAACAATTTACTGTGGACTGACATAACCTATTAGACATGGATGACTGGATGTCTAGGTGAAAGATCACTTTGATTTTAAAACTGAGATGGATGGGGTTCCTCATCAAATTTATGGTAACCAATCAAGTAGAAGAAAATTTATGTAAATCTGGGGGCAAATTGATTATCGATTATCTTGTCTCGGCATGTCATCAGATTATAATCATGTACGCTCAGAGATGTACAAATGTCTTTGCGCTCTCATTTGTCACACAAGCATACTAAAAGTTTATGGCACCGGAAGAGTGACGAACTGTGCATATATAACCTGTTGGATGCATCTAGTTACTAGACACTATCCTTGGGAGAGCTTCTTGTGACTGACTAAGCAGTCCTGTTGTCTGGGATGGGGTGCTAGAAAAGGTTTGCTAAAAATTAAACGTCACATCGATACTACTTAATCTCGGCTCTGTGTCTGCTAGATGTGTTATTAAATACTATGAAACCATAATCCCAATAAATACAATATTTTTCTTGTTGATTATAGATGAAAGTTTATTAATCATATATATTTCTGTTAACCTGCATACTTCTGCACCATCGTGATTACCCATCACAACATCAAAATTTGCAGTTTTGTCTCTTTTTATTCATATGATATTTCTATGGAATAGTATGGATTTTCTGTAATGTTTTATTATTTGTATGTCGTCAACAAGAATATTACATATTGCTTACGAATTGCAAGGCATTATCTAGTGTACATTCTTTGATATAAAAGTTTTTTTAGATCGAATTGTGGAAATATACAATTTCCTTTGTTTTTAATATCGGTAAACTATTTAATTGTAGTTTAGGTATTTTCCTATTGATTCAGATTCAATCGATTTCTTGATTTTTTTCTAATATTTGTTCTTTTATTTTTCTTATATTGGCTTTGGTAGGGTTTAATAATTTGCAAGACTGTTTATTTACGAAGTTTTCTTTGTGGTCTTTTAACCTAATAAACAGTTCTTTTAACCTAATAAACAGTTCTAGTTAAACTATACACTTTATGATATTATCTAATTTTAGTTTGGATGATAAAACCATTCTAGATTTATTTTTACCGTAACAATAATTTCGTGGAGTTGTTCATCATTTTATTACTTTTTAAAAAATTGTTTTAAAAAGGGGTTAGTTATTTGTCTAAGCTCTACACTTTTTATTATATTCATGAGATAGTTATTCAAATCCGCTAATGTGTTTATTTTAGGTGGACATCTCATTCGTATTTGCTATTCGTATTTCTATTGTTATTATCAATTTCGTCAGACAGGAAGTAAAATAACCTCCAACTTAATATCGTAATAAAGTTTTGTATTTTTTCAATTAATTTGATTTTATGATTATAATGACTATGTACTGGTATGTCTTTTAATGAAAAGTCTACATTCATTTCTTCCATGTTTGTTAGATAGCTGTCTACAAAGTACAAATACGGATTGCAATTATTTTGTTAATCAGAAACTGATTAATAACACTTATTGTCTACATTTGCCTTAAAACTATTCTGTTTCTTGTTTGTTGTTTGTATAATCATACAATAAACTAAACAAACTCTCACTTGCACCTCCTCTACCCCCCCCCTCTCGCCCCCCTCCTTCTCATGCATGAGACCTGTGTGTGTGTGTTCTTAATGTTACTGTGAAGAAATGATTCTCTATCTAAGCAGTTTCCTAAAGAGGGACACATCTGTGAGATACCCTTCCCTCCCCACAATATACATATGTTTTTATTTACCTGCATCCCACTGTGGAAAAGTTAGATACAAGGTCAGTTTATAGTAGGGAACCCAGCTTCCCCCAAAGAGGTGTCATTCTGGTCGTGTACTCAAGCGGGTTTTTAATCGGATTGAGGGGGGGGGACAATTGACATACAAGAAAAACTAATCACTTAAAATCGAGGCAGAACCGATCTGAGACAACAAATCTTGAACAAATAAAGAGCTCAATATCCGATTGGATAGAGTTATCAGGACCGGCGGGACAGTTATAAAAGGGGGGGGGGCTCTCCTAAAAAGTGGGGGAGCCCGGTTAAACACATGCATATATAACTTCATTATTGATGACCGTAAAGTGTGGGGGGGGGGGAGTCAAAAGTGGGGGGGGGGGCTTGAACCCCCCCAGTGCCGCCGTCCATGGTTATATCATTGATGAATGATAATAAAATGCACTTCGCTTAAATACTTAATACTTTAGTTTTGGATTTGGAAAAACAATGAAAAAAATGAAGAAAAATTAATAAAACTTAGTCACTGTAATATCTCTCTCTATATATAATCGAAACTTTGATTAATTGGCGTTGACTGTACCAGTGTTTAGTTAATTTTATGAATGCTCTATTCGCTATTGAGCACTTTTGAAAAATATTGGTGTTATGTTCATTTTTTGGTATTAATGCATGTATTCCCTTCCTCGTTTTGCTAAGGTGTTGAAAAGACTGTGGTTATGTTTGGAAACTGGCCCCACCACAATTTGACCTTGGGTCATATCTTGTCTTTGTGCTAAATATCAAAATGTATTAATGATGGTGTGTTTTGAATTTCATTTCTCTCTAAGTGCAAATAGATAGTATGAGCAATATTAATATTAAAACAGAATAACAATTCATAATTTTCAGAATAAAAAAGAAACCTCTGAAAAATGTGACATAGTTTTAGTTACAGACAGACACAATATCACATAATAAGGTTTTTTTTGTTTTCAGAATGCTTGCAGGATCACCCCCACCTCCACATTAATCCTCCATTAATCCATCTTATCAGATTGAAAGGATTAAAAATGAAAAGGTCAAATAATCATCTCTCATTATCTTCCTCATATTTGGCTGTTTACTTTACAAGCGTAGCTTACATTTTTTTTTTTTTTTTAAATTTTGTTTTTGTTTTGTTTTTTGCTTTAAAAAGCAGAAAACAGATTTTGTTAGAAACATTAAAAAATGTAGAGCAAAATATTATTTTGTTAATCAGAAATTAATAACACATTCATTGTCTACATTTGCTTAAAACTATTCTGTTTGCAGTTTGTTGCACAGTAAACTAAACAAACTCTTCCTTTGCACCTTCTCTATTCTCTCCCTTTCGCTCTCCCTCCTTCTCATACATGAAACCTGTGTGTGCGTGTGTTCTTAATGTTACTGTGAAGAAATGATTCTCTGTCTAAGCAGAGTGTCCTAAAGAGGGACACACCTATTAGATAACCTCCCCTCCCCAAAATATACATATATTTTTATTTACCAGCATCCCACTGAGCTTTTACATATCTGAAGAAGATATACAAAAATACCGAAACGTCATATGGAATGAATAAAGCCCTTGTCACTAAAAATATTTTATAATTCTCTTTATAATATACTGTTATTCCTCATATATATATATATATATATATATATATATATATATATATATATATATATATATATATATATATGTAAATGAGTAAGGTTACCAAAATTTGTAAAAAGTTTTTTTCTGGATTTACATATCTGATGAGAGCGGACCACTGCTTGAAACGCGTTATATAAAATTATAAAATGATAAAATAACAAAATAATAAATAAATGTTGAAAAAAACTATTTACAAATGTTGGTAGCCTTACTCCTTTACATATATACTTTTCTTTCGTTGGAACTGCACTAATACTGCACTCTCATCTTTTCTCTCTCTCTCTCTCTATCTATCTATATATCTATATATATATATATATATATATATATATATATATATATATATATATATATATATATATATATATATATATATATTGTGTGCTATAGTGAAATAAATTCCAGAAGGAAATCTGGGTATGAGAGCTCAATGTAATAAACAGAGCAAGAATAAATAAAAAATAAAATAACACGGAATCACATAATCACCGGTGCAATCATTTATTTCGAAGCGAGGTAATTACATTTTTGATTTTCAAAAATGTAATCACGAGACCACAGGGTCGAAATAAATTATTGCACCGGTGATTATGTGATTCTGTGTTATTTTATTTTTATTTTATATATATATATATTTATAAAAACATGTACAAAAGCGACATGGAGATGTTTCGATCATTTGCTCCAATCAATCAGGCTACAATCTCATCAGACTAAAAAAACATGTCTGTTTTTCAGTTGTTAATATTGAAGAAAGCTAATGATCGAAACATCTCCATTACTGTGTCGCTTTTGTACATGTTTTTATTAATAAAATATTAATATAAATAAATAACCATATTTATTATTGAGCACTATTATATAAACCCAATAGAAATTCTCTGGATTTTTAGCCTGTGGATACAAGCTTAACCTGGATTACTAATATATATATATATATATATATATATATATATGTATATTTATGTGTGTGTGTGCATTTGAATAAAATGGATGGAAAATATAAATATATATATATATATATATATATATGTGCGCGTGTGTGTATATATATATATGTCTGTGTGTGTGAGAAGGAGAAATACAAAGATGACAGATTATATCTGAAAAGCGATAATTAAATCGTCATATCGATAATGATGATATAAAATAATTTATAATGATTACCTTATGCATACATGTAAAAAGGAAATGAACATTTTTTTCAATGAGTAAGGTCTTATTTTTTATTTTCATTTGCATACATTCCAAGTTGCTTCGAAACGAAATACAGAAATATGGATTGGTGCCTGTTGATCACAGGGAAACATGAATAAAATTAAAATAATAATATCAACTTTGAGGAAACATGCAAACTGTTTAGAGTTCAAATATACATGATTGACATTTCTTTGAAAAATATCTTCATCATACTAAATGGTTTGCGTGTCTCCTCAAAGTTTATATTATGATTTAATGTTTTTTAAATCCATGTCACTCTGCGATTAACAGAAACCAATTTTTATATTTCTTCCAGGTCTCTGTGTGTGGAGGGGGGGGGGGGGCATCTTTGAATGAGCAAAATGTCGACAATAACAAAAAAAATGTTCATTTTCCTTGTTTTGTTTGATTGTTATACATATTATCATCACACACACACACACACACACACACACAATAATAATAATAATAATAATAATAATAATAATAATAATAATAATAATAATAATAATAATAATAATATACATATATAACGAACGGCGCGGTAATGTATGGCTTTTGTAAATATATGCATGGGTTATGAGATGCCGTATGCAGGATGTGATCACGTGTAAGGTGCATGACTAATTAAAAATGACAAAAATTATAAGGGTTAAAAGTAAATTTTTTAATACCCCACCTGAAGACGATTGAATGGAACATAAAACCTAAAAATGTTAACAAAAATACTTTATGAACCATCTGAAAAATCAAAAATTTCAAGAAAAGACTTATTAAGCAGAAGCATTCCATGTTGTTCAATAACGTTTGTCTTAATACACACACACACACACACACACACATATATATATATATATATATATATATATATATATATTAGGAGAGTTTGAATTACCTAATAGACACCATCCTCGAGTGTCTTCGGTCTCTCTGTACAAGGGTTTGTCAGTATCACCTGACATGAGGATACTTCTCTCTACAAGTAAACCCTGACCAAATATTCAAAATAACATAGTATTCAAAGCCCAAAATAAGATCCCCTCGACTCGGCTATACACTGGCTAATACGAGGAATGGTGCATCTTCTCCAAGTAATGTTACCTCAAGTAACGGCACTTAGCTGGATACTCCACCAGACTAGATAGATTATTGTCCTGAAATCCGGTAAGACTAAGAGACCACAAGAAAGATATACTATAACATAATTAACTGGTCAATTGGGGAGAGGAAAATTAATGTTATTACTAACTCAACGTTTAACAGGTAAAGGAGAACTTTAATTGAATAGCTATGTATCTCATACAGGAATCAAGTGTTGATTCCTGAGAACTTCGACTGAAGTAAAATGAAAAAAAATAATATATATATATATAACCTAAATCTTCCACATTACTTGAGCTTAGAAACTGTTTTAATGAATGTAGTGTAGAGAGTGTCCAATACAGAGGATCATATTTGATGGAATCATTTTAATAAATACAATCTGATTAGGAGTTTGGGTTACATTAAATTAATATTTATTTCAGCCTCATCTTTTAAAACTGTCAAATGCATTAGTTTTTCTTCATTTAACATTATTTTCACAAACAGGAAAGCAACAATGTATTTAAGTCAATATTTGAAATTGAAATAATATCAAAAGAAAAGAAAAATATTCAATATTATTTTATTTTTGATCTGGTGAAATGTGTCACCCTTTTCACACCTTTCCATCTGAGTGAGTGTTCGGATGAGCCACTTTTTAAAAATAAATACGCTTCACTGTCAGATGAAATACCTACTTTTGTTACCAATTATATAATATCTTAACTCCAAGTTTAACAGGCACCACCACCACCACCACCACCACCATCATCATCATCATCATCATCATCATCATCATCATCATCATCATCATCATCATCATCATCATCATCATCATCAATAATGTTTAATAGTTGGTTTATTAAGTCTATATACAGATATGTATATACAATTTATATACAGAAATCATTTTTAAGAAAGTAGTTATTATCTCTGAGATGTCGTAACTTTAAGTTTTTCAATTTGATGGAAATAAGTTGAGTTACTTCCGTGGGAAAGAGTGTGTAGTATGTTAGGGTTACAGATTAATTCCATTGACTAAGAACTCTTTAGTATATAGATACCTACACATAGTTATTTCTACTTGTAATAAAGCATTCAAAGCTGAATAAAGGCTCATATGCTGTCTCATACTTGTCTATGTTTTTATAAAACTATGTGGTTTTGAAGTGTTAACATTATTTTTTAGAGAATTTCAATCGAAGCAAAGTGACTACCCCTCCATCATATCTTAAATCACAGTCTTAAAATAAGGGAGAACAGTTTTTATTCAATAAAAGGTTTTCTAATGAGAATAATAAATCCACTTGAATCCATCTTTGTTATCATGCTTACCTTCAGAATCAATTTGAATGAAAGGGTTAGGGTTGCACTATTTTCATTTTATGTTAACTTGAAAACTTCATATTCTGTTTTTATTGTGTGTTTCTGAAAACTAAAAAGATTTTAAATATTGAAAAAGACAAAAAGACAAATGATTTATGATAGAGAAATATAACAAGATAGCACGTTTCCATTTTCGGGTTCGTACCGATTTGATATAATGTTTCGGAACTTTTGAGATTGGATTATTTGGATTATTTGGATTACTGTTCTTATCTTGGGTGTTATTCTCACAACGTTTCGGCCGGCCGGAGATTACATCGGCCGAAACGTTGTAAGAATAAAACCTAAGATGAGAACAGTAGTCAGGACAATCCAAATAATACATACTTATCCCAGTATCCTGGATAATATAGTTTAGGAATATATATGGTTATGGGCGTCTAAATCAGACAACTGCATACTATTTTGCTTTGTTTTTTGCGCAAAGTCAAGGTTCCCTGTTCAATTATTGATCCGCACCTGCAAGCAGAGGGTGAAGGTGGAGAAAGTGAAATGAGGTCAAGCAGGTCATCGGTTGCACCGATAAATTTGCTACACACCCAAATAAAATGACCTAAATCTGCTGAGACATGGAAATGCTAGAAGTGCATTCACACACAGAGATTTTCAGAACAGCATAAAATTATAATCGTGTTTAAATAGTCGGTATTTATGAAGCCTTTTTCCAAAGATTTTATTGAAAATTGAAAAAAAAAAATCTACTTGTTTTTTTCCATCCAACTTTTTACTTTTCAGCAGACAACGAATCTTTGTAGTTCAAATAATCAAATAGTTGAAAAGTTTTGTGCTCGGACGGCATCATGGTTTAAAAGCTGTGATTTTTTAATTTGCCCTCAATACCGGAAAATCTAATTTCCAGTTTTCTACAGTTATCAAGCACAAAGTCTGTAATGTCAAACACACTTTTTCTGAACCGCAACGTGAAGAAAAGTCTTTTGTCTTTTATTTTTGCATGAAAATCGGACATTTCTGTAAAAAGTTTTGTGCAACGTTGTCTTTTTTGTGTGCAAAGTAGAGGTCCCCTGTGCAATTATCGATTCGCATCTGCAAGTAGTGGATGTGAAAATAGATCAAGTAGGTCATTATTTGCTCCGATAAATTTGCTACCTGCTCAAAAATTACCTAAATCCGCCGATAAACGTTGAAATGCATTGAGTACATACACATACTAACACACATTAGATATTTTCAGAATTATAAATAAAGAAAAGAGTATAGAAATACACTTACATAATATAAGTGTGTATATATATATATATATATATATATATATATATATATATATATATATATTACACTTTTGGTTTCTTTCTGTATTTTAAATATTTTAAATTTTAATTTGCTGTTTCTAAAGACGTTCGCTAACACGAACGAAACCGGTCAAATCTCTTATTTTTGTTTTTCTTCTGCATTTTAACCTGTTTCCCGTTTGTCATTTTTCACATATATATATATATATATATGTGTGTGTGTGTGTGTGTGTATTTTCATTTATATTTAGAATTTTTTTATATATTCAAATATAAATTCTATAACATAAAGTAATTATAATAGCTCAATAGTGTAAGGCCAGAGCTACGCTATATTCAATATTTTTAAAAATTTAATTTTATACCATATCAATGTTATAAAGGACCGATTCATGTCATTTCATAAAACTTGTTTTTTATTCAGCATACAATTGTTTCGGCTTACACCAAGATAATTATAAAATGCTCCTGTGCATTTATTTCTTGGTGTGGCTATCTTCAGTGCTAATTATATAAATCAAAGCAAAAACAATGAAAAAGTAGGCGAACAGAGCGTAAATTACAATCAGTATTCATTATCAACATTATATATTTTTTTTTTCCCATGGAACTATGATTTCATTATATCTTGGTTATAGTGGTAACATATACGTATCAATGCTTTTCGCTGTTTATATTTCTAATCATTCATCATCAGCTTAAATATTGACCTAAATATTGCTTAATTAACACATACATTTTCACTGTCTTTTGTTGTTTCGCCCAATTATTTCCTTTTTTCTTCACATGAAAAATATATTACGCATATATTATTTGTTTCCGTATTTACTTCGACAATGATCAATACATGAATAGAGCTTAGTAGGTTTATAAAAATATACAAGTGAGTTACACAGAAATGTTTATGTTTCATTCCATTCAAGGAATTCTTCAGAGTAACTGAAACATTTGAAATTTTGCCATTACTTTTATAAGAAAAAATATATATTTTAATTTTTAATTTTCATTTATGGCTCCTACTGCTTAAATTCAGTGGTGATTATTGTCTATTTAAGACGTTGATATCCATCACCACCCGTTCCCTTTGGTCACTCTAGTTTAACTTAAAGCTAATTGTTTTTTTTATTTCTTATATAAAACACTTATCTTTCATCATACTCAAATCCTAACTCAGTTTTTCTAATATTTAAGGCTATTGGGTGTTATTGCTCTATAAACCACTCCCACCTATCTTCCTCCATAATTTTTATATTTGTGTTTTTATTTAGTAGCTATCCTAAAGTAAAGCATATTCTATGTCTTCTGCTTCTTCAGGTAAGTAGATTTTTGTATCCTTAAACTTAAAAAAAGAATGTATATATATATATATATATATATATATATATATATATATATATATATATATATATATCGTATCTAAATGGATAAATGCGAGAGATTTTTTATTTATCATTCCTATATTACCATCAACACGGGATGATGTTATCTTAATCAATAATACAATATTATGCTTTCAAATACAGTATATATCGTACGAAAGAAACACATATAAACATTCATATATCTGTCTAATTTGTATAACTTTTTTTGTAACAATCTATAATTAATTAATGCTTGCTGTTATTAATTTATGATTATATAATTTTATTTTTCCTGTGTACCTACAATAGTGTTGTGTTAATTAACAGTTATTAATGTAAGTAAAACATTCTTAAAATATCAAGGGAGATAATTTAGATGAAGCTAGCTAGAAAGATATACTTATAAGGGGAAGTGATTGGTATCTCTCTCTCTCAAGGGATGAGGGATTCCTTCAAAAAAATTTGGCGTCGTCATCACTATCTGTCTCCCTTCTCTCTTTTCTAGCGATGATAGATTTTCTTTTTTTTTTTCTTTTTTTTTTATTGTTTTATGATTTATTTACAAAATAAAAGAGCAAAATATATAGTCTGAGATAAAAACGTCTTTTACTTTAAATACAAACCAATAAAATTGGACTTTCTGTTTAAATTGTAAGCTTTTTTTAATTTAAAGTTTTCTTTCAATTCTTAATAAATTTCTCGCCCCCCCCCCCCATATTAAATAAATTTAAAAAAACAGGCATCCTGACTATTTTGATTAACCCCTACTCTGTAGGAAAAGGGGCATTTTCCCTTTCATTTGGTGTTAATTCCTATTACAGTCACGTAAATTATTTAAAGTGAAATAAGTTTCGGCATTACTCATAATGACTATATATTTTTTTATACTTAAACCATGTTTTAGTAAAAAAAACAACAAAAAAACAAAAGAAAACATTAAAAACACAAAGTGATATCAATTTTCATCGTACATGTGAAACGCCAAAATAAAAATTAGATTTGAAATATATAGTCGCCATGTAAACAAGTCAAGTAAGAGGCTAGCTAAGGAAGAACAATTACTCACGGTTATAAACATGTCTTTTTTAATTAAAAAATTATTAAAGAAAGTTATCGTTCTTCATTGACTTGCATACTGCTCTTTGTTTATAAAAATAGCGACTATATTTTTCAGCCCACTTTACATTTCAGCATTTTACGTGTACAATAAAACTTGCCATACCATACTCGCAGGCATTACCTTCTCCTTTTATGGAGTGATACTCCCAGGTATTACCTCCTCCATCTTGGAGGGAGTATTTCCGATAAAGCATAACCACATCCTTTCTTTGTGTGTGTTGTGTGTATGGGGGGGGGGGATACTCCAACGCTTTATCTTCTCCTTTGGGGAATATTTTCATTCCTCATGATACTTTCTTCCCGGGCATTACCTTCTCTTTTTGGGGGGAGGGGGACAGTATAATATATGTGCGTTCCTCACGATATTATCGTCCCAGAATGACTTTCTCCCTTTTTTAGAGGGTTGGGGTAGTTTACTATCTATTCTGTTCTATGATATCATCCTCCCAGGCATTAACTCCTCTTTGGGGGGGGGGGGAGGGGGGATAGTGTTCGTTCATCATGATATAATCCTCTTAATCATTACCTCTTCCTGTGCGTGTGTGTGTGCGTGTGTGGGGGGGTCAATGTATGCAGTTTGTTCATTATGATAACATGCTCCCGACCGAGCATATATTTGCTAATATATATATATATATATATATATATATATATATATATATATATATATATATATATATATATATATATATGCTGTTTCGTACAAAAAGGACGGTAGAAATTTAAAATTTTGCAGTGACCCTGAAGAATTCATTCGATTGAATGAAAAACAAATGTTTGTGTGCATATCACTTGCCATAAATATATTTTTATACTAATATATATATTGTATGTAGTTTACATTGACATACTAGTTTTGACTTGTATACATCGAGCTGATTTGTTAAGACAAGATAGTAGTCCAAAGATAATAAGAGTAGCAGAGAAAGAGGATATGAAGCAAAAACAAAAGAGGGGGGTGCCATTGTAATCTTCTGCTGTCTATGTTGGCACATACCCCTATTAATTAGTACAATAAAAAAGATTCCATCCACCCCTATTTATTGTGCGACTTCATGCACAGAGACAGATACAGCTCATGGACCCAACCCTGCCCATTATAAATACACGCACATGCATATACATGCATATAAACTTATACAAAACCACATATACACAAATGCATTAAAAGAAACATAGATATAGATACATACACACACACACATATATATACATGTGTGTGTATGTATCTATATCTATGTTTCTTTTAATGCATTTGTGTATATGTGGTTTTGTATAAGTTTATATGCATGTATATATATATATATATATATATATATATATATATATATATATATATATATATATATATATATATGTGTGTGTATGTATCTATATCTATGTTTCTTTTAATGCATTTGTGTATATGTGGTTTTGTATAAGTTTATATGCATGTATATGCATGTGCGTGTATTTATAATGGGCAGGGTTGGGTCCATGAGCTGTATCTGTCTCTGTGCATGAAGTCGCACAATAAATAGGGGTGGATGGAATCTTTTTTATTGTACTATATATCCCCCACCAATTCTGATGATAAAATACGATTTATCATTTATTATAAAAAAATGAAAACATCAAACTATGTTGTTAAAAATAACACTTCTCAAACCCAAAATACATTAGGAAGAACCAATGTAATATATCAGTTTCAATGCTCTATGGGAGAATGTATCTCCGACAACAATAAAAAAACTAATTCTTACATAGGTTTCACTTCCACAACACTATCCCGAAGACTCACCCTACATCTCTCCGACACTAGCTCTATATGCCAACACCTAAAAAAACATAATTGCACCCCTCCCAATATAGAAACATCCTTGTTAACTGTTACACCGGCCGTTCTTACACAGGAGAAACTACACCGGTTGTCACTATAAATAGTGCGAGTCACCAGAGACACTGAAGACAAAGCACAGTCTTGTAACTGTCTAGCCAAGAGCTAGTCAGTTTCTTAAGTGTATTAACACTTGTTAAACCAACACTCGACTTGACTTCTTTTATTTATTATTTACTGTGGAACAACTTCACAACATTAACAATACCAAAATAATACACCACGATACCAATATCAAAAAATTAAAAATACTCGAAGCCCTCTACATAAAAAATAAACATCCCACAATTAATAATGTCAATCATGAAACTAGTCGCAACATTTTAAAGTGTCTAGCATAATAATTAACATTACCAAATTCTTAGGTAGTTATGCGTTTGAATTGTATGCACTTTCTTTAACGTCATCAATTTCTTAACGGTTTAAACAGTCAAACTTTTAAATCTCTCATGTGTGTAGAACGCCATCACGCTCTCATGTACATTTCAACTTTACAGACGCTTTTTCAAGTTATAAACTACTTGCCGTTATAATTAAAAAATGAGCACAACAGTAAAGTCATAATTTGTAAAGATACTAAAACTAATACCGCCTGAAGATGATTTGACGATTCAAATCGAAAATACTTGCAAAAAAGAAAAAAGAATGGAACAAGAAACCCATGGATCATATTTACATCAATTTGACCTAAACATTAGATGGACAATTCGGAAAATTGAAAAAAAAAGAAAAAAAGTCGCATCAAACAAAACCACTGTGTGTTATTTAATAATGTTTGCCTAAATACATATATATATATATATATATATATATATATATATATATATATATATATATATATATATATATATAAATGAATAAGTCTTTTCGATCTATCTTAACTACATTAACATTAAAACACATTAAGATTATTTAATTATAATTGATTGAAATATCCTATATATAGGCATTTCCAACTCACTCAAACTAATCTCGATTTCTCATGTGCATATTTATTTATTTTTAAGTTTTTAATAAATTAATATTATGTAATATACCTTTCTACTTTGTATTGTCAAATTTTCTTCTACACAGGCAATCGTTTTATCGATAGTACTATTATCATAATTATAAATAAAATAAAATAAAGAGGTTTTATAAAAAAATGATAGCGTTTAAAAACTTATTTAGAATTTTATTTTCAAGGGAGATAATTTACTTCCGGGTTTAGTAAAGTGTCAAATATCGCTGAGATGTTTGAAAACAGATACTACACTTTGATCGTTAAGATCAAAGTGTAGTATCTGTTTTCAAACTGTTTTCAAAAGGCCAAGGAAACATAAAAAATTATTTTTTGTGACTAGACATTTTTAAATGAAAAACAAAATTGATTAGATTGGAAAATGTTTTAATGGGCGGTGTAGTGTAGTATCGGTTCTGTTGTCATAAGACTGTCCTCCCAGGAATTACCTCATCCATTTTAAAGTGTGTGTAGGGGATAATTCTCCCAGAATTAAAAAAAAAACCCCAAAACTTGATTTAGTCAGAATATCTTTTAAGGGGGGGTGGGGTAGTGTAGTATCCGTTCTGTTCTCATAAGACCGTCCACACAAGAATGATTTCCTCCTTTTTGAGTGGAGGGAAATAGTGTTCGTTCATCATGATATTATCCTCTGTCCAGAGGGTCAGTGTAGTATATGTTCGTTCACCATAATACTAGATAAGGAAGAACGATAACTCAAGTTAATAATTAACATGTATTTTTTACTTAGAAAATTATTGAAGTTATCGTTCTTCATTTGCCAGCAGATTCATCTTTGTTTATAAAGATGGCGACTATATTTTTCCAGCCAATTTTAATTTAGGCGTTTCACCTGGACAGTGAAACTTGCCATGGTTTTTAATGTTATCTAAATAAATAAATACCAAAGTTTTTTCCACCTATTCTAACTATATTGACATTAAAACCGTTTATGCTTATTTAATTCTCTGTAGTATATTTTCATTCATCATGATACATTCCTCCCAGGCATTACCTCCTCTTCGATTCGAGTACATTAGTTCCTCACCATACCATTTCCTCACGATTACCAGTTTTGTGTGTGGGGAGAGTTTATACTATCTATTCTGTTGTCATAATATCATCCTCCTAGGCATTAATCCCTCCTTTGGGGAGGGTCAATGTATGTAGTTCGTTCATCATGATATCAGCCTCTCATTTGCATATTTATTTATTTTTAAGTTTCTAATGAATTAATATTTTCTAATCTGTTAATAATTAAATACATGCGTTTATTATTTTTTTCAATTGTTGCTGTTGTTGTTGATGATGATGTCATTGTTCTTATTTACTTTTTCCCAAGAAAGCAGAGTAAAGCACAATGTCAATATTAACGTGGGGAGAATCCAGCTCCCACAAAATGGGCACTCTGAATTGGAACAAAAATGTCAATTGCTTCGGTTTAGAAGGAGTTCTCCTTCACTGACAGAGAACATAAAAATTAAGTGCAGATTCAGTACAGATACTACATTTTGCTCCTAGCCAAAAAACAAAGAGTTAACATGTTGGTAGTGATGATGATGATGATGATGATGATGATGATGATGATGATGATGATGATGATGATGATGATGATGATGATGATGATGATGATGTTTTATTTGACCAATTGATGTTACACACTTATGTTTATGCATTTCATTATATAACAAGTTTTAATGGGGAATTTATTTTAATTTTTATGCTGAAACAAAATAAAATTTATCGACGTTGAAAATCTTAAAGACCATATCAATAAACCTTTTTGTTGACTTTTTCCTAAAAGCATACTTTGACGATGTTCATGCACAATATATTTCCCCCACATTGGAATATTTCAAATAACACTACGACAATCATAATTTTGTTATTTTTCTCTAAATTACCAAAATGTCAAATGAAAATTATTTCTTTGGTTTCTGTAAAGAAGACGACAGCCTCAGTAATTGGCACCCGGAGGGCGGGTAATTTTTGCTAGTATATATATATATATATATATATATATATATATATATATATATATATATATATATATATATATATATCCCGGCACTAGTGTGTATATATATATATATATATATATATATATATATATCCCGGCACTAGTATATATATATATATATATATATATCCCGGTACGGCCGTGTGGGATTAGGGGTAAGGCTGGTGATTCTAGGCTGAATCTATGAACTGCGTTCGAGCTCATGTGACCATCATTTCTGCACTGATGAGGGTAGAAAACCTGAAGCGACATCGTCTGTAGGTATAAAAACATTTTAATATTTAAAAAAAATATTTATAGTTAATGCCCCTTTAATATTTAATAGTTTTAATGGTAGAGCCCTGTTTGAAATTACAAGATTGTTGTCATCCTACGATTAAGTAAAGTTCCGCTTGAGCGTTGCACACTATCGACAACATGACGTTTGTTCCTCCCTCTCGGGTAAGTGTACATTAATTTCAATTACTGTCTGTGATGATTTCTCGTGGCCGTGTGGGCTTGGACTTTAGGCTGATGTGTCTAGGCTGAATCTATGAATTGCGTTTGAGCCCATGCAGCCACTTGCAACCGCCACTCCTGCACTGATGAGGGTAGAAAACCCGAAACCACGTCGTCTGTAAGTATAACACACTTTAATATATATATATATATATATATATATATATATATGCACATGCAAGCCTTTAGATATATCAAGCGCTACCGCTCTGGCTTCACAAGCTTTGTCTAGTATATGGAGAAAAGGGAATGTATGTATGAAGAGAATGTCTTTTGTTTACATACCCCACGTTTTATTTTAAAATAAAAACAAACACAACTGTTAGGATCGAGGGTCGTGTTCCCCCGATTATAAACGTGTTCAGTAAATCAAGCAATGTTGCATGCAAAGACAGAGTAATAATTAATAAACAAAAATGAAGTAGTTTAAATAACGTTTATTGAACGTGTGTGTACGTGGAATGGTGAAGTGTGTGATGTATGCATGTGTCGATGGAAAAACAGTTCTTGAAAAAGGTATAAGAGGAAATGAATCCGGCGAGAGGAAAGTCTTTGAAAGCCGTACACAAAGAAAATGAGTTGAGAACTCTTACCGTTGTTTGACCACGTGTGTTGATAGTTGTTATGCCGATGCCATTTGAAGAGAAAAGCGTGAGACGAAGCGCTAGTGACAGCGTCGTTCTGTCGAGGCTGGTTGGTGAAGAAGAGCGGAGAGAGAGACGGAGCGCTAGTGTCGTTCTGTCGAGGCTTGTTGACAAGAAAAGAGAGAGAGAGAGAGAGAGCGCTGGTGCCAGCGTTGTTCTGCCGAGGCTGGTCGGTGAAAGAGAGATGGATTTTCCGTTTGCAACGGTTTTATAGTCCGAAGGGCAGATAACTCTGGTGTCGCTTTCCAGCGCCACCTGTTGGTGAAAAGGCGACACCTAACGGCCAACCGGTGTAGTTATGTTTTGAAAGGAGGAGGTAACTGCTACAAGGATTCCCCCCGCCAGATTGGAAAATATTGAAAATATTATTCAATATGTACAGTTGTAGATGAGAAGCATTCTTTGTGGGTATGACTGTTTTGCTGTTGAAGATTAGAAAAAAGTAGTGTGCACGCTACTTATTTCTGTTTTTCTATCTGTACTGAATGATTGATCGCAAGTGCGTCTGCGGAATTGAGTGTTTGTAATGCATGTGGATCTGCGTGTTGTTTGCATGCAATTGGGTCTGCATCAAGTTTGAGCGCAAGCGAATTTGCACTTGTTAGTGGCGTTGTTCATGTTGATTAGTCTGCGTGATGCGGAGCTGATGAACGAACGTTGAATTGTCAGTGTTGTCTGGGAATGTTTGGTGCTTGGGTCTGCGCGGTTGTTGATGAGTGAGCACAAGTGGGTCTGTGCGGTTGTTTATGAGTGAGCACAAGTGGGTCTGTGCAGTGTTGATGAGTGAGCACAAGTGGGTCTGTGCTGTGTTGATGAATGAGCACACGTGAGTCTGTGCAGTTGTTGATGAATAAGCACAAGTGGGTCTGTGCAGTTGTTGATGAATGAGCACAAGTGGGTCTGTGCAGTTGTTGATGTTGTTCATGTTAATTAGTCCGTGTTGTGGAACTGATGAGCAAACATCTAGTTGTTGAGATTGTTGGTACACTATGGTCAAAGTCAGATGCACAAATGTCTGCAAGTGAGTTAGCAGGTCCAGGTACAAGTGGGTCTGTACTGGTGTTGGTGTGCGTCGTTCGAGTTGATGTGTCCTCCAGTTGATCAACGAACGTCCAGTTGTTGAGTATTTAGTCGTGCTTGTGCAGTTGTACTCATTTTGAACTGGTGTGATTTCTTCCATAGTGTCGCCAGTGATGTCCGGAAATGTTTGGTGTTCGATGAATGTCCGGGAAGATGTGGTTGTTCAAGTTGATGGGTCCTCCTGTTGATCAATGAACGTCCAGTTGTTGAAAAGGGTTGGTAGCCCTTGAAGGGTGATGTTGGTGCTTGCTGAGCCTGACTTTTTACAACCAGTATAAAGTCTTGGGGCTTGGTGACGTTGTTCGTGTTTGGCATCGTGTGTTGTCTGTTTTGTAGTTTTCTTTTCTTTTATATATATATTTCCAACACGTGGGTAGAAGGGAAAAAGAAAAAAAATGGAGCCGTAATTTGTTTCACACACGGAATGACGTTTTTTGTTTTCGTTTGTTTGAATGTTAGTTTCCCCGTACAGAAAGAATGGCGGCTTCTCTTTCCTTTGTTGTCGAAAAGAAAGAAAAAAAAATTCGTATTTTTTTTTTTTTTTTGAATTTTACTTTCCACGTGGTTAGAGAAAAGATGGCGGCTTCCCTTTTTTGCTCGTTGGTGAAACAGAGAAAATAAATTCGTATTTTCTTTTTTGTTTGTTGTTTGAATTTTCATTTCCACGTGGTTAGAGAAAAAGATGGCGGCTTCCTTTTTTTGCTTGTTGTTGAAACAGAGAAAATAAGTTCGTATTTTCTTCTTTTTTTTTGTTTGAATTTTCATTTCCACGTGGTCAGAGAAAATAGCAGCATTTCTTTGATTTTTTCTTTTCAACACGTGGTCGTGAAAAAGAGTGTCAGCGTGTGAGCGTTTGTTTTCTTTTGTTTTCTTTTTATCTCCACGTGTTCAAAACAATGGAAATGGCGTATTGTAAGGTCCTTTTGTTCGTCGAAAAAGAAAAAAAAAGGATTGGGAAAAGTTTGTCTTTTTCTTTGTATATATTTTTCCGACACGTGGGCGGAGAAAGAGAAGGAAAAATGAAATTGTAACTTGTTTTATACTCGGAGAAAGCCGAGAAATGTTTTTGTTTTTCTTTGTTTGGGTATTTCCACGTGGCCAGGAAAAAAATGGCGGTCTCTTTTCTTTTGTTTGTTTGTATATTTCTACCACGTGGGTAGAAAAAAAGGAAAAAGATGGGTGCGTAATTCGTTTCACCACGAAAGAAAAAACGAGAAATGATATATATATATATTTATTCTAGTACGAAATTAATTACTCCGCCACATACAACAAAGCCTGCACGTTCGGGTCACTAATTGTTAAGATCGAGAGGGTGATGTTCCCCCGATTATAAACGTGTTCAGTAAATCAAGCAATGTTGCATGCAAAGACAGAGTAATAATTAATAAACAAAAATGAAGTAGTTCAAATAACGTTCATTGAACATGTGTGTACGTGGAATGGTGAAGTGTGTGATGTATGCATGTGTGTCGATGGAAAAACAGTTCTTGAAAAAGGTATAAGAGGAAATGAATCCGGCGAGAGGAAAGTCTTTGAAAGCCGTACACAAAGAAAATGAGTTGAGAACTCTTACCGTTGTTTGACCCCGTGTGTTGGTAGTTGTTATGCCGATGCCATTTGAAGAGAAAAGCGTGAGACGAAGCGCTAGTGTCAGCGTCGTTCTGTCGAGGCTGGTTGGTGAAGAAGAGCGGAGAGAGAGACGGAGCGCTAGTGTCATTCTGTCGAGGCTTGTTGACAAGAAAAGAGTGAGAGAGAGCGCTGGTGCCAGCGTTGTTCTGCCGAGGCTGGTCGGTGAAAGAGAGATGGATTTTCCGTTTGCAACGGTTTTATAGTCCGAAGGGCAGATAACTCTGGTGTCGCTTTCCAGCGCCACCTGTTGGTGAAAAGGCGACACCTAACGGCCAACCGGTGTAGTTATGTTTTGAAAGGAGGAGGTACCTGCTACACAACTATTTGTACTTTTAATTCATATTTGTTAAATATCTATCGGTTTGATTTTCTGTGCGATGTTTTTTTAAATTTTATTTTGTTTAAGAAGTTAGTTAGCAAAATAGTAAACTACGAATTAAAAGTTTTATAAAATTGCAATAAATTTTATTTTGTTTAAGAAGTTAGTTATTATTAGCAAAATAGAAAACCACGAAGTTTGATGGAATCAAAATGAATTTTATTCTGTTTAAGAACTTAGTTATTATTAGCAAAATAGAAAACTACGAATTAAAAGTTTGATAAAATTAGAATAAATTTTATTCTGCTTAAGAAGTAAGTTATTATTAGCAAAATAGTAAACTACGAATTAAAAGTTTGATAAAATTGAAATAAATTTTATTTAGTTTAAGAAGTTTGTTATTATTGCAAAATAGAAATCTACGAATTAAAAGTCTGATGAATTGAAATCAATTTTATTTTTTTAAAGAAGTTAGTTATTATTAGCAAAATAGAAAACTACGAATTAAAAGTTTGATTAAATTGAAATAAATTTCATTTTGTTTCAGAAGTTAGTTATTATTAGCAAAATAGAAAACTACGAATTAAAAGTCTGATGAATTGAAATAAATTTAATTCTGTTTAAGAAGTTAGTTATTATTAGCAAAATAGAAAACTACGAATTAAAAGTTTGATAAAATTGAAATAAATTGTATTCTGTTTAAGAAGTTTGTTATTATTAGCAAAATAGAAAACCACGAATTAAAAGTTTGATAAAATTGAAATAAATTTTATTCTGTTCAAGAAGTTAGTTATTATTAGCAAAATAGAAAACTACGAATTAAAATTTTGATAAAATTGAAATAAATTTTATTCTGTTTAAGAAGTTAGTTATTATTAGCAAGATAGAAAACTACGAATTAAAAGTCTGATAAAATTAAAATAAATTTTATTCTGTTAGTTATTATTAGCAAAATAGAAAACTACGAATTAAAAGTCTGATGAAATTGAAATAAATTTTATTCTGTTTAAGAAGTTAGTTATTATTAGCAAGATATTAAACTACGAATTAAAAGTCTGATAAATTTAAATAAATTTTATTTTTCTTAAGAAGTTAGTTATTGTTAGCAAGATAGAAAACTACGAATTAAAAGTCTGATAAAATTGAAATCAATTTTATTCTGTTAAAGTAGTTAGTTATTATTAGCAAAATAGAAAACTACGAATTAAAAGTCTGATGAAATTGAAATAAATTTTATTCTGTTTAAGAAGTTAGTTATTATTAGCCAAATAGAAAACTACGAATTACAAGTTTGATAAAATTGAAATCAATTTTATTCTGTTTAAGAAGTTAGTTATTATTAGCAAAATAGAAAACTACGAATTAAATGTTTGATAAAATTGAAATTAATTTTATTCTGTTTAAGAAGTTAGTTATTATTAGCAAAAGAGAAAACTACGAATTAAATGTTTGATAAAATGGAAATTAACTTTATTTTGTTTAAGAAGTTTGTTATTATTAGCAAAATAGTAAACTACGAATTAAAAGTCTGATAAAATTAAAATAAATTTTATTTAGTTTAAGAAGTTTGTTATTATTGCAAAATAGAAATCTACGAATTAAAAGTCTGATGAATTGAAATCAATTTTATTTTTTTTAAGAAGTTAGTTATTATTAGCAAAATAGAAAACTACGAATTAAAAGTTTGATTAAATTGAAATAAATTTCATTTTGTTTAAGAAGTTAGTTATTATTAGCAAAATAGAAAACTACGAATTAAAAGTCTGATGAATTGAAATAAATTTAATTCTGTTTAAGAAGTTAGTTATTATTAGCAAAATAGAAAACTACGAATTAAAAGTTTGATAAAATTGAAATTAATTTTATTCTGTTTAAGAAGTTAGTTATTATTAGCAAAATAGAAAACTACGAATTAAAATTTTGATAAAATTGAAATAAATTTTATTCCGTTTAAGAAGTTAGTTATTATTAGCAAGATAGAAAACTACGAATTAAAAGTCTGATAAAATTAAAATAAATTTCATTCTGTTTAAGAACTTAGTTATTATTAGCAAAATAGAAAACTACGAATTAAAAGTCTGATGAAATTGAAATAAATTTTATTCTGTTTAAGAAGTTAGTTATTATTAGCAAGATATTAAACTACGAATTAAAAGTTTGATAAATTTAAATAAATTTTATTATGCTTAAGAAGTTAGTTATTATTAGCAAAATAGTAAACTACGAATTAAAAGTCTGATAAAATTGAAATGAATTTTTATTCTGTTTAAGAAGTTAGTTATTATAAGAAAAACAGTAAACTACGAATTAAAAGTCTGATGAATTGAAATCAATTTTATTTTTTTTAAGAAGTTAGTTATTATTAGCAAAATAGATAACAACGAATTAAAAAGTAAATAAAATTGAAATAAATTTTATTTTGTTTAAGAAGTTAGTTATTATTAGCAAAATAGTAAACTACGAATTAAAAGTCTGATGAAATTTAAATAAATTTTATTCTGTTTAAGAAGTTAGTTATTATTGCAAAATAGAAATCTACGAATTAAAAGTCTGATGAATTGAAATCAATTTTATTTTTTTAAAGAAGTTCTTTATTATTAGCAAAATAGAAAACTACAAATTAAAAGTTTGATAAATTTGAAATAAATTTCATTTTGTTTAAGAAGTTAGTTATTATTAGCAAAATAGATAACTACGAATTAAAAGTCTGATAAATTGAAATAAATTTAATTCTGTTTAAGAAGTTAGTTATTATTAGCAAAATAGAAAACTACGAATTAAAAGTTTGAGAAAATTTAAATAAATTTTATTCTGTTTAAGAAGTTAGTTATTATTAGCAAAATAGTAAACTACGAATTAAAAGTTTGATAAAATTGAAATAAATTTTATTCTGTTTAAGAAGTTAGTTATTATTAGCAAAATAGAAAACCACGAATTAAAAGTTTTATAGAATTTAAATAAATTTTATTCTGTTTAAGAAGTTAGTTATTATTAGCAAAATAGAAAACTACGAATTAAAAGTTTGATAAAATTGAAATAAATTTTATTCTGTTTAAGAAGTTAGTTATTGTAAGAAAAACAGTAAACTGCGAATTAAAGTCTGATAAATTCAAATAAATTTTATTTTTTTAAGAAGTTAGTTATTATAAACAAAAAAGACAACTACGAATCAAAAGTCTGATAAAATTTAAATAAATTAAATTCTGTTTATAAAGTTAGTTATTATTAGCTAAACAGTAAACTACGAATTAAAAATCTGATGAATTAAAATCAATTTTATTTTTTTTAAGAAGTTAGTTATTATTAGCAAAATAGATAACTACGAATTAAAAGTTCAGTAAAATTGAAATAAATTTCATTTTGTTTAAGAAGTTAGTTATTATTAGCAAAATAGAAAACTACGAATTAAAAGTCTGATAAAATTTAAATAAATTTTATTCTGTTTAAGAAGTTAGTTATTATTGCAAAATTGAAATCTACGAATTAAAAGTCTAATGAATTGAAATCAATTTTATTTTTTTTTAGCAAAATAGAAAACTACGAATTAAAGGTCTGATAAAATTTAAATAAATTTAATTCTGTTTAAGAAGTTAGTTATTATTAGCAAAACAGTAAACTACGAATTAAAAGTTTGATAAAATTGACATAAATTTTTTTTTTTAAGAAGTTAGTTATTATTAGCAAAATAGAAAACTACGAATTAAAAGTTTGATAAAATTGAAATAAATTTTATTTTGTTTAAGAAGTTAGTTATTATTAGCAAAATAGAAAACTACGAATTAAAAGTTTGATAAAATTGAAATAAATTTTTATTCTGTTTAAGAAGTTAGTTATTACTAGCAAAATAGTAAACTACGAATTAAAAGTTTGATAAAATTGAAATCAATTTTATTTTGTTTAAGACATTAGTTATTATTAGCAAAATAGTAAACTACGAATTTAAAGTCTGATAGAATTGAAATGAATTTTTATTCCGTTTAAGTAGTTAGTTATTATAAGAAAAACAGTAAACTACGAATTAAAAGTCTGATAAATTCAAATAAATTTTATTTTGTTAAGAAGTTAGTTATTATTAACAAATAAGAAAACTACGAATTAAAAGTCTGATAAAATTTAAATAAATTTTATTCTGTTTAAGAAGTTAGTTATTTTTAGCAAAATAGAAAACTACGAATTAAAAGTTTGATAAAATATAAATAAATTTTATTCTGTTTAAGAAGTTAGTTATTATTAGCAAGATAGAAAACTACGAATTAAAAGTTTAATAAAATTGAAATAAATTTCATTTTGTTTAAGAAGTTAGTTATTATTAGCAAAATAGAAAACTACGAATTAAAAGTCTGATAAAATTGAAATAAATTTTTATTCTGTTTAAGAAGTTAGTTATTATTGCAAAATAGAAATCTACGAATTAAAAGTCTGATGAATTGAAATCAATTTTATTTTTTTAAAGAAGTTAGTTATTATTAGCAAAATAGAAAACTACGAATTAAAAGTCTGATAAAATTTAAATAAATTTTATTTATTTTAAGAAGTTAGTTATTATTAGCAAAATAGAAAACTACGAATTAAAAGTTTGATAAAATTTAAATAAATGTTATTCTGTTTAAGAAGTTAGTTATTATTGCAAAATAGAAATCTATGAATTAAAAGTCTGATGAATTGAAATCAATTTTTTTTTTTTAAGAAGTTAGTTATTATTAGCAAAATAGAAAACTACGAATTAAAAGTTTGATAAAATTGAAATCAATTTTATTCTGTTTAAGAAGTTAGTTATTATTAGCAAAATAGAAAACCACGAATTAAAAGTTTAATAAAATTTAAATAAATTTTATTCTGTTTAAGAAGTTAGTTATTATTAGCAAAATAGAAAACTACGAATTAAAAGTTTGATAAAATTGAAATAAATTTTACTTTGTTTAAGAAGTTAGTTATTATAAGCAAGATAGTAAACTACGAATTAAAAGTTTGATAAAATTGAAATAAATTTAATTCTGTTTAAGAAGTAAGTTATTATTAGCAAAATAGAAAACTACGAATTAAAAGTCTGATAAAATTTAAATAAATTTCATTTTGTTTAAGAAGTTAGTTATTATTAGCAAAACAGTAAACTACGAATTAAAAGTTTGATAAAATTGACATAAATTTTTGTTTTTTAAGAAGTTAGTTATTATCAGCAAAATAGAAAACTACGAATTAAAAGTTTGATAAAATTGAAATAAATTTTATTTTGTTTAAGAAGTTAGTTATTATTAGCAAAATAGAAAACTACGAATTAAAAGTTTGATAAAATTGAAATAAATTTTTATTCTGTTTAAGAAGTTAGTTATTACTAGCAAAATAGTAAACTACGAATTAAAAGTTTGATAAAATTGAAATCAATTTTATATTGTTTAAGAAATTAGTTATTATTAGCAAAATAGTAAACTACGAATTAAAAGTTTGATAAAATTGAAATAAATTATATTTTGGTTTAGAAGTTAGTTATTATTAGCAAAATAGTAAACTACGAATTAAAAGTCTGATAAAATTAATATAAATTTTGATTATACTTTTAATTCTCAGTCTCTATTTACTTGCCTCTACAGGGGGGACGGCCAGAGTTAGAGACAAGGTCGGTTTTGAAAGTGTAAAAATCCAGCTCCTCAAAAAGGGACAGTCTAGATTGGGACAAAAATTTAAGTTGCCTGTGTCTAGAAGGATTTCTTCACTGACCGAGGACAAAAAAAGATTCAGTCTGGTATCAGAACCGAACTTTGATCCTAGCCAAAAGGCTAAATGTAAAAAAAAGCAATGTATTTTTTTTTATTATCGTGAAAAAATATGTATTTCCTTTTTATAGATGTCAAGCGTGAAAGAAAATAATAGGAAATTATAACATGGCAGCTAGCGATTAAGGCATTGTATTTAAGGTCGATTTTCAGTTCTTTAAAAAATAAATTATAATTTTATTTCGGGATAAAAAATACAATTTAAGACTAATTAATAAATTTCATCCAAAATGTGTGCAAAAATCAAACGAAATAAGCGAGATATTTGAATTATTCCTATAGTACGCCGAAAGGAAATGTCTATTTCGTCCCTTCAGTTTTTAATTTTAACTATTTAGTAATTTGAAAGTCTTTTTTAAGTTTTAAATATAAAGGAGGATGTAATACATGGCAGGATTCCCCCACATTTTTTTAATAATTTGTTAAAAATTAATTGTACTAATAATTATAATAATATTACTATTGATGAAAATATAAATAAATGATAGTATTTGACAATAGCAATTGTAAATGTATATTTCAGAATATTAATTTATGAGAGACTAAAAAGAAAATGGAAATGCAAATGTGCAAAAGCGGGTTTTGCTGGACGGGGTTCAGAGATTACTATATATACTGTATACTTATATTGAAGTAAGACGTAAAGGTTTTGACGTTAATATATTTAGCAAAGATTCG
Source organism: Sepiola atlantica (assembly GCA_963556195.1). Classification (NCBI taxonomy): domain Eukaryota; kingdom Metazoa; phylum Mollusca; class Cephalopoda; order Sepiida; family Sepiolidae; genus Sepiola; species Sepiola atlantica. Next base: position 46,933,718 of record OY744524.1, read on the forward strand.
CATTTATTCATATTTAGATTAGATTAGATTGGAATATTAGCTAAATGCAGTATTCTCCATTATTTTGCAATGTATTTATTACGTTTAAAAAATTGTGACTGATGGACAGACAGACGAAAAAATCGCTATTTATATAAGATTCTTTCTCTAATTAAATTATTTTTCTAAACATTCTAACCTAATCCTAAACCTAACCCTAACCGAATTCTAACTTTATGTTGCATCCTTCATGTTGACATCTCCATATATCTGCGTTGTTCGACAATTTTAAAACCATTTGGTGTTCAACATTACAAAAGCGAACTTTGGGAAAAATACTTTCTTACAGGAATTTAATAGCTCCTGCCTTGTCTCTCACACAGTCATTCAATGCAAATATGATTACAATAAATAGGAATACAAATAATATTGGCTATAAAAGAATTAAAAATATTGGGTACAAACGAGTGCTATGAAAGAGTTAATTATCGGGTACAAAATTGACTTAACATCGGTAAGAGGAGACAATGCAAAACCCAAATTAACCGGAACGAAATTTCTCTGATAGCACCAATTTATGTATTTATCTTACTCCAGAAAGAAGTTAATAAAATGACTTTTTAGTTCTTTCTTGAGTGACTTACTTATTCTTTTTTTTTATCTCTTGTGAATATTTAAAAATAATATTAATCAAATATTTTTTTGAAAGTATGATATTAACTGTTACAGTTATGTTAAAGTAGGTGGTACACCGGCGCTTACATTCGCTCCTGTTTCATTGTAAAATTTACTTATTTTACCTAAATAAGAAAGTAAATATAATTACAGTTATTTTTTATATCCGTTCAAATTCATCCCCAAATTATTTCTAATGTATATAAAAATAAAAGCAAATAATTAGAAATCATTGATGCTAGTAACTTATTTATTAAAATCAGTTGTAAAAACAAACAATATGTTTATTAGCCATGCCATTCATTCTGTAAACCACGATTTTGTTGCATATATTTAAATTGAATCGGGTAATAAAGTAAAGTAGATAGACTAGCTCAACGGTGTAAATAATCTAGGACATTATTACTTGATGAATAAAATTTCAAAATAATAGCATCTTAAATAGGAGGTAAAAAAAATAGTAATAGGAAATTGTGACGATATAGCACAATGGGCTCTGAGCGTCGTTGTTAGATCAATTCTGAGACGACGAGAAATAGCACGATTTTCTCAATGCCCCAAAATTGCCTTACACCCATTAAAGGGGCTTTCCGCTATAATGGTTGTGAGCTGTCAGTCATCCCCCCCCCTTCACCGTGCCGAGGAGAAGTGTCACCCTTGTTTTGAGTATAGGAAAGGTTATGTTGAGCCACCTGAAGTTGACAGCCCCCAAATGATAGGTTCTGTGAAAAGGTTAAACAGCAAGTGATGATGTGTGCCAACCGGCTGCGAGGGTGGTGGGTAGGACGGACGGGGGGGGGGGTAGTAATATTGTTGAGTAACAGCCACGGTGGTGACTTTCTTTCTGTTTGTTGTGTCTCTCTTTTCTTTTTTTTTTGTAGCATGAAGGAAAAATAGAGTTTTACTCGGGTTTTTCACTAACAGCAGATGTGTCTTGCCAACGGCTGTTACCTGTGCAGCTTGCACAAGTTGTACCAAATGAATTGATTTGTGAAATGGAATGAAGAAATAAAATATATTTTTCTAAGACGAGAATGCCCTGTCTATTCATTATAAAGCATTCGAAATTCAAAACACCTTGCCCCGATTTAGTTATGCTCCAGCTCTGCGGGGGAATTAACCCTAACAGAAGAGCAATTTACTCACTCGTCCGAACGATCTTTCCAAGAAATAAGAAACCTTAAGGATCTTATTCACAACGTGGGCTCAAGACAAAGAACAAGTGCTGCTCCAAATGAGAATGTGACTATCATGTCCCAGGATCTTGAAACGCTGTACAAGGACATTAAGATCTCACCCCAGGATATCTCCATGGCGCAGTCACACCAATGTATATCTATGGCCACAAAAGTATCACAATGAAGGTTGTAACATAGTTTAGGTTAGAAACAAACACATAATTTCCATTATAATAAGATATATCATATGATACATTTATACATATATTATAAGATACATTTTATTTTCATTATTAAGCTCTCTATATATATTGAGCACTTTTGAAATTCATACTGACAAGTTCCTCATGAAATATTTAAATATATTATTTTGAATTTAATATATTTTATTTTTAGATCAATTTTAATTTCAAATTCTTCCGTTTGACACTATTTAAACTTACTTTATAGTTTTATCTATTACGAATGGAAATTTGCTATCTGTTTGTCTGATGCCAAAGCTATACTATTTCTTCTATTAATGTAATATTATTATATCTGTTAATGCCTAATTCAAGGATGGTGGTATGGTATCTATTCTGTTGTCATAATTCCATCCTACCAGGCATTACCTCTTCCTTTATGGGAGTAGTATATGTTCGTTTGCAATCATACCATCTTCCCAGGATAAGAAAATATGACCAGAGGGAGCATATATTTACTAATAATGTTTAATGAAATAATTAATTAAGATTTTTTTCTGAAATATTATTTTAATTAAGTGTTATTTTTTTAAATCATTTATTTATAAATAATATAAGCACTAAATAAATAATTAGAAATATTGCCACGATAAAAAAAACTATTCTCCCAAGAAAAAATGTAAAGAAATTTTTCCCTTGATTGTAAGTATTTATAGGAGAGGATAAAAAAATTAAAAGCACACGCACACACACACACGCGCACACACACACACACACATCATTCTTTCCTTGATAAATTATTCATGATATTTAAGTTGGCTGTAAACTTATTTCTATTCCATTTTAAACAATAAGTACGTTTGCTGGTCTATATGTAAATAACCCTGTTATTTACATATAGATATTAAATTATCTGTAATTGCTCATAAAGTTCACTGTTAAGCCCACAGTTAGTAGCAAACATGTTCCCTGTTAGCATAGTTAGTGTTTCCATGACTGAGACTAAACAAAAAATGTAATATAAAGAAATAGTGTGTGTATGTGCATTTTTTTAATCGCAAGCAAACCTATCGATGTATTAATAAAACAAAGTCAGTCAAATTTCCCTTATATTCTTTTTACATTTGAGATCGACGTCTTGCTTATAGCATTCCCTGTCCCATCGGCTATCTATATGCAACGTTTGATTGAAATCTATTCAGTAATTTTTGCACCCATTGCGAACAAACAGATAAAGACTTCACTTTATTTAAAGATTTTAAAAAGATTTTTATAGAAATCTAAACATATTCACGCCCCACCCCCGAAAAAAAATAAAGTAAGTTCAGTTGTGAATGCAGAAACCTTTTGCAGTGGCCTTCACTTAATGAACCCCTGTCCAAATATTAAAAGTGTTACTAGTCTACATGGTACCAGTAGTATTTAATTAACCTTGACTTGATCATTTCTATCTGCTATGTTACTCAAAGCATGGATTTATGCCTTTCATATGGATAGTAATACAGTGTTCGAAGCAGCAGCGGCAGTCAATGACTATTGATTGGACGAAATATCCGCTCAGCAGTTAATTTCAGCCAATCAAAGAAGCGAGGATATTCACTCCTAATTCTAAAACGTACTATAAAAACCCAAACACACAGCGTTCTCTCTCTCTTTCCTCCTTTTCTTTCATAGACAACAGACGTGCATATGACACAATCCTGACTAGGCTATTTTAGGGTGAAGGCCTTCGCCAAACACAAGAGACATTCACGAACTTCTGTAGCCTATTGGAGAACACACACGCCACTCACCGAACGTATAAACACAGTTTGTACATACACTCTCTCACTAACAAAACAGGAACACTAATATGCACACAGATATCTTTATGCTTACCCTATTTACACACGTAAATGCATGCGGCGCCAGCCAAAACAAACATGTGTACTCAATTTCTCCTTACAGATTAAAACAATTCTTCTTTCAACAAAACGTTCTGGGGACTCTCTGAACGTTCTTATTCTACAAACTCTTTATATTTCGTTGTCTTAAGTTGTCAATAAAAAGTAATTATTTATCATTCTTTCTTTTGATGATTTGCTGTTCTGAACAACAGCAGACCGTATGATCTTGTCTTGCATATTCCACAGTTCACGTTGCTGACCCTAAACACCAGTGCCACCTTTTATAGAAATAGTATTGAGCATTAAAGATTCAGAGCAATAAAATCTATTCTATATTTCTGATGTCTCAGTCTCTTTGTAGACGGATGCAAATGAAAACGAAGCTCTATACCAAAATAAAATAACTTTTCTCAAGTAACACGATAGTTTTGTATTCATTTTGTATTAGTTTTTTTTTTTTAAATAAGCATATCGTAAATATGAATAAAACCTGGTAATATCGGCTCTAAGACTGAGAGCAGAAGTACATAGGGTTCCCCATTCATCGCTCAGCAACATCATGTCTGCCTGCTAGCGGTTTAAATATTATAAAACTAAAATGCAGTCATAAACTTAAAAGACATCAATTCATATTAAATAAGATTATTTCATCTTATTTATGAATTTGCGAGTTAAGATTAAATTTTATGTTTTTTTTTTGCTTGTTTTTGTATATTTCTAAGTGGAAAATTTCTTGCTTTTTTTCTTTTTAAAGAAAGTCCAGAACACTGTCGGGATAGCATTTACAAGAGAATGGTTTGAGCAGAGCGAAAAGGACGGCAATTAAAAAGTCTGCAGACCAAACAAATATGTCATCTTGTCTTTTAAAGGAGACGAGCACTTTTGTTTGTTTGTATAAACATTTAAATATTCTTAATTCTTAAATTGAATTTGACTACAAGTAGAAATCGACAATTTTAGTTGGAATGAAATAAATGGACAAGAAATGGTTTGAAAATATTTAATTTTTTTAATCGTAGAACTCTTGAAATGTGTTTTGAATAACAAAACAATTCCTTTTTTAAATGAAATTTAAATTTTATGAAAAAAAAAGATGTTTCTGAAAACTCGATCAGTGCTTTATAGCAAGGGGGAGGGGATTGTTGTCAGTTGTGGCTGTGAGTGGGAATGGTCAGGAATTAGTTATTTGGTGTTTTCTTCTGAAGAAGGTGAAGAAATAAAAGTATGAATATTCAGAAAGGGGCAATCTCCTCAAATTAGTGGCATCAGATTATTCTGACAGATGGGGGTGAGACGGGGAGGGGGTGCAAAGATAGCAGAGAGGGACAGGGAAGGAGAATAGTGTCTACAAAGTGTGTGTGTCTTAGTGTTAGCACGCATGTGGCTATGAATGCAAACATATGTGCATGTATGAATGACAACTAATGCGCATGCACACTTGGCCATCCAATAATTCGTCTACGTGTCTCCAAGTATATTAAGTAGTAGAGAGTGTGTGAATACATGTGTGTGCTTGCTAGCCGAATGGATACGGACATAGACTATGGTTTGGTTTGTTTTATTTTATGGCATATCAACCTCTTATGGGTCATTTAATGCCGAAACGTTAGTTTTTAATGTTTATGTATATCATTTATTTTTAATAAACGTATTTTAATATAATTTATTTTTAATATTTATGTATTTTGATATAATTTTTTGGTGTTTGGTTTGGTTGTTTTGTTACATATCGGGTTATTTAATGCAGAATCTGGTCATTTTGGTAAAAGTTTTAATGCTTTAAGTTCGTTATATGCTTAAGTATTTAATCATGGTGTTTGGTTTGGGTGTTTTGTAGGTGAAAATTGTTTTTTTTGTTTTGGCTTTGCAGAACATGATTGAGTTTTGCAAAAAGAATAGAGAAAAAACAATATCATCAATGCTTGGTGCATACTTGGTCAGTAATCCAGTATCATTTATATCGGTAAAAGGATTTTATGCTGAAGGTTTATAATAATTTGATTTGGATGGATTTCTTTAATATCTGCACATTCCTTGAGTAAACAGTCTGCAGTTGATTACTTTTTTCCTAAACCAAACTTCCCATAGACTATGGAATTGTTTATGCAGAGTTCAAATCATATTGCATCCATGGTTATTACTTACCCATGAATACTTTATGGAAAGGTATGAATCTGCTACTGGTCAAATAGCAACTTGTGTTCAATTAATCATGTAGTACAATGAATTTTTTTTAATAGTCATTGTATGATGGTTGTAATAATCTCAAAAGGGTTGATATGACAGACAAATCAAACCAAATACATGAGTCTATGATACATTAAGTTTGGAAGATGGACAATCTGTTAAATGTGAATAATTAGTCAATTAAAAAATGTTCAAAGTGAATGAAATGTTTTTTTTTTTTATCTAATAACTAAGTTGTCCCAAAAGATGATATAATTAATTGTTTTTCATGTCTGATTAATCGTTGTGTTTGAATTCATGGAACTAATATTCTAATTTTGTTGATCTCAACTCACTTTATATATATATATATATATATATATATATATATATATATATATATATATATATATATATATATATATATATATATATATAGGGCGGTGCAGAAAAATCCGACACTTGACAAAAGAATACGAAATAGGCAATAAAAACAAAAGCTGTATATGCAGAAACCCGACAGTTTATTTATCAACAGTTAGAGTTACATACTACGTTATTTTTCAATGTAACGACCATCTCAAGGTTGGTGCAAAATGAGTCATACGCTTTGGCAATCATGTTCTTGTCTATAGCGGCAAACGCCTCTACAATGGTAGCCTTCAGAGAGTCGACCGTGTTGTGGGCCTTAATTACGTCCCAGAAAAAATAGTCCAGTTGGTTACAGTCGGGTGAGAACGGTGACCACAAGTCCGGCGACCAGTGGTGAGTAACATTGTTGAGCAGCCACGCCTTATCGTCTTGGCCTTGTGTGCAGGAGCGGAGTCCTGCTGGAAGACGTAGGGGTGTCCGGCAGCAATCTCGTCCATCTAGGGTTTCACCAGGCTCCTCACCACCACCTGACCTGATATTTCATTTACTTTTGCCAAGTGTCGAATTTTGCTGCAACACCATATATATATATATATATATATATATATATATATATATAAATATATATATATATATATATATATATATATCGATTTAGATTTTTCACTTAGAAGATAGTTTATTCAGTAAAGACCGGAATTAGTCCAATAAAAATAAGCTCGATGATACTCGATTACAGGGTACAGAGCATTTATATGTGCTTTTTGGAAGGTTTACCAAAACATTTCGTTCAAGAAATCATTCATCACAACAAAAGACTTTTTCCTTTCATAGTTTATTTATTTTTCAGATTTTTAACTTTGAAAAATCTGAAAAATAAATAAACTATGAAAGGAAAAAGTCTTTTGTTGTGATGAATGATTTCTTGAACGAAATGTTTTGGTACACCTTCCAAAAAGCACACACACACACACACACACACATATATATATATATATATATATATATATATATATATATATATATATATATATGATATATATATATATATGATAAGTCAATGAAAATAATTAGACCTGCAAAGGGAAGCAAATCAAAATCTTCGGTTGTTCAAAACATGGACGTTTAGTAAATAACAATATTTATTTTTCTTCTCTTTCATTCCTTAAGCCAGGCTTTTCAAAGATTAAAATCTTATCATCAGAGGAAGTTAATGATGGATAAGTTGACAGATGAAGACGGTCAATATTCGAAATTTGAAAAAGTTTTAAAGTTCAAACGGGTATTTTCCAGTGTATAGGAGTGTCACGAAAACGGAAATCCAAGTAGTATGAGGTTCAGATGTATTGGTAAATCCAAAAGAATCCGTGTAAAGATCCAGCGACGATGATTCCATCCGAGTCTGTAGTCTCGTCGACTTCCGTGCTTTAGCCTGTCATATATATATATATATATATATATATATATATATATATATATATATATAAATTATTCAAATTCAAATATATTGACATGATGAACACAAACCCAATATTTTTTACAAAAGTGCTTAATACGGATACAGCTTTTATAAAATTAAATAAACATTGGTGGGATAGTCAACCCTAATTAATTTGTGCTTCAACGCATATGTATATTTCAACGGACAATTGAGAAGAAATAATCAAGATATAAAATCTTATTTACATCCACTTCCATATTGTATCCAAGCGGCTTCACATGTAAAGCATGAAAACATATTTATTTGAGAAAAAATTTAACATATACAGTTTAACAAATCAAGCGCAAGACCATCAAAAATGTGGGAAAGCGAGGGTCGTTGGTCATCCTCTGTCTATCTTACACTGTCTATCTTACTGTTAGCGAGAATTATTGCAGTCACCACAATACCAAGTGGCAATTCTATTAAAATATCCCCAGTGTATTGATCTCTACAATTGCTCTATCTCATATATTGAGCTAATCCTCTTCACAATAGGTTCCATCTACTAAAAGTTTTTTTACTTTGGTTTATATTTGATCCTATATATATATATATATATATATATATATATATATATATATATATATATATTACTTATTCATGTATCCACATAAAATTTTATAAGGAAGCCTATATCTTATTTAAAGACCACAAAAGTAATTTTAACAATAACCCTAGCACTCGCTTAATTAATCCAACTAAACCAGAAATAGGAAGAATTAGTAAAACAATTCTATCTAGAATTAACAAACAAATAAAAAAAAGACCTAGAATTAAACGAATGGGTGAATACTGCCGAAGCAATTTCTTGGTTTAATAATATCGAAAATAAAAATAAATGTACTTTCCTGCAATTTAACATAGTGGATTTCTACCTATCTATATTCGAGTTTGCAGAGATGTATACTGATATACTGATATATCCAAGGATGAAATTCACATCATTAAAAAATGTAGGAGATCAGTTTTAATCAAAAATAATGACCAATGGATTAAAATAAATATGACAAACTCCTTTGATTTGACCATAGGTGCCCTTGACTCTGCAGAGGCATCAGATCTTGTGGGGGTATTTATTCTATATACACTCACAAATATATTTGATAATACAGATATCGGCAGAGATATAGAGATGATGGATTAGCGATAATAAGGGATTCCAACTAGGTCAAGGGAGAAAACTTCAAGAAAATTATACATATGGAAATTTTATCGACGAAAGTGCTTTTAAAAAATCAAGCAACATTTACAATACAGCTCTAAAAAATAGTGGTTACCATAATACCGAAATTAAATATAAAAAACAGGACACTAATAATTACAACAAAATTAAAAATAAAAGAAAAAGAAATATAATCTACTATACACCGCCCTATAACCAGATGCTAAACACTAAACTGGGCAAACAATTCCTAAATCTGATTGAAAAACACTTCCCCATAACCAATCCCCTGCATAAAATATTCAATAAAAATAAACTAAACCTATCCTATAGCTGCTTCGAAAACATAGAAATGATAATTAAGGCACACAATAACAAAATACTGAAAGAGAACAGCAGAGGGGAAGAAAAAATAACAAATTACATAAAAAAGTGAAAAATATAGCAAAAATAACACTAATAAGAACACAAATATAAACAATACAAATGGAAATAAACAAAACACTAATAGTAACCACCCGAATAGAAATGAAAAAGTTAGCAATGAAGAGAAAAGATCTAACTGCATAAATCGTACATTTTGCCCATTACAAAATAAATGCCTAACCAAAAGTATTGTATACCAAGCCACAATATTTGCACAGGAAAGACCGAATAACAAGAAGTACTATGTAGGTATGACCTCCCTAGATTTTAAAACCAGATATTATGACCACAAAAGCACATTTAAAAACAGAGAACGTCGAATTAAAACAGCACTAGCAAATCACTATTGGGAGCTCAAAGAAAATGGACGCTCACCATTAATTCAATGGAAAATAATACGACAGGCCAGTACATGTAAAAATTTAGACAACCCATGTAGATTATATCTGAATGAAAAATTTGAAATCCTAAACTTTAAAGACCCTCGAAATCTATTAAACTGTAGAAGTGAGATAGCAAACAGCTGCCTACACAGAAATAAATTTACCTTAGATAAATAAATAAACAAATGAGTAAAAAAACTAAAACTAAACAAAAACCTAACAATTTAAAAATTAAAACCTAAAATAGAAATACAAGGAACTACGTGTTAAAATAAATTCACCCATTATATTGATACGACAAAGGATGCAGGATATAGGCCAATCTATAGAAAACAGAACAATAGAACAGGATATAGGAAGTAACACTAACCACACCTTTGTTCGTGGGAAGCCCAACGATTGGCTGAGAGAACAACAAAGAATCTGATTGGTTAACTAGCAAGCCATGTATATAAAAACACCCGGCAAAAATAACTCCATGCATTTTAGCCTGAAGATGAAACGCGGGAGCCTTTGTATAGCTTAATTGCCATGAATATATTTTCATAGCTTACTATATATATATATATATATATATATATATATATATATATATATATATATATATATATACACACTGATTTTATATATATACACTTTAATTTTAACCAAAAGGCTAAGCAATTACAATTATGAATTTAGGGACAAACAGTAATTAAATAAGCTAATTAAAAACAAACATTAAATAATGGAAAAAAATGAAAACTATAAATAATTTAAAAACTGATTAAATAATGAATTTTGTAAGTGTTATGAAAATGGTAAACTACTTAAAAATAAATATATATAAATGTGTGGCCTTTTGGCCATGATCAAAGTGTAGTATCTGTTTCGATGGATACTGCACGAGACTCGTCCTGTGCAGTTCTAGGAGGTCCACCCTCCCAGGCTTTGCCTCCCCTCTTTGGGGAGGAGTAAGTTTATTGCTTACTGCCTGAGGCGCCCCTACCGGGGAATGCCGACGGAGCTGCCCAGGCAATTTTTAAATGACCAGAGTGCTCACCTCTCAAGCGCTGGCTTATCTAATCCCATTTTCCCGACCTTGTGTCACATCTTACCTTGTGGGAGATAGATAAATAAAATGAAGTTATTTTATTGTCCATTTCACTTGGTTTAAAGCAAACAAATAGTAATGTTTTTTAGTATTTATTTTGCGTTGTGTACATTTTCCATATCTGCTCTGTTCTTAATTGGCAAAAGAGAAATCCTTTACGACTGAAGCAATTTTTCTTTTTCTCCCAGAGTGCCTATATTTGAGAGTTGGATTTTAAATAATTTTTTTGTTATTTTAGTTTTTGAGTTAGTAAATGGCTACCATTTGCACATTTGGAGCTTATCATTGAACGTTGACAAAACATAGACTGCTGGACATTCATGACTAGAAATTGGTGGGCAAGTCAGGCATAGACTGAAGTTTATTTGTACCAAATATAATTGGATTGCAGAAAGGACTGGGAATGTTATTAACGATTCTATGGGGGACATTTGTTAAATATATAAGTTTCATGGGTGGCATTCTGTATATATAAATAGTAAATAACCTAACCTATATTATATATCAAATTTTCTATACATAAAAAGGAATAAGCTGATTTATTCTGTATATCAAAGTAAATAAGTGATCAAGGTAAATGAGCTTCACTATTTTATATATCAAAATAAATGAGCTGATCTATAAATCAAAATTAATGAGCTGATCTATAAATCAAAATTAATGAGCTGATCTATTCTCTATATCAAAGTAAATCAGCTTACTTAATTTCTCTCTCTCTTCATATATTTATTTTACTAATGAATCACCACTTATCAAGGCCAAAAAGCCACACAAGGTTAAAGGTATATGAATATTATGAGAGGATTGAAACTGATGAATGAAATGAACAACATTTAGCATCGCAACTGAAGACGATGATGCTTCAGACTTCTGTCCATCGACAACTACTTTTAGAGAAAGGATCAAAACAAATAATCTTACCTAGACGTCAATCTAAATAAATAAATGCAAAAGTTGGGCCCATTTTTCGCAAAGTCAAAACGCACTATTTCCAATTAATTCACTTTTACACAATAGACGCACCATCTTTTTATATACTGCTTATGTATATGCGATATCAGTTGCAAGGTTCACTAATTTGAATATTGGTTTTGAAAAACGTCTTTTTTATTAATTAACTATTATTAGTTATTGTTTTTAATTTAATAATCGTTTTGATTTTCATATAACAAATAATCCTGTTTCCTGGACAAATATTTAACATTTGTGTTCAAATGTTCCTTTCTTTAGACAAACCGACTTGATTTTCAACAAGTTGCAATCTTGCGTTGAAATAAAAGAACTCAATTTGCCGTTACACTTACAATTTAGAATTTCTAAATTGCAAGCGAAAAGGCAAATTGATTTCTTCTTTCCTTTTCTTTGTTTAGGGTTACATTTAAAAGATAAATAAATTTGTATCGAAATTACCATTTGAATAAACGAAAAACACTATTTTGTGTTTACTACAAAGTTATGAATGAAATTTTTATTATTTTTAATTAATGTTTCCCGTATTTCAAGTAGCAAACTTTGCGAGCAAGAGCGATCCAACACAGCCAGCTAGTATAAAAATAAACGGGTTGATGTATTCTATATATCAAAGTAAATAAGATTACCTGTTCTATAAATCAAAGTAAATGAGCTTAACTACTCTATATATGAAATCAAGCTGATCTATTGTATATATCAAAATAATTGAGCTGATCTATTGTATATATCAAAATAATTGAGCTGATCTACTCCATACATCAAAATAATTGAGCTGATCTACTCCATACATCAAAATAATTGAGCTGATCTACTCCATACATCAAAATAATTGAGCTGATCTATTCCATATATCAAAATAATTGAGATGATTTGTTCTATTATGAAAGTTAATGAGATTACCTGTTCTGTGAATCATCACAGGACCGGCGACACAGTTATAAAAGTGGGGGGGGGCGCTCTCCTAAAAAGTGAGGGGACCCGGTTAAACACATGCATATATAACTTCATTATTGATGACCGTAAAGTGGGGGGGGCAAGTCAAAAAGTGGGGGGGCTGTAGCTCCCCTGCCCCCCCCCCCCCACCGGTGCCGCCGTTCATGCATCAGTTAATAAGCTGATCTCTACTATATATGAAAATAAATGAGCTTACATATTCTGCATATCAAAGTAAATAGCTTAACTACTCGATGTATGAAATCAAATTAGCAAATCTATAACCTATATCAAATCAAATTACCTCCATTACCCATCAATTACAAAGGCTCTATTTGAACAAGCAATAGGATTCGCTAAGAATTCCACTAATATTTGAGAGAAGGAGATTAATATCATTAGATACTGTCGAACAAGCATTCTTATTAGTAATGGTGAACAATAGACTAAGAATAAGCAAAATGGGTCTTTCGATGTTTCCATGGGATCGCTGGTTCTGCAAGGACACCAAACTTAGTAGGGCTATATATATTGCGCAATATCACAGAGAATAATGATATAGATGTAAGTGACATAGGATTATATAGGGATGATGTTCTAATGACTCGACTAACGCTAAATGCAACAGGATTAGGAAGATAATACATAAGAAGATGAAGAAACTAGGACTTAAGGTAGAAATTGCTAGCAATATTAAACAGGTAGATTTCTTAGATGTCACGTTTAACTTAGTAATAAACAAATATAAGCCTTTTATGAAAGAAAATTCCAACCCCATATATGTGCATCTGCAATCAAATCATCCACCCTCCATAATAATGCCTAAATCTATAGAAAGTAGGATTAGTAATAACTCCTCGAGCGAAACGACGTTTAATAACCATTAAAACATTTATAATACAACCCAAAATATAGTGGATACACAAACGTTAATATAGAGTATAAAAAGGTAGAAACCAATACAAATAGGTCCAAAAATCGAGGTAGGAAAATTATTTGGTTTAACCCCCGCCCCCTTCAACCTTCAATCTAATGTTAAAACTTAGACAGGCAATAAATTGCTCCACCCCATTAACAAGCATTTTCCTACATAAAATATTTAACAAAAACACATTAATTAAAATTAAGCTATAGCTGCACTAATAACTGTTGTAGACCCGTGCTAGGGGTCACAAAGATAACAACCACAAATTGTGACAGGTTAAAATATACAATGTATTTATTCATAGCAATACAGTAACACCACTAAATGTGGTAGGAGATGACCGGATTCCTACCATGCGGTAAAACATGAATAGGAATGTCCTCTGTTTGAGTCTTTGCAACCATGGTATTTATTATAGATGGTTGCTTCCAGTAGTTCTTCAATAGGGGTGATTTGTACCCCACAACACCCCCCTTCCGAGCTTTTCATTCCCCTGGAATGATCGTATAGCTCTTTTTCCTGGGATTGATCTCTATGGGATTGATCCTTTTTCTTTCTCTGGAAGATCGGCGTTGTCCGGCTGCTTGTGGTGTTACCAGGTCGAACGTGTCATATATATGGTCCATTACTTCTTCTTGTTCAACAGGAGGTTGTCTATCGTCATCAGTGACATGTTTCCGAATTTGGTTCAAATGCTTCTTGTGAGTGAATTTTGGACCTTCGATTATGTAAACCATCTGCCCGATCCTCTACTTGACCTTTCCTAGTTCCCACATCATACTATTATTTTTATGTACCTGGAAAAATACCTTTTCCCCAGGTAAATACCTCTTTTTAGGAACTGTAGTATTCGGCGGTTTTTTGAATATTGGTTTTGCTTCATCCAGCAATTCGAATCTCGCTTTTATTTTCGTGCAGCATCTAAGCTTTTCAGAAAAAACACTTGGTAAAAATTTTTTTAGATCTTTTTTTAGTTTGACGGCTTCGACCGTTAAATTTTCGATTTTTTGACAAAAATCACTCATTGGCGAGTCCCATAATTCAAATTCTTGGATCCAGTCAGATCAAAATAAATTTGATGTGTTCCTAAGAACGAATACTTTTAGCTTTTTTGTCTTTCTTTTTAGTGAAACATTAATAATTAATTCACCCTCAAAATGTATCTTTTCACCAGTTACCGATCTTGCGATTTTATTCGTCTTCATCATCGTGGGCTTACCTAATTTCTTCCACGTGTGAACATTTATAATCGATATATCCGACCCTGAATCGAGTTGCAGATTTACTTCTCTATTTCTGATTCTCACTGTAACATATTTCCTTATGTTCTCTGTTGGTGAAGGGTCCCTTTTTGCAGTTTTTATGTAGTTCAAAAACGAACTACATAAAAACTGCAATATGAGGCCTTGTGCCCTGCTCGTTTGCATAGGTCACACGTTATTTTCTTATGGTACCAACATGCATTGTACCCATGAGGTCCTCCACATTTACTACAAGGGGTCCTAGGCTTTTGTCTATCCTGATAATTTTGTGAAGGGTTCTTTTTGCCTCTTGGTTGGTAATAGCTGGCGGGTGAGTGTCCTTTATTTTTGGAGCGTATCTTTTTAATGTGAGCGATACCTGCTTCCTCTATGTTTCGGGAATCTTGTTTCACTGCCACGAACCGTTGACAATCTTCAGCCAGTTTCTGAAGCGTTAAATCAGGTTCTAATTCCAGTTTATTTAGAGCACGACGTCTTATATCGGCATCTTTTGTGGCTATCAAACCTTGTGTGAATATTAGGCATCTAAAATTATCTGCCGTTAATGATGACAACTTGAAGTCGTCACAGTTTTTATTAACTATAGACGCAAAAGTCGTATAATCCTGATTTTCCTGATGTGTAATATTCATACATTTCCATCTTTTATGGAAAAGGCTTGTCTTTGGACAGTATAACTCCATTAACAGTTTGACTGCCTCGTCAAACGACAATTCGTTGGTTTTTCTTGGCAAAATATAATTCACAAATTTGTTATGTTCGGATGCACCCAACTTCCGTAGTAATAAACGAACCTTCTTTTGATCCGTCCATGAACCACAATCAATCTTGAATAAGTCTTCAAATCTTCTGAAGTATGCTTCAAACGTTAGGTCTTCCTCAGGAGCATAGCGAAATGTATCAATGGCTGACCAGATCACATTTTGCGAAAAAGCCGTACTGTTTTCCTGTCCGTTGTCCTTATTCATTAAAACTTGCGTTAACAAATCCATTTTTTATCTGATTGGTTTTGATGCTCTAAATGTAATTTTTTCAATTCCAATATTTGTTCGTTCATTTCTTTCTTTTCTTCCGCGGCGTATTTCATCATTTCTTTATTTTCTCTTCCCTGTTTTTCCTCGAAGTATTTCATTAAACTTAACTGCTTCTTGTCATTTTGTTTCTGTACTATCAATTGTTCTTCTCGAAACCTTTTTTCAAGTTTTAATCGTTTATTTTGTTGAAGTTTTATAATTTCCAAAATCTGTTTTGAAAAATCCTCCATTTTTTTTTTCTATGACAAAAAAGCGTTTTCAGAAACAAACCAATTCTTTTTCTATAGTACCAACTCTACAAAAATAACTTTTACAATTTTTGTATCTGGTTATATTGACGAGTATTTCCTTAATTTATTTTTTCCTTGTGTGGCAATTTTCCACTAGAAAATAATTCAGCGTTTGTGTTTATACAGAAAAAAGTTTGACCTTTTTTTTTTCTTCAATTTTCTTTTCGTAACGTGTAAGTATTTAGTTCAAATCCTTGTTGAACGTACACTTTTTTTTTCTTTTACAAAGAATTAGTTTGTTTTTTTTTGTGAAAAAAAACGAGTTCATAGCATTTATTTAAATATTGGCCATAATTTCCGCTTTAAGTGCGTAACAGAATATCATATTTTCTCATTAACACAAAGTTTTATGCCGTACCTGCTTGTCGAAAGTGTTTTTTTTTTCAACGTGCCAGTCAGGCAGAGAAAAATTTATTTTAATCGGAAAAATCCGACGTAACTTTTTAATTTTGCGAATACTCGCTTTAGCCAAAATAAAATATACTAACATTTACTTGCTGTATTTTCGTAATTTTTTTTTCAATGAAAAGAATGAAAAGAATTTGTTCGTTCTAAAAAGATTGTCTTAAAAAGGCATTTTTTAAGACAATCTTTTTAGAACGAACAAATTCTTTTTTTTTTGTACTTACTGAAACTTTGAGTCGTTTTTTTTTCAGTTGTCGTAAATCCACGCCATTTATGAGTTCCATTTTAACTCGTAGTTTAGGCTTCTTGTGGCTTTTTTTTTCAAACAGCAAGATAAGACTTTTTTAACGACGTCTTTTGTTGTTTGACGTTTTTTTTTGTCGAATGATCCGTAACTTTCTTGAGTAATCCTGGTAGCGTGTTGTCGTGACTGGTATAAGTCAGAATCCTCACGTTTGTTCTTTACTAAATTTCTCGTCGCCAGTGTTGTAGACCCGTGCTAGGGGTCACAAAGATAACAACCACAAATTGTGACAGGTTAAAATATACAATGTATTTATTCATAGCAATACAGTAACGCCACTAAATGTGGTAGGAGATGACCGGATTCCTACCATGCGGTAACACATGAATAGGAATGTCCTCTATATTTAACACCTACCCACTATAGGAGTATGTGACACAAGGTCGGAAAGTGGGATTTGAAAAGCGAGCGCCCGAGAAGGTGAGCGCTTTAGCCATTAAAAATTGCCTGGACAGCCCCGTCGGCATTCCCCGGTAGGGGCGCCTCAGGCAGCAAGCCATAAACTTACTCCTCCCCAAAGAGGAGAGGCAAAGCCTGGGAGGGTGGACCTCCTAGAACTGCACAGGACAGACCCATAGACCGGGGGAATCATGCCCCGGAGGCCAAGACAACACCGGTCTATAGGGTGTAGTATCCATCGGAACAGATACCACACGTGGTACGAGGACTCTCACATGATAGGAATGTCCTCTGTTTGAGTCTTTGCAACCATGGTATTTATTATAGATGGTTGCTTCCATTAGTTCTTCAATAGGGGTGATTTGTACCCCACAACAATAACATAGAGAGAATAATAAAGAAACTCAAGAATTAAATACTGAAAAGCAATGACACTAGTACTAAAAGTAATAATGATAGAAAAACTAACAACTGTAATTGCCAAAAACCGAATGAGTGCCCCTTACAAAACAACTGCTTTACTGCCTGAGTAATATACCGCACAAAAATATATACAGTAGAAAAGTCAGAAGTGAAAAAAATCTACATAGGGAGCACGTCAATGCCATTTAAAAAAAGGCTTTACGGACATAGATTATCATTCAATCATGAATGGTATAAAAATGACACTTCACTATCCTAACCTCTCTGAGAACTCATCAAAAATAAGAAACCACCAATAATTAAATGGGAGATGATTAAGAAAGCCAAATCATGTGAAACTCTAAACTCGCCTTGTTATTTGTGTTTGAAAGAAAAGCTGGAGAGTAAAAGATTTAAAGAAAGAGACAAATTACTTAATGTTAAAAATGAAAACAGTTATCACTCTGAATGTCGCTACTGTGAAGTCTATTATGGTTCTGATACATTTAGTTATTTATTTTTTGTGTAGGTTTAAGAGTAAATTATCAGGATTGGCCTCTAATAATATTATAAGCTTGTTATACATGCATATAAAAATCAGACTGTCAAGATATCCGTACCGATGTGAAGATGAATTGAGGAGTTGTGCGTATATAAGGGTGGGTATGTATGTATATATAGAGAGAGATTTATTCGCGTATGTTAGTTTATGTATGTATGTATGTATGTATGTATGTATGTATGGGCATATATATGTGTGCATATATGTACATAGGCATATATAGTGGAAATAATGGGTTGAATATGTGCTTGAGGGTATATTTCTATTTATATATATGTATATGTATGAATACATACATATATATATATATATATATATATATATATATATATATATATATATATATATATATATATATACCTTCTTTTGTAATATAGTAAGAAAAATCCTAGCAGAGTCCTCAATTAATTGAGAATTAAAATTAAAATTAAGAGCATAATATTTATTTATTTTTTGGTACAGAAAAATTAGTACAACATTAGTACCGTCGGTTTCAAGCTCAGAAGGACTTAGCCATCCGACTCTCTTCAGCTTATGTTGTTATCTGTTTCGGAAATGTGAAGTCACGTGTCACTCTCGTTTGGACACATTATTTGCTTAGAGTGTTATGTATATTTGTTTAAATTTAGTGTAACCCATTTTCTCTCCTTATTTTCTCTAGAAGACAAATTATTAACCCTCAAAACAGTAACGGCCAAATATACGCTACTTATAAACATTGACTCACGGGATTTATAGAGAAATATATTTTTTAAAAAAATTTTTAATAATTTTTTCATATTTTTAAAAATCTTTTCCATTTTTAAATCTCAACTTTTACCCCCCCCCCTCTTTTTCAAACCTTATTAAACCTCCTTTACACTAAATTAAAACAAATATACATAACACTCTAAGCAAATAACGCGTCCAAACGAGAGTGACACGTGACTTAACATTTCCGAAAAAGATGACAACATAAACTGAAGAGAGGCGGATGGCTAAGTCCTTCTGAGCTTAAAACCGACGGTACTAATGTTTTACTAATTTTTCTGTACTAAAAAATAAATAAATAAATAAATATTATATATATATATATATATATATATATATATATATATATATATATGTGTGTGTGTGTGTGTGTGTGTGTGTGATTTTATGAAGGCTTACCAAAGCATTCCTTTCAGGACACCAATGATCACCATTAAAGATATTTTTCTTACAAATATTATTTATTCAAATTAAATGTTTTTTTCTACACGTGTTTCACTACCAAGCAGGTACTTGCTTGGCAGATCATCAGGGAAATTAAATGTCTGGAATACGGGTTTCAACTGCCGACAATACACAATGTGGCGTTGCAATAGTTGAGGTCACTTAAGAAGAGAAGGGGAAAAAATAAAAATAAAAGTTAAAATTAAAAAACAAGGAAGAACAACGATAAATAAAAGAAAGTCCTAGAAAAAGTCTTAGAAAAGTAGCTCGTGCATTATTTCTTCCACCAAGCCAACAAGCAAATAATCGGTCCCAAATACATTAAAAAAAACCAAAAAAAACGGAACAATGTGCGATAATACACTTTCACGTCGCCCGGCACAATGGTGAATAAATCCCCCCCCCCAAAAAAAAAAACCCCCAATGAACTAAATCATTCAAGATACCGCTCACAAGTTACCATTCCAACCCAATGATAGTATGGGAATTCTAAATCCAACTTCTCACAAAGAAAAATCAACATAAATGCTCGTCCAGGATGTCCCAGACACTAGATAATTAATTTCTATAAAGAATAGTTTTAATAATAAATTTCTTTAGAAACAGTATTTTGAATAAATAGTTTCTATCTACTAATTAAGATTTTTTCTCAATATAAAGGGGAGTTTCTGCGAGATTGACGTTCAACTCGTCGTGTTTTTGTTTCGAAGGGTAAGAAATCAGCCCTTGAAATAAAGCTCTTCTGACCGCTGACATCCCGGACAAGCATTTATGTTGACTTTTCTTTGTGAGAAGTTGGTTTTAGAATTCCCATACTATCATTGGGTTTGAATGGTAACTTGTGAGCGGTATCTTGAATGATTTAGTTCTTTGGTTTTTTTTTGGGGGGGGGGGATTTATTCACCATTGTGCCGGCCGACGTGAAAGTGTATTATCGCACATTGTTCCGTTTTTTTTGTTTTTTTTAATGTATTTGGGACCGATTATTTGCTTGTTGGCTTGGTGGAAGAAATAATGCACGAGCTACTTTTCTAAGACTTTTTCTAGGACTTTCTTTTATTTATCGTTGTTCTTCCTTGTTTTTTAATTTTAACTTTTATTTTTATTTTTTCCCCTTCTCTTCTTAAGTGACCTCAACTATTGCAACGCCACATTGTGTATTGTCGGCAGTTGAAACCCGTATTCCAGACATTTAATTTCCCTGATGATCTGCCAAGCAAGTACCTGCTTGGTAGTGAAACACGTGTAGAAAAAAACATTTAATTTGAATAAATAATATTTGTAAGAAAAATATCTTTAATGGTGATCATTGGTGTCCTGAAAGGAATGCTTTGGTAAGCCTTCATAAAATCACATATAAATGCTCTGTACTCTGTAATCGAGTATCATCGAGCTTGTTTTTATTGGATCAACCCCGGTCTTCACTGAATGATCTATTTTATAAGTGAAAAATCTAAATATATATATATATATATATATATATATATATATATATATATATATATATATATATATATATATATATATGTGTGTGTGTGTGTGTGTGTGTGTGTGTGTGATGTTTGTGTTTCTACATATGTGTCTGTATGTACAATACAATAAAACCATGAAAAGCGAAATGTGACATAATTAAATGCCAATAAGTGTTTATTTTCTCTAATTTTATTTCGTTTTCTTCTTTATTTTCTGAATTTTTTATTCTTGTAAACTTTCTTTATTTTATTTATCGGCATATTTTTTATATTTATTATATTTTTTAATATTTTTTAATATTTTTATATATTTCTTTGAGGAATCGCTTTAAATGTTGTATAGAGGTGAGTTTTATTTGTATTTGTGTATGCATATATATATATATATATATATATATATATATATATATATATATATATATATATGCATAGTTATGTGTGTATGTTTGTATGGGGGGAAAGGGAAATAAAGAAAGCTAGGGTCGGATGAGCATCTATGTATGTATACGTATTTGTATATATGTATATGGTTGCGTGTGTGCGTGTATATAGGTGGGGAAAGCAGGGTGGGTGAGATGAAAGGCACCAGTTTGGAAATCAGTAGAAGATAAGACGTTAGAATCAACTATCATAAAAACAAAACTGGGTAATAAAATATAATTTAACCTGGATGAGATGGTAACATGATAGGAATCTAATGAGGACATTCGAATTTAATGATAACATTAGTTTGGATGACTGTATGGAAAGCAGGTTTCACCCGTCCGATATTCTTTCTTTCTTTCCTTGTCCCCCACTCCCAAAATAAAACGATGTACAAGAATGCCTACCTCTTCATTTCAGTTGTAAGATGGATCAATAAGGTTGTATTTCGAAAGAGATTGAAACCGAAACATGTATGCACATATGTATCCAAAATGTTTGTATAATAAAGGAATTTATACTTATATATATATATATATATATATATATATATATATATATATAGCATAGATTTATTTAAACTCAATTATATGATTAATTTGCATTCCAAGAAATCAACAAACAACAGATTGTGTACGATCGTTTCTAAGACCATGTATTTTTATTATTACTATCAGATCTCATCGTCGGCACATAGAATAGACATTAAGTTAAAGGCAAATAGACAGCATCAATAGACCATATACCAATATCCTCAATTACACAGCAAATTAGAAACAATGAAAGGAGTTGATGTATGTAGTCCTCAAATCATAGCAGACCAGGCTGAAACATTGTTTAGGGATGTATATAGGGGTTCAAAGTGGAAAGAAACAGATGCAATATTACATGTAGGGAGTAGCATACCAAAGGAAATTGCAAAACATTCATCATTTTATACAAAATAAATCAGCTTATCTATTCTGTATATAAAAATAAATGAGCTTACTTATTTGATGTATCAAAATAAATAAGTTGATGTATTGTACATAAGCATTGTAAATGAGCTGAATCTATTCTATACATCAAACTAAATGAATTTACCTATTTTCTATATTAAAATAAATGAGTTTTTCTATCTTTACCTATATAAAGATATGCATGTTTATATGCTTATATGTTTATATGTACAGGATTTACTCTTACACTAATTAACCGATCATTAGGAATTTTGGAACACAGCTGCTAGGCGTAGGGGTATGTAATGTGGGCGATATTTAGTTTGATTTAGTTTTACATAATGGGGGAAAAGAGGGCGTGGAAGCCCTTCATGAAAATTCAAATACCTCCGATTTTTATGAAATTTTAACAATAGGTATTAAACATCAATTAATAAATATCCCCCAAATTTCAGTTTCGTTGGAGTATTTTAAAGGGGTTTTAGGGGACATGGTATAGGCACAACCTCCCATTTGAATATTCAAATATTTGATATTTGCATTGAATTTGATTCATAGTCATTAGACACCAATTAAGCAAGATTCCTCGAATTTCAATTTCTTCTTATGACCCTTAAGCTTAAGCTTTTAATTTTGGATAAAATTATTCAATAGATTTTTATTAATATTAGAAAAAAGGATTCCAGACATAATGTTTAATAGCATTATATCTTGATTTCAATGTTCGTTAGGGGACATAAAAGAGGTACAAAGCAGATCTGTTCTGGAGTTAAATTTAACTGTCCTGGGACGGGTACTCTTCTAGTTTAATATAGTCAAAAAATGAGCTTAGCTATTCTATAGTTCAAATTAAATCTGCTGATTTATTTGATATATTAAAATGAATACACTGATCGTTAGTAAATATCAAATAAATGAGCTTACTCCATAGGTAAACTTATTTTCTTAGATATATATCAAAGAAAATAAGTTTACCTATTCTATGTATGAAAAAAATGAGTAAATGAGCTTTAGTTTATTTTATAAAATTTAGTCGGTCGGATTTTCAAAGTCAGATCCAACTTGCATTTAAACTGACAAATCAAACTTTACTTCTGACTAGTCAATTTTTATTTGTTGTTGTACCGTGTTATTGCTAATATAATAACGTACTTAGTTACAATTTCTTCTAAAAAATGGTTCCTCGCAAGAATATTAATAATATAGACACATTTTTAAATCAACACCTAAAAGGAAAAATCAGCCTATATCATTAATAAAAAACACGTTTCACCATTTTATGATCTATTTTTGCTATTAGATAAACAATTACATTTCTTTCTTTTCTAACATATGAATACTAGCATATTGCTTTCTTAAAATTACTTGTTTCTTGTACTGCTAGATTATCCTATTGCATGTAAACACTCTGTTTACAATGCTCTAAAGTTGTAAGCGTCCAGAAATGAAAATAGCTGCTTTTAAGTCTTCAAAATGTATAGTCGAAAATAATTTACATCTTCGTGCACAAAACAAAAAATAGTATGTCGTGGAGGAACATCTATTCTGGAAAATAACCAACTTAAATCACTTTTAAAACATTTCATTTTCAATAAATTTCAGTTTACGCACTTCTTCTTTAAAACCATTAACTTTTGCTTATTACATTACAGAGACAAAACAAACTACATTAATCAGATATTTAATTACATTAAAAACATACAGTAAAATAAAACGCAAATTTAACAAAAATTATTTCTGAGGCTTCTACATTAAAAACACAGGATATGATAAAGAATAAGCAATATGGAGTTACTTCCATTTAATATGATACTTAAAATTACTTCCCTTTGACTAAAAAATATTTGGTGGTGGATTAAAGTCAAATATATATATATATATATATATATATATATATATATATATATATATATATATATATATATATATATATATATATATATATATATATATATTATAGTTCAGAGATAAACAAAGTTATGACATATTCATTTATATATGTTCTAAGATTTCAACATCAACAACAGTTATTTGTACGATCGTATCCGAGACGAAATGGACTTTTAGTGATATCAAGTCTCTTGATCAGCAGAGGGCATTAACATAAAAAATTCGAAGTCAAACAAAGCAGCAAAAATTACAGTATTGTTCACTCTCAATTACACATAAATTCGAGAAGAAGCAAGTGGAATGGGGATATCACAATTTCAATACTTTTTATGTTTCTTGAATGTTTATTTTTTTACCAGATTGACCAGGCCCCTCTCAAAGTTTTCTGTATTTTAATTAATTCTGTTAGATAAAAGTTAGCAGAATTAATTATAATACAATGACTTCAGATGATCTCATGCAGGTACAACCACATATATTATGGAGATAGCAAGTCTATAATGGCCCATCCGTTGATTTAATACCCTTTAGACCAACATTTTTCACTAATAAAGATAACCTCCTCTTCTATTAGATATCAACTAATAACTAATAAACTACAATATAATAACACCTTTATACTCAAACAAAAGCAACCCCCAATAAATATAAATATAACACATAAATCCTTTAATAAAATTAATGCATCCCCACTCTGTGAATTAATAACAGTCGGCCACACCAGAATTTAACCCACTCAACAGTATATAAATAAATTACACTACACACCATCACCCTAATTACGGATACGGCATAGAAACAGATAAACATGCAACCTCCATAATCAGTAACCACGTTATATTTAAATAATACTAAGTTTCAATTAAGTCCCATACATCCATATAGACAGCCCTTGTAAACTCGGTACTTTGTCCAAAAGGGACACTTGAGAGAATTCACCGAACGATAAAAAACGGTGAACATCGGCTTCCATTTTTTTGAACTGTCTTCATTCTGTGAGTCGCCGAGGATTTGGAATGTGTTTTAAGGGTCTTTTCTAAACAGTAAAGGTTTACCCGCCTGAATTAAACCATGGTATCTCTGGAATATGCAATGTATAGTCTTTAAATAAATAATTTGTGTGTATATATATATATATATATATATATATATATATAATTTATCTAACATATGAATTATCTTGTTAGATTTTCCAAGTTAGGGTTAAATAGCAATGGATCTGCCGAATCGATTTTTTAATTCTAACTAGTCAGTCCTGTATGTAAATGATCAATCTGAGTCATTTGTAAAAAAAATTTGAAAATCCAATCTATTTCATCAATTACTTACTATATCCGGCCCAACATTCCTTTAAGTAAGAGAAAATTCCCGATTTACACAGTCTTTTCATTGATAAATCATTTATGTGTATTAACGAGTCACAACGTAGCTTCTTTTTCACAAATAAGAAAAATGCTAATGGCCGCCACCATCTCATCACCATTTTATGTCTCAATAAAGATTTTGAAATATCATTTATCTCGAGTTTCTCGTTTATTTCGCAATGCAAAAAACACTCTCGGTTACTCCTGCCTACATTAAATGTATGCACATTTTCGTTTACTGTGAACCCTATAAGTCTTAGCATTACCTTATCTGTCATAACTTTTCAACTTTTATTTTCTCTCGAGTCAGTGGAAGAGAAATTTTCATAGACTAAGGCTATTTTATTTTTCATTCCTATCCAGAATGCCCCGGTTTGGGGAGCTGGATTTTCCCTACATTAAAAACCGAGCTAGTGTCGAATCTGACGGCTAAAGTTTGTACCTTTTTTTTTTTAATTAAAAATGTATTTTTTAAATAAATTTCTATGGTCGGATTTTAATGTAGCTCCCCCAAAAAGGGTACTCTGGATTGGGCAAAGATTAAAATTGCCTACGTCTTGCGTATTTAAAAAAATACAAGCACACACATTAAAAAAAAAAAAACTTTTTGTAAATAAAACCTGTTTTTAATAGAAAACCTTTTTTTTAATAAAGATATGTAATGGAAACATGATAAAAGTGTAACTTGTAAAGGTTGTTTTGTTTATATTATGATTCAACTGAAAGTAGAAGTTTAAAAATCCGGTGTTACTGAAAAAGTGTCATTTTGATCTGTGCTCATTTTTGAGTGCTTGCAATCTATATCTTCTTTGACAGGCTAAAATAATTGGATTCAAATTTCAAATTTATATATATATAAAAAAGATGGATTTAGTCTTCAAAGAAAGTAGATAGTACAAGTTTATAAAAAGTTCTATCAAAGATCTTATTTGAATTAATGATGCTTAATTTCTTCCGAAAAATTTTTAGCTGTGAGAACCAATTTTAGGTGAGAGTTTAAATCGAGAAGAAAATCAGATTGGCGACTTACCTAATTTGTCTGGCTAAATCTGACTGAAATAGAATAAGCAAACAGGGTCGCTATTCCTCATGAAATAAACAAAAGTTTCACAACTAAAGTGATGTGCATATTTATTTACCGGAAGCACAGGAACAAAATTAAAGTTGTACAATGAGTTGAGTATTGTAGACAAGCAAAATAACGTTATTCTGGAGTTTCTCAATTTCTCTACCGGGCCGACGGTAGAGAATGCTGAATCTACATCTTATCTGTTTGGGAATCAGTCTGGAACTAAAGTTTTTCGCGCCAAGATGATTCATTGTGTATGAATCTCATTGGGCGTAGGTGTGTTGTTTGTTCATGCAGTGAACAGGCGGTGGTTACATAATCGTCAAGCCGAATCACAACTCACTGCTGGCCACGCAGACCGTCAGAAAATAGCTCACTCATGTAACTGCTACAAATTAATAACTTAAGCAGTAAATAATTTTGAACTTTAAATTACTCATCAGTGCAGAAAGAACAAGGAAAACATTTTCATATTGCAGGAAATTAATATTTATCCATTAGTTTTCGAAAGTAACCGTCATTAAATGCAGACATGACTAATAAACACCAGTATAACTCTCTCAAATCAGAAAAAATACATAGCGATGCAGTAAATAAAATACCTAAAAATATCATAAATATACATATATATTTATTAATTTTATACGTACATGACAGTAATCCATGGACACGTGTTGTTGGCTCACAGCCGTCATCAGTATGGCTAACTAAGAAAAGGATCGAACCTTCGATATTGATGTCTATAGTCCAGCGTTTTACCATTGGACTACAATGCTCTGCCTACAAATATGTACGATTTTTATCAACTAAATATTTAATGTATTTTTATGTAATTGTTTCTATTGCTGATTGCTGCGTTCGTTGTTTTTTTGCTTACTACTATTTCGATTGTTTCAGTTCCTAAGTGATTAAGATGGAGAACATTTCATTATTAGTCGCTCATAACTTTATAGGATGTATTTTTCGTTAATATATATTTTTTTATTAATTTTATATGTACATAAAAGTAATCCATGGACACGTGTTTCTGGCTCACATCCGTCATGAAATATATATATATATATATATATATATATATATATATATATATATATATATATGAGGCAATCCAACAAAAGATATAAGCGTCAACTAATATCTTATAATTAGTGAAACATCCGGATAAAAAACTGAAGCTCAATATACTGGATAGAGCATTAATATTATAATATAAAATGAAGTAATAAAATAAGGTGTCAATCAAATTTTATTAGAATTCAAAGTTCATGCAAAGCATCCTTAAGTCCTTAGCTCATGAGTTTTCAAAGATAATTCTTCTCTTCAGAGGACCATTACCGCAGTTATACTACTACAGGCAATAAAATTACGCTTTGAAAATATATAAAATTATATACACAAATATATAAAAATACATAACATCAAACATATCAATCCAAAAACATACTTTTGTTGAATCCATACAGTCCATCCAGGTCATACAAGTTGAGAAGCATAATCAGGAAGGACATTACTCCAAGATACAAACAGCAGTCCAAATACGTGAAATTGAAGGGGCCGGCAAAGTTATCCAGTCGCGAAATGTGTCCATATTCAATGTTAATGATAAATAAATCAATCAAAATAATACAAAAAGTCCAATCAAAGTTCCGAAATCCCAACAAGTGCAACTCAAGTCAAATCCAAATTCGTTGTTTAATTAGAAAACCCGCTAAATCCGAATTGAGCAAAATAAGACGGACTCCCATCACATCTAGCCAGAAGAGCGAAAAATATATAAGTGATCTTCTCTCCAGACATGACAAATCCCTAACGAACAGAAGGCGATATTAAATTGTCTACATCTCAGAATGACTTCAACGGGCTTAAAATTATGTCTGTCTTGCATCCTGTTTGACAGGTTCAAGAAAAGACAGCAACATACAACCCCGCCATCCATCCCACCCAAATTAGGTTTTCCCTGTCTGGGTCAGTAAGCTTATTCTATGTCAAAGGGGAAGGAGCTAAGAAGTTAAAAGAAAGCGAAAAGGGAGTTAGGAAAATTAGGTCAAGTCATGTGATCACGTACCCATCCAAAAGTATTACTTAAAATCTGGCTTACAGTAAAAACCGACTTCACAAATCTAGCCCTTTCAAGTAATTTAGAATATTTATGAAGTTAAAAATTACGAAGTTATTAAATTCCAATAATTTTATAGTTTAATTCAAGATTTAATTTTTAAGATTTAATTTTAACCGGCCAGAAATTATTAGTAGTTTAATTTAAGATTCAATCCCATCAGCCCAGGAATTCCAACTCAAGGCCTGACATTCCCCAATTAAAAAGTTTAACCTGCTCTAAGGTTTAATTTTTCCCAATTAAGATTTAATTTTCCCAATTACGAAGTTATCTAAATAATTAGAACTTAATAATTTAATAGTTTAATTTAAGATTTAATTTTATCAGATTAGGAAGTTTAATTTAAGGTTAGGTTTGTTCAATCAAGAAGTCCAATCCAAATTAGGGCTTAATTTTTCCTAATCAAGAAGTTGTAAATATATTCAAGGTTTAAGGTTTAATATTTCCCAATTAAGAGGTTGTAAAGATATTGTAAAGATATTGTAAATATATTTAGAAACTGAAAATTTAGGTGTATACATTTAGAAACTGAAAATTTAGGTGTATAAACCCTTACAACCTCGGAGTCTAAATCCCTTAGACAAAAAAGATTAAAAATCAAAAAGGACCCATCTCGAAGTCTGGACACCCCCGGTTTCATTGCTCGCCCAAACAGCTACGGCAAAACTGGTGGTGGTTTCCATATAGCATATTTGAATTTCCTTCTGTGTCGATATTTGGAGACTAATTCACTTCTAGAATTTATCAGATTTAAATGTTTAGGTGCAGTAGCTATCATTACAGCTTCAGAGTTGCATAGACCACAAGATCTGGATCCTGGGCTGTAGGAGTTTGATTTTTTTAAGATAGACCATTTTATATTGTGTGGAATATTATTTGATCTTAAATTTTTAACTAAAGTGGTCAGGGATGTTCTGTTGTTACCGACATCGTTATTGAAGGAGTAGTTATGCATGGAGATGCGGGATTTAATTAAATTTGCTGTGGCCCCAATATATGTGTGTACCCTAGGATTTACCCTTATTCCCGCGCCATTTATATTCCTATTCACAGGTCTATTTCTATTTACTGTATTTATATGATGTGGATTAGGTTGGTTGATTGATTGTATATTATTGTTATCATTACCTTCCATTGGGAACTCATTACCGGTTTGCTGAGGTAGAGGATGGATATTAGAATTGTTAGGTCTAGAATTATGGTGCAAATTAGTTGTGGTGCTCAATTGTGGAATTGGATTAGGAGCTGTATTTATGTGGTCTCTAGGATTCATTATAGAATTATTTTGCTCAGTTACAGTACAAGCATATACAATATCAGAATATGTGCATCTATTGTCCAGTGGGCAATCACTGGTGCGCCTGCAGTTGCATGTATTTATAGGATTGGAATAATTAGAATTAGATTGGATGTTTTTTATTTTTTTGCTATTTGCTGAGATTATTGTTTGGGCTATATTTGGCATAGTAGAGTATGAAATTTTAATTGAATTCTTATTAAGTATGGAGCTATATTTATGTGGGTATTTAAAAGAGTTTTCCAATATTTTAAAGAATTCCTTCGGGATTAAGCCTGTTGAAGTCATTCTGAGATGTAGACAATTTAATATCGCCTTCTGTTCGTTAGGGATTTGTCATGTCTGGAGAGAAGATCACTTATATATTTTTCGCTCTTCTGGCTAGATGTGATGGGAGTCCGTCTTATTTTGCTCAATTCGGATTTAGCGGGTTTTCTAATTAAACAACGAATTTGGATTTGACTTGAGTTGCACTTGTTGGGATTTCGGAACTTTGATTGGACTTTTTGTATTATTTTGATTGATTTATTTATCATTAACATTGAATATGGACACATTTCGCGACTGGATAACTTTGCCGGCCCCTTCAATTTCACGTATTTGGACTGCTGTTTGTATCTTGGAGTAATGTCCTTCCTGATTATGCTTCTCAACTTGTATGACCTGGATGGACTGTATGGATTCAACAAAAGTATGTTTTTGGATTGATATGTTTGATGTTATGTATTTTTATATATTTGTGTATATAATTTTATATATTTTCAAAGCGTAATTTTATTGCCTGTAGTAGTATAACTGCGGTAATGGTCCTCTGAAGAGAAGAATTATCTTTGAAAACTCATGAGCTAAGGACTTAAGGATGCTTTGCATGAACTTTGAATTCTAATAAAATTTGATTGACACCTTATTTTATTACTTCATTTTATATTATAATATATATATATATATATATATATATATACAGCATGCATATACATATAATATACACATACATACACACACATGTGCATATACATACATACTACCATGCCTATCCCCTGTATAAACATTATCACACATATTCGCATAAAGAGGTGCATTCCAACGTCAATCGCATAGCCATTTGCACAAAACGTACGAATCAAATATAAAATACATGGATAAGGGTTCATTTTTAAATATAAAAAAATGAAAATAAAATAAAAATAAAATACAGAAAATACAGAATTGAAATCAAAAGATCTCAAAATATAAAAATTGAAATTGAGTTTTAAAAATAAAATAGAAATGGTAAAATGTAAAGAAAATGTGAAAATTACAATATATAAAAATTTTTTTTTTTTAATATAAGAGTAAAAATATAGGAATAAAAAAAACAAAAATTAGGTTAGAGATTAGAAAATGTGAGAAACGGAAGTGGGAGGGGAAGGGGAAGAAGATGTACCTTTACTCGTCGTGGTCAACTAACAATGGTTGTTTAAAAACTACTTAATGTGTGTATTTTAATGGGTTTGCAATTAATTGTACCTTCATTTCTTTTATTACATATGTAGGCAAAAATAATATTCAAATGTTGAATGGCGAGTCCACTCAGACAAGACTGACGATGAAAGAAAGGTTTTGTCACGATTATTCTTTAGCTTATGATCTAACATAGATTGTTGACAAACCTACTCGCGTACTCGATATTGACGGACATTTTGCAAGTCTTCTTGATCTTTTCCTGTCAACTTGTTCTGAACTGTGCGCTACTGTTTTGTCTCCACTGAGATCTTCCGATCACTCAGTTGTCTCAAAATTAAGTGCAACATGACCTATGAAGTAACTCTCCATCGCACCGTGTATCAATACTCGATGGCTGACTTGGACAGGCTCAGATATTTTTTTATTAGAAATTACTCTGCATTCCATGTTTGAAACGAATGTGTCTTGTATCGCATCCGATTTACCTTATTGGTTAACCATTGGTATTGAGAGCTTCATACCCAAACTGCCAGCCGTGGTACACCCCAGAATGTGCCGGCGCCATGGTTCACAGAAACCACTATTCAATTGCTTTCAACGAAATAGATGTTCTTAAACCAAAGTCGCCTTGAAGACTGTCAGCAACCACTGCAAAAGGGTTATAGAAAACGCGAGAGAATCCGTTAAATCTAGAGTTGCTGAACAGAGGCTTGGTTCCCAAGAGTTTTGGCGAATAACAAACAAAGTCCTGAACAGATGCGTGACTTTTATTCTAACCATCATCAATGGACCAGAGGTGATTTCCTCAGCATCTGATAAAGCCAAACTTTTTGCAAAAAACTTTGCATAAAATTTCACCCTTTGTGATCGAGGCCACCTCCACTTGAATTTTTCCCTATGACTGAAAACATTCTGACGACATCCATAGGTCTATCCAGAATGTTGCCAAACTTATCAAGAACCTTGATGTTAGCAAAGGAACAAACCCCGAAAACATTCCAATCAAAGTGCTTTAAAAAGCTGCAACCGGAACGAGCTCCTATTCTTACAAAGCTGTTCAATCGTTGCTTAAGGGAGAAATGTTTCCCATCACTTTAGAAAACTTTGTCAGTTTGCCTAGTATTTAAAAATGCTGAAGATCGGTCCTCTGCATCTCAGTACAGACCAATCAGTTTCCTGTGCGTCATGAGTAAGTTGCTTGAATCTGTGACAAATCAAGAAGTTGTCAATCACCTCAGCAGAAACAGCATACTCAGTGACAAGCAATATGGATTTCTGCAAGATCAATAGCTGATGTGCTGACTGTAATATCACACAAGATCAGTGAATCTATATACAGGGTTTCGCTTTTAGAGCAATAGCTCTTGACATGTAAAAGGCCTTTAATAGGGTTTGGCATAAAAATCTATTTCACAAGCTTGCTAGCTATGATATATCTGGAAATCTCCTCTCAACCATCAACTCCTTTCTCTCTGATAAGTGAATAAACGTAGTTGCTGATGGGCAGAGGTATCAATGCTGGCGTGCCTCAGGGATCCATTCTGGGTCCACCCCTCTTCCTGATATTCATCAATAATTGTAACATATCGCCAACAGTTTTTTTTGTATGTGTGGACTTTGTAAAAAATAAAAAAGTAAAAGCAATATATATTTTTTAAATTTGGTTACATATTTTGCTGACATTTTATTTTGAATTGCCATATTTCACAAGTATCTTTTAATCACTAGCGCCTTTATTTTCTTAAATGAAAATAATTGCTCGTTTTCCGTAATCATCGGTGTACTGTACGGTAATACTTTTCAATACCAAGTAAGTACTTCATAAAGTTTTGGTGTCATTTTATTTTTGACTGCCATATTTCACAAGTGTCTTTTCATGCTACATGCTCGCTAATTGTACACAGAAAAAAGAAAATATGGTGATGGTCAAAAAGTGGGAGTTCAATTTACGTTAAATCTATATAGGAAACTGATACCCCTCCTAAAATCTAAAATATATGAAGAAAAATTCCCCAAAACCCGGAATTCTTTAGTGACATCATAGGTAATAATCGTACACAGAAAAAGAATTTTAAAAATGTGAAATGGTCAAAAAGAGGGGATCAGTTTATGTTAAATTTATATTTGAAACTGACCCCCCCCCTCCTAAAATGTAAAATTTGGAAAAAAATTACGAAAAAGAACGGAATTATCTAGCGACCCGATAGGTAATTGTACACCGAAAAAGAAAAATAGGTCAGTAAAAAGGTTGAGAAAAACGGGTTATGGACATTGGACAAATACGAAAAAGCGCCATTTTATTTTCATTTTTGCCGACGATTTCTTTGACAATATTCTATATTTAGATACATCATTATATTTCAATTTTTAATAAACACTGTTTTATTTTAGGATTTATTTCTTCCAAAACAAAATATAGACCTCATTAAACCCCCCCACTAACCCTAGGTCCAGGTGGCAACACATCAATATTTGTGGAAAAAATTAATATTTATTTGCAGAATAATCCGTAAAAGTCAGGCAACAAAATAATATTTGCAAAATGGATACATTTTCGCTGCCATAGCTATGAAAAACAGACAAAAGTAGTCGATAAAATTAATGAGTCATTTTGGGAACTAACCGTTTCAATATACCCCAATATGGCGATTTTGTCGTTTCACGGCCAAAATGGCGGACAACTCTGGCGACTGCTTTTTTAACCTAAAAAATATTAAAGGTAGTATCCTCCTTCCCCACGTTAAGAATAGGTTTCTAAATAATAACGTTATTGTTTCGGAATTTTTTAGATGAGGGTTGATAATTTGTCGAACTCGTCCGCAAGGACCCGTGGTGCAGTGCATATAGTACTAAGTACAATTCAGTTCTAAGTGAAGGTTGAAGGTTCAATACTCAGTGCGGGCGATACGAAAAATTGCGAATTACTGAAGACTTCTTCACAGTCATGGCAGATGGAACGAGAGCATGCTACACCCGTGGATTTAATAAAGGGTTCCGTTCGAAATTCCGTAAAGATTCCCGAGTTCGACAGAAAGATTTCCGAGTTCGACAATGTACACCTGAAGAAGGTCGGAGGTTACATCGGCCGAAACGTTGTGATAAAACACCCAAGATGAGAACAGTAGTTCGAATATACCAAATTCTACACAATAACGTTATTATTTAGAAACCTATTCTTAATATGGGGAAGGGGGATACTATTTTAAATCTTTTTTTTTAGGTTAAAAAGCAGACGCCAGAGTTGTCCGCCATTTTCGCCGTGAAACGACAAAATCGCCAGGTACGAAGTTAAAAATCTAGTGTATTTTTTTCTTTTTTTTTTTTGAGATTTTATTGTTTAGCGGGTTTTGAAAATCTCAGTTAAAAATATAGCCGTTTTCTGGAGATTTTTTCCCTCGATCTAGCGTTTTTTTTTTCATCTGAGTTGGCAAGACTACTGAGAGTGTACCGAGGACCTTTGAGCTCAAGGCCGTTTCCCTTTCGACCAAACTCCAAGGTTGCCAGATTAGCCTTTTTAAAGCAGTTTGGTCTTCAAAAATTCTATTTGACCTATTTTAATGTAACCTTTTGTCTACTGGACCAAATTTCAATATTTTTATGTCAAAATGTAGCTTTTATGGGATCCTAGAAAGTGCAATAAAACGAATCAAATTTAATCAAAAACTGAATTAGTGACAACGCTTTGAAGGTGCCACGAGTGACCGAAATGTGACTATAACAATATCATACACATACTGTCGTATGTGTATTATATTAATATTAGTTTTGCCCCCCCCCCCTCCCCTAAAGATGCCTTACCCCCGTCTGAGTTAGAAGTCTGGCTACGTGCCTGCTTCGGACTGATCAATACCAGTCGAGGATTCGTTCTCGACAATCATTCCGGCAGGAACTAGGCCATTTCGGTGTTCTTTTATGTCAGACTGAGGTATTAGTCCTGTGTAGTCCTAGGAGGTCCACCCTCCCAGGTCTTGCCTTCCCTCTTTGGGGTAGAGTAAGTTTATTGCTATCTGTCTGAGGAATGCCGACGGGGCTGTCCAGGCAATTTTTAATAGGCCAGAGTATTCCTTCTTTAGGGGCGCTTGCTTGATTCTCCTCACCCTCCGGCCTTGTGCCACATCTTCCTGCGGTGGGAAATAAGTAAATACTTGTAGCTACACCAGTCTATAATGACAGTCAAGACAGACGTACAACCACTCTTGTCCTCTGTTGTATTATACTTTTTTCAATATACTTGTTTTCTCTAAACTCCGAGTTCGTGTTTTCCTTCCGGACCCTTTACAGGCCCACAACAAATATATTGCTGTTAAAATTCATCTATTTTATTTATTTTTACCAAAAAGTGCATCTAATTCAAATCCATATCAAAGACAGTTTACCCTCCTTGATAAATGAACGTTGTAAATGATAAGACATTTAAGAAAGTTGCTGCAATTTTTAACGGCCTTTTTTTTTAAATAAAAATTATACATTGCTTATATATAATTGAAAAATACACCTTGGATATGTTTTGAGGTGAGTGTGTGACTGCTGTCAGATGTTGTTCTTGTGTAAAATCAACAGGTTTGTCTTTGCTTATACTGTTCATGTTTTTTTAGCAACAGGGAACAAAGTCACTGAAGAGATAATGTTCTTTGTGCCTCAGAATTATCTTGGTGATCTCTCTTGAATTGATCCAAGTTATCTCCCTTAGATCTTTCTGATAACGTTAACTGCGCTCTCCTGACCCGAAGTAAAAATAAAACTCATTCCACGCATGTGCAAAAATTAAAAATGAGTCTCTTCCTCTCTTTTGTTGCTGGTCCTTCAAGTCTGTCGGACGTGGTCCGGCCAGCTGCCATAATGAAATGGGCTTCACACACCCTGGTAGAAGTTATATTAAACTTCTTTTTCTTGTAGTGGTCGCCCAGACTCCATGAACACCATAATCAGCAAATGTAAAATATATTGCATATATGTTACATATACATTGTTTACGTGTCTTCTCTATCTACGCGTGTCTTTCTTATTGCATTTGGACATAAATGTATCCTTTCTTTGGTACTAATGTATGCCGTTCTTTCCATTATGCATGACATTATCTACAACCTTAAATGTTTCGTATCGACAAACTGTTTATGTGAGAATAAATGTGCACTTATGTAAATCCAACTGATTCTTCACTATTGTCCTTTCTTTCTCCCCCGACCCTCGTATGTGTGTTAATCATATAATAATACATCACAAAATAACGGCCTTGTGTACAGAAAAGATATACCCGAACACGTGGTCGCTAAAAAGATAGAAGAAAATATTCGTTAGCTTATTTTATGCTGTCAAAACAAATAGTCCATTAATTTATCATATTTATTCATATTAATTTATCATATTTAAAAGAGAACATTAAGATATGACATAGTTTATAATAGCAACGTTACGTAAAAGATATGTAATATACTAGAAATAATTTAAAAGTATAAATGGGCAGAGAAGTGAGCATGTTTGGTTTCTGAGCAAGAATACATTCAGTTTTAGAATTTATAAAATCGTAAATTTTATCAAATAAAAATTTCCTGTTGATTTTGAATATCTTTCGTGTTCTTTAGCCGACGTGTTCAAATGAACTTTGTTCAATTTCTCTTTGCCATATCTGGTGTTGCTTGCATAAACTCAGATTTGTTAGATCTTTTCTTTTGTAAAAATCATTTCTGTATCTTTTAAAAATTGTTTAAACTTTTTCGGTGAAGTTGTTGTATCTGCATTTCATGCTGACTCATTTTTGGTTAATTGCACTTTTCACAGTTACATTACTTGTTTGATATTAAATACGTTTCTATCTTGTAGTTTGTAACTAACATACAATAAACAGCTAAAGCAATTACAGTGATTTCTCAGCGATGTGCTGGCTTCATCGCTTGTTCCGTGTTTTTCAACATCATACAATCTTAGCCAGTAACCCGGTCTTGTTTTGATCCGAAACAAACCACGACAGCAAACGCTAAATTAAGTGACACTCAACATAAAATCTATTAAGGGGATGTAATTCTGCATGTAGAAACACTACCGCTTTTTATTTTACCTATGTGAGAGACATAAAAAGTGGCCAAAAATGTATCCATAATTCGACAAATAAACTGAAAACTAATTTCGTGTATGTCGCCAGGGAAACAACTGAGAGCATCTTACAAAGCATAACTATGATACAAATGTTTCGTTTTCCGGATAACTCGGTCACAGACACACGTACGCAGGGATTCTGAAAGTGATGATGATGCAAGTCATTACAAAAGCAGGCTGCGAACCCGGTGTATTCGCGTTCTGTCGGGGTGACTGAATCACTTTCACTAATGTTGGGAAAATTATGAACCCTTAAAGCTATGTGAAGCAAACTTCGAAATAGCATTTGCGACAAGGTAGGTATCTGAGAGGTAGCACACCATGCACCTGGTGGGGAGAGTTGATCTTATTCTTTACAATGCAATTTCATCTGTGTGGTCATCTGATAATCAAACGCTCATACATCGTTCTCGACGGGTGAGTCCATTTTATCAGTAGCAAAAAAAAAAGAAGAAAAAACGATTCCAGCAGTCGAGAAACCGGGAGATGCGTATTTTGAAAGAAACCCGGAAGTGGAATATCTTACCCATAAGGTTAGATTCGCCAAAGAGATTGACTCAGCATCTTTCTAAAAACAAATAAAGGAATTGACTCATCCTCTTTCACTTCAAACCTCTTCAAGGTAGGATGTTCGTTATCTTATGCTGCCGTCTATAAACCCAAAGACTTCACTGAATTCGAATTCACAAAAACGAAGCGATTACAAACATTTTGAAAAATGTAAAAAAAAATGTTTTATAGAAATATTAATGTTGAATCACGTTTAATTTATATTTTACTAACTGTATCTACCCGGTGTTGCTCGGGATTCTGTTTCCTTTCAATTATCTTTCGTTTATTGTCCTTCTCCATTTTGTCTTTTATTTTACTCTTCATTTATCAAAAAAGATAACTAATAATTCAGTATGTATTTATCAAATTTGCGTATAGACACAAGAACGGCAAAACGAATCTATAAATAATTTATATGAATAAAATAGGAAATAACTGAGAATGATTTCTCACCCTCCGACCGAGGACGGAATAGAAATTAAAGGCAGGTCTCGGTAAAAACCTGAAAATTGGCAAGAAATAAAAAAAAATCGAAGGTTCAAAATAATCGATAATTTCCGATTTTTAAGGCGATAACTGAGTTTCGAGCATGCATTTTTTTAGCTAGATATTTCTTATAGATAGAGTTTCAATATCTTCTGCTAACAATATATATTTAGAGATATTTATTCGGGGAAGAGATGCACTAGAGATAGATATGTTCATTTAAAATAAGTATACAGAAAACTTACACAACTGTTATTACCGATGTCGTCTGCTTCCAGCCATAACATTTCTCATGATCAATGGCATCCGATGCGAGACAACACGTCTGCTGCCCTTCTCGGTTTTTTTCATCGTAATGGAAGCATTCCCGACGTGGTCATTGTCGCGGCAGACATTATCACGGAGAGATGATCCAATGAAATTTAAGTTTTAGAAAATGACGTCAAATGCCGGAAGATTCTGCACAAGAAAAGTCGTCTGCAACTAACTTTATTTAAGATCGTCGTGCGAATGTCATACTATTTTGTGTTCGTACCATTCGGCTTAACCCCAAACTTGGACCCCACAAAGCTCCCCCTCCCAAATTTCCCGCTACGAACAGAAATCACATTTGATGATCTGATCATCACCTCTTCCTATGTCCTGTATATCATAAAAAAACCGTAACACCTCCAAATCATGTGAACCTGCTATAGTAATAAAGAAATGATCTGCTGAGCTGGCCCCTGTCCTCTCCAAACACTATAACAAATGCCTTGCCGAATCTTGCTTCCCTGATAGCTGGAAAACTGCCTCTGTAGTAACAGTTTTCAAGAACTGGTAAAAGAACTAACCACAAAATTATCGCCCGCCAGCCTCTTTCCGCTCTTCGTCTTTGAATCATTAATCAATCTAGCGATTGTCCATTACCTCGAAAATGCTGAACTTCTTTCTGACCAACAGTATGGATTTAGGCAATCTCGTTCTACTACGGATGTCCTAACGGTAATATCTGAACACACATACCATACATTGGATAAGGCAGGTACATCTTGGACAGTAGCGCTTGATATATCCAAAGCCTTTAACAAAGTCCGTCATGAAAGTCTTCTCATGAAAATTTATTCGTACGGTATTACTGAACGAATATTTAATATAATCAGACCCTTCCTAGCGAAAAAAACGCAAACTCGACCTCGATGATGGTACATCTAAAGAACATCACATTAATGAGAGTGTGTTCCAGGGCTTGATTCTTGGACCTTTATCATTCCTGATCTTCATAAACGCCTTCCCTGATAAAATCGCGTCCGAGATGGGTATATTTGCTGATGACACCATGCTCTATTCTCGATATGTGGGCAAATCGAACACACACATATCTAAGGTAATGACTAAATCCTTAGCAAATGACCTCCAGTCTGTAGTGGAATGGGTCCAAAAATGGATGGTTACATTTGATGCTACTAAGACAAAGCTCCCTTCCTTTAATAATTATAAGAAACCTTTTCAACCATCGATTGCCATGATTGATAACATCCTTTCTGAGAGTCTAACATTCAAACTCCTAACCTTCACAGATAAAATAAATCGGAACAAATACATAGAAGATACTGCCAAGTTTGCTACAAAGAAAGTGAGTTCCCTCTACTGGACTGGAAAACTTCTCACATCTGCCTGTATCCTATATCTCTACAAAGCCACCACTCGCCTTTGTAAGTAGTATTATTTCCAAAGCTAAGCTAATGCATCAACCACTAGCCTAGCAGAGTAAAAAAGCCTTCAACCTCATAGGTCCCACACTGTCTACTAAACTCCAACCCCTGCCCCATCGCCACAATGTTATATTCCTATGCTTGTTTTACAAGTGCATTTAACGGAATGTACTCTGATGAACTTGCTGCACTTGTAACGTAAATATCCCTGAGCAACCCGACAAGCAGCCACATTCCACCAGTTCACTGTAGAGGTCTCCAGATGCCGGAAAGCTTTCCACTCTGATAGCTTCTTTACTCAAACAGTTTACTTTGGGAATTACCTCCTATTCGTGCTCCTTGTTTCTCTGACTGTACGAACATGCAGAAATTTAAATGTAATGTGAATAAAAATCACACTGCACAACTCCCCACTAGGATGCTCCCTTATATGTGGCTCCTTATTCACAGTAGCCCCTTACTTCCAGTGGCAATGTGAAGAAAAGTAAAAAATATATTTGTAAGTACAACGTTATGAAAAGTAAAAATGATATAAAACTAAATTATGATTTGGTGTGATAAATCTTTAAAACATTAAATTATGATTTAGTGTGATAAATCTTTAAAACATTAAATTATGATTTAGTGTGATTGATCTTTAAAACATTAAATTATGATTTAGTGTGATAAATCTTTAAAACATTAAATTATGATTTAGTGTGATTGATCTTTAAAACATTAAATTATGATTTAGTGTGATTGATCTTTAAAACATTAAATTATGATTTAGTGTGATAAATTTTTAAAACATTAAATTATGATTTAGTGTGATTGATCTTTAAAACATTAAATTATGATTTAGTGTGATAAATCTTTAAAACATTAAATTATGATTTAGTGTGATTGATCTTTAAAACATTAAATTATGATTTAGTGTGATAAATCTTTAAAACATTAAATTATGATTTAGTGTGATTGATCTTTAAAACATTAAATTATGATTTAGTGTGATTGATCTTTAAAACATTAAATTATGATTTAGTGTGATAAATTTTTAAAACATTAAATTATGATTTAGTGTGATTGATCTTTAAAACATTAAATTATGATTTAGTGTGATTGATCTTTAAAACATTAAATTATGATTTAGTGTGATTGATCTTTAAAACATTAAATTATGATTTAGTGTGATAAATTTTTAAAACATTAAATTATGATTTAGTGTGATTGATCTTTAAAACATTAAATTATGATTTAGTGTGATAAATCTTTAAAACATTAAATTATGATTTAGTGTGATTGATCTTTAAAACATTAAATTATGATTTAGTGTGATAAATCTTTAAAACATTAAATTATGATTTAGTGTGATTGATCTTTAAAACATTAAATTATGATTTAGTGTGATTGATCTTTAAAACATTAAATTATGATAAAGTGTGATAAATTTTTAAAACATTAAATTATGATTTAGTGTGATTGATCTTTAAAACATTACATTATGATTTAGTGTGATAAATCTTTAAAACATTAAATTATTATTTAGTGTGATAAATCTTTAAAACATTAAATTATGATTTAGTGTGATTGATCTTTAAAACATTAAATTATGATTTAGTGTGATAAATTTTTAAAACATTAAATTATGATTTAGTGTGATTGATCTTTAAAACATTACATTATGATTTAGTGTGATAAATCTTTAAAACATTAAATTATGATTTAGTGTGATTGATCTTTAAAACATTAAATTATGATTAAGTGTGATAAATCTTTAAAACATTAAATTATGATTTAGTGTGATTGATCTTTAAAACATTAAATTATGATTTAGTGTGATAAATCTTTAAAACATTAAATTATGATAAAGTGTGATAAATCTTTAAAACATTAAATTATGATTTAGTGTGATTGATCTTTAAAACATTAAATTATGATTTAGTGTGATTGATCTTTAAAACATTAAATTATGATTTAGTGTGATAAATTTTAAAAACATTAAATTATGATTTAGTGTGATTGATCTTTAAAACATTACATTATGATTTAGTGTGATAAATCTTTAAAACACTAAATTATGATTAAGTGTGATTGATCTTTAAAACATTAAATTATGACTTAGTGTGATAAATCTTTAAAACATTAAATTATGATTTAGTGTGATAATTTTTTAAAACATTAAATTATGATTTAGTCTTATTGATCTTTAAAACATTAAATTATGATTTAGTGTGATAAATCTTTAAAACATTAAATTATGATTTAGTGTGATAAATCTTTAAAACATTAAATTTATAACATTCATTTTTATCCATTTTTCTCATTCGCCACTTATAACCATTTTAATGTCCAGCGTAGGTCTTGGTATTTTTCCAAAGACGCGGCCGACGTCCATATCTTATCAAAGCCAGGATCCACACCACAATTATTCACTATTGTATCGACTGAAAACAATATATATATATATATATATATATATATATATATATATATATATATATATATATATATATATATATATATATATATATATATATATATACACACACATAACGATATATTTTAGTCTGTGGAGTCATATTCAAAATTGTGATCTATTTCACTGTTTTCTAATCCCTGTCACCGTTTGCATATATTTCAAAAAACAAAACCGGGGACATTAAACTGAATTTCTTGGTTTAAATTTATATTTACATAAAAAATATTTACGCTATTTAAAAGTTTCGGACTGTTGTGTTCGCGTTCCTTTGTTCTCCTTATTTTTCTTTCAGTGGATGTTGTTGTCGTTCCTGGAAGTTTGAACTGAACCCTTCATTTAATCCATTGGGATAGACTGTAATAATTTAACGTTCTTTGCCGTTTTCTTGCCTTATTCATTCCACACACTTTAGAGCAAGGGCGGTTTTATAGAGGGGGGGGGGAGACGAATGAAGAAACTGCCCTTTATTACAAAACAAAATGCAATGCATACAATGTATATATTCAATCTACGCGCATTGATGTTCTGTACATGCATAGAATGGAGCGACTGAAGCAACGCTGCTATTTATAGCATTAATCATTAATTAATATATATGTTTATTTTATGTATATGTGTGTGGGGGGGACTTAATTTTACTGGTTGAAAATCAGCAGTAAAAGCTTTTTTAATGCAAAATGTGATTATACTTTCTTCGTTTCAGATCCAGTAATACATTCATACCGTTCACACGTGTATTTTTTTTTGTTGCTCCACACGTGTTTTATATTTGTTCCTCCACTCAACTTAAATTTCGTATTTTGCTTCTACATAAATTATTCGACTATGAATAACTTGACAGTTTCTGAGACAATCAACATTACCTGTACTTTAACACAATGATTAACTATTAAATTTATGTTATCATTAATTTGATAAATCTATAATGAATGACTACCGAATTAGTGTTACAATAGTAAATACATATCAGCCATATTTTAACCTATAAACCTATAAACGTTACATTAACCTTACATCGTAAACTGAACACCAAGTAAATACCATTTTACGTTGTAAACTGAACATCACGTAAAGACTATTTACGTTAACTTTACATCGTAAACCGAACACCAAGTAAGGGCATTTTACGTTAACTTTACATCGTAAACTGGACATAAAGTAAAGACCATTGTACGTTAACTTTAGATCTTAAACTGAACATCAATGTAAGACTATTTTGCATTAACTTTACATCGTAAACTGAACATCCAGCTAAAAAAAATGAAAAGGTTTATTCCATTATTTTTGTAATTTAGAATTATTAAATAACGTGTTTTTAATGGGTAAATTTTAT
Organism: Sepiola atlantica; assembly: GCA_963556195.1. Lineage (NCBI taxonomy): Eukaryota > Metazoa > Mollusca > Cephalopoda > Sepiida > Sepiolidae > Sepiola > Sepiola atlantica. The sequence continues at coordinate 46,978,013 of OY744524.1, forward strand.
TTATTTTTTACTGAAATAAAATTGAGTTCTATTCTTTAGGTGAAACAATATCTGTATAATAATAATTAACAAACAAAAACGTAATATAGACTTTAGCGTGGTGGATGCCTTTCCTATAGAAATTTAACGTAGAATGATCATCTCCTTTTATACCAGAGTGTAAACATAAAAATACGAAAATTAGTCTCAATATCCAGATTAATTTTATAGAATTTATTAAAACAACTTTTTTTTCTTTTTCCGTTTTTTATTTTGAATTCGTTAAAACAAACAGATACAAAATAAATAAATTGAAATTTTAATATTATGGATAAATAAATTGATTTTTTTCATTTAGTTAATTGTTATTGTTAAATATTTTTCAATTTTATAATTATTACAATAGTGGTGACGTCGAAAATTGTAAATCATTAACCATAATATTGAACCTGTAAACTTTAATTCTAACCAGAAATTACTTTCTAACTACCAAACTAAAGGCTTAAAAATCACTTTCAAATTTCCACGCCTACAAATTGAACAATAACACCTTTTCCACTGTCATGGAAATTTCTCAGTAGCCGCGCGAAATTCGAAATGGCTTTAAAACCTTTATTCGAAAGTAATTTCTGGCTTGGGTTAAAATTTATAAGCAAAAGTCGAGTGTTGTGATATATAAACAGTCCACACTAAATGATATGAAAGATTTTAAAAATAAAAAAGGCAATTTAGATTTTAATATGAAAGTGATTTAAAGCTTAACCAAATTAATGTTTTAATTATTATTTTTTCAATTAATGAACCGTAATTATTGTTACTTTTAATTATGTTACCATCTTCTCTAAAGCAAGCAACAGTTTACATTTTAACTTACTTAAACTTACTTAAAAAACAAATGTGGTGTTTAATTAATACGCCCAGAAGTCTGATTGGTCATCGTGTGACCAATCAACCTCACTAGGACTGCTCTCCACAAGAAGAAAAGAAAGGCCAATGTTTATGACTGCTACTATATTAATGATAACATGCTGACATTGTTTTATTTAAGACGTGTACATTAAATAATAATCATTTCCCACATTTATTCGATCCACTTCCGGTATTTATTGGACCCAATTCCCATATTTATTCGATCCACTTCTGGTATTTATTGGACCAAATTCCCATATTTATTTGATCCACTTCTGGTATTTATTGGACCCAATTTCCATATTTATTCAACCCACTTCCGGTATTCATTGGACCCAATTCCCATATTTATTGAACTCACTTCCGGTATTTATTGGACCAAATTTCCATATTTATTCAATCCACTTCCGGCATTTATTGGACCCAATTCCCATATTTATTCGATCCACTTCCGGCATTTATTGGACCCAATTCCCATATTTATTCGATCCACTTCCGTCATTTATTGGACTCAATTCCCATATTTATTCGACCTACTTCTGGTATGTATTGAACCCAATTCCCATATTTATTCGATCCACTTCCGGTATTTATTGGACCCAATTTCCATATTTATTCGATCCAATTCCGGTATTTATTGGACCCAATTCCCATATTTATTCGATCCACTTCTGGCATTTATTGGACTCAATTCCCATATTTATTCGACCTACTTCTGGTATGTATTGAACCCAGTTCCTATATTTATTCGACCTACTTTCAGTATTTAAACATGTCTTTGAGAGTTTGTAAATTCGTTAGATATAATCTAGTAAATGGATAAATTTGATTCTGTTATTTATATTCTGCATGTAGAACTTCAAAGTTAAATAGGTTTAAACCTATTTACTTATTTTCTGTCGCACACAAATTGGCTAATTACTGAGTTTTTGCTTTTCCATTTCCAATATTTTCTCATTGCAATTTTAAAAAGACATTTATTTTTTTCGAACAAATTAGTTTTCTTAATATTACTATTCTCTAGTTTCAAATCAAAACTTTAAATTCGATATTAACTTTTTTTCAATGAAAAAAAAGTTATTATCTTTTTGTATATCAAATGTTCGCGTAAAACGACAATAAACATTCTTGTTTTATTATTTAAGAAAAATAAAGAAAGAAACAAGTTTTTGTTTTCACGTGTCTCTGTCGTATCAAAGAACCAATATAATTTTAATTGTAAATTTTTATAGTCTGAAATGAGTATAAATCCTTCGAACGCAACAGAAATAATATTATTTTTTAGAGTTAAATTTATTTACAATGATATCGTTTATTAGTGTGTGGTCGCAAATTTTGTCGGCAGTGAAAACACAACGGCACATTAGAAACATCGCACGCACATCAGATTATGGAAACTTAAAAATGACTTGGTCAATTTTTAGACATGGATTAAGTTTTAGATGTAAATGTAGTGTATAAAGCTTCCAACCTAACATAATTTCTCGACCGGTGCTTAACATAAAATATCCGATTTACAAACGCTTTTTAAAAAAATTCCAAGCAGAGATAATTTTATGTTAAACTTACATAGCAAACTGAATCCTCTAAAAATATTGAACAGGTTTTTCAAAATGATTGTTTATAATCTGAGAATTTGGTGTTTAATCGATAGAGTAAACCGAAGATTACGAAAATAATTAAATTACAAACATTTTACATAAAAGCAGAGCAACCGGGTGGTGGCGCCGGGCATCCAAATTTTGGGGTATCCAATCATATTCAAATTATCTCCTTTTCTCATAATATTTCCGAGTATTAGGACCTATTCTTGAGTATTTGGGGCGTACAATCATAGCGTGTGGCCCCGGCATCACCAGGATACCACCAGACGTCTGCACGACACTGGATGAAAAGGGAAATAAATAGCAATTTTAGGAAGACCAGTCTACAGTAAACTAACATAAAACATTACCCCACTTTAATTGACATCACTTTAATTGACTTCACTTTAATTAACCCCGGTTTAATTGACATCACTTCTCGGCTAAAAATTTAACACTTTTTATAATCTGATAATTTTGAAATTAATTCAAAACGTTCAAAACAAAATTTTTGAGTGCAGGACAGCAATTATTTCATGGCGCCAACTACGCTTGTAAAAATGCATCAGTAAATGAATTGAATGGTTAATACATTATTTCAGTTTTAACCAGCAGATCCTTTTATATTTTGCTATAGAATTTAATGCTATCATTGATAAAATTTAATAGAAAACAAATGTCGTCTGATTTAACAAACAAAAAAGGTGGCATCTTTTTAGATGCGTCATCGTATCTTTATGAAACGCTTTGGTCGTCGGTCTATTTCTTTGTTAAATGCGCAGATTGAAAGGACGCGTCTTAAGAATGGACCCGTTCGTTTATTTTTAATTTTTTGTTAAAATTCGATTTCTGATTTCAATAAAAACTAATTTTTTACAAAAAAAAGGTAAACACATGAGTCTATAAAATTGTTGATTAATGAATATCTTACAATTGTCGGCATTTTATGATAAAATATGAAATCAGCTTTACTGGATGATGATGATGTCCAGTCTTGGTCAGCTAAAATCTGTCTAATTTTAAAGAAATGCTAAAGAAATTGTGACTTATATTTTACAAGCAAATAACTACTCGCCATCCGACGGCCATTAATCTAGCTTGAAGTATTCTTTTTAAATGTATAACTTACATTACGTATATTTAATATAAATGTATTGTAATTTAAAAAACTAATAGTTTTTATTTACCTTACCTCCATTGAAAATGAATGAACCTGATATTTTAAGAAAGGTTTTGGTAATTTATCTTTTTTTAAAATCACTTTAATTAATTATTGTTAATATCGACAAAACTAGTATATATATATATATATATATATATATATATATATATATATATATATATATAGGAAAATAGGACAATAAAATTACAAAAGAAATAACACTAAACATTAATTAATAAACTGTTTAAAAAGAGTTATGCAAATTCGGTATATATATATATATATATATATATATATATATATATATATATATATATATATATATATATATATATATATATATATATATATAGAGAGAGAGAGAGAGAGAGAGAGAGAGAGAGAAAGAGATGTGTGTTTGGGTCTTTACTCTCTACTATATATAGAGAAGTCTGTTGTATTATTGATTTAAATAACAGTGAGCCGTTTTTGTGGTAATATAGGTGGAATAAATTTTAAAAAATCGCATTTATTCATTTCGATAAACGGTTCATTTATTATTTTTGAAAATTATATTACAATTAGGAAAACAAAACTTCATAAGAAAAGTGCATGATTGTAATGATGATGAGTTTACCTAAATTAAGGAAGACGACACAGATTTGTGTGAACACCTCTTTGTATTGCCAGTAGTTCTGATTATGAGACTCAGCATTGATTTTGGTGAAAGACGAAGCATGCAAAGCCGGAAGAAATCTATTGCTTTTACTTTTGCGAATATAAAAACCCTACACAGTGAAATGATTTTAAATTAACAAAATTTAATGATTTGAAATAAAGTTTAATGATCGTTTTAAAATATATATTCACAATACATCAATAAATTTTTAATCCATTCTTAATCTAAATTAATGCAAACAAAACTAACTATATTTTCAATTTGATAAAATATATAAACAACTTTGGAGATGTGAAAAGAACAGAATGTGTTGAAAATGTGCGGGAGACAACTCCATTTTATCTTTTCACAAAACTTGATAAAAAGACAATTTCACTTTTGAAAAACATTTTTTTTTATTCTTAAATTTGGAAAACTTTTTATTAATTTAAAAAAATTAAATTAGAAAATCGACAACTTTTTTATTGGCTACGTAAAAATGTAAATTTTTTTAATTGTAATTTAAATTAGGTAAACAACTTTTTAATTGTCGAATTTATTAATTATTTTTGAGAATTTCAAATTTGAAAACAGCATTTTTTTTATGTTTCAACATCCATTTAATGAAATTTTGTGGCGTCGAAGACAAAATGGACAAGTATTCCCTCGGAATATGTTATTTAATGTTTTGTTCTCATTTCTTAACATAACATTGTTTCTTTGTTAAAGTTTTTGTTCTTTAATTAACATTCCTTTTTCATTAACATAACATTATTTCAGTATTAAATGTTTGATAAGTTTCAATACACAAACTTAAAAAAATGTAAAAAATGTCTTTTATTCATTAATAATTCTTTAATTTTAAGTAAAATAAAAAATTGAAATTGCCTTTTTGTCAGATTTTGTGAAAAAAATAAAATAGAAATGTCATCCTCATATTTGGGGCACATTTTTCAACTGCACCGAAAAACAAAATAAAATGGAAGAATTATAAACAAATCTAGCGATAGTACAAGAATGGGTGGTAGAATTCTTACTGGAAAAAGTTATAACAAATTTTGATTATAGCACTCAGCATACATTGGTTTTAGTGAGAGTTGCTAGCTGCATGCACACCTCATGCAACTTATTTGGCTTTACCTTTGTATTCACAAGAAGCCTTGCGTAATCGGCATCTCCTTCCCCTAAAACATCAATGTATGTTGAACGCTCTCTCTCTCTCTCTCTCTCTCTCTCTCTCTCTCTATATATATATATATATATATATATATATATATATATATATATATATATATATATACATATATATAAATACATATATATATATATATATATATATATACATATATATAAATACATATATATATATATATATATATATATATATATATATACATATATATATACATATATATATACATATATATACATATATATATATATATATATATATAATACTTTGTAAGAAAAAATGAGTAAGAAAGAAAAATATAAGATGAATTTACTTGAGGTTAAATATATATATATATATATATATATATATATATATATATATATGTATATTTTTTAACCTCAAGTAAATTCATCTTATATTTTTCTTTCTTACTCATTTTTTCTTACAAAGTATTATTTTTTCTTACAAAGTATTATATATATATATATATATATATATATATATATATAGATTTAGATTTTTCACTTATAAAATAGATCATTCAGTGAAGACCGGGGTTGTTCCAATAAAAAACAAGCTCGATGATACTCGATTACAGAGTACAGAGCATTTATATGTGATTTTATGAAGGCTTACCAAAGCATTCCTTTCAAGACACCAAAGATCACCATTAAAGATATTTTTTCTTACAAATACTATTTATTCAAATTAAATGTTCCTTCCGGAAAAAACATTTAATTTGAATAAATAGTATTTGTAAGAAAAAATATCTTTAATGGTGATCATTGGTGTCTTGAAAGCAATGCTTTGGTAAGCCTTCATAAAATCACATATATATATATATATATATACATACAATAAACTCAAGTAAATTCATTTTGCTTTCTTACTCAGTTTTTTTTCTTACAAATTATTTATTTTTTATTTTTTAATAAGTCGTTGTTGTAAAGAAAGTCAGACCAAGATATCAACACGTTTGTCTTTCTCATTATCGCACAAAATGGTTGTTGTAGTGAGACCGAGGTCAAGGTACCTGATGAACCCAGAGGTGCGAGAGTGCCGAGGGAGCGGAATTACGTTTTGTTTTTAATCTGTCCTGACTGCCCGACAATAATTTGGGTAACACTGCTTTTTAGAATCACCGCTGATCCACCCACTATTAAGAGTTATGCTTTCTTTAAGAAGTGTTAAAGTTAGCGAAAGTAGAAAAGTACAAATAACAACGAGGAGTGTGTTCGTTGTTGTTTGTTAATAAAAGAATTGCAAAGTATTTTATAATAATAAAATGTGCATAAATGGCACGTTAGACACACATCACAGCCGCCATTTTTGTCTTCTGTCCAGCAATGGCGGATTGAAAGAGATCGCCGGATAGAAATAGAGCGATTCAACGATTAAAGACAAGAGAGCATCATTTTCCGTATAAATAAAATTCGTCGATTCTTACAAACCAAAACTTTAAAGTTTCGCAATTGTATTTTCTTAGTTTCAAAAGAAAATATCGATTTACTTGTGAAAAATATTAAAATTTGAATTTTACGAAAGTTCACTACGCGTTTTTATTTATATCAAGCTGAGATTTTTCTTTTTATGATTTGATCAGTTCATATGAAAACAAATGAACCGTTTAAAATGCGTGATATCGACTGCGTCTCTAAAGTGCAGTTTAACACGACCAAAACGTGAAACATTTGGTGGTGATTCCTGGTTCAAGATTCAGTCGGCTTTCAGGAGTTTTTATTTACAATTATTTATCAAATTTACAAAATACCCCCCCCCCTCCTTCTTCTTTGTCCGCCGAATCTAATTTTGTAGAAACAGAACTCAATGACGGATGGCACAGATGAAAATAAACAAGCATCTTTTGATGGAAGATGAGAATATTTAATCAGTAATCAAAATGATTAAAACTTTTCAAATGTGCTCGAGTGATCAACACAGATCTTTATTAGTTCCGAGTTGACGTCGTCAAAACACTGAAACACACACACACACACACTTACCTATAACCTTGTAAAATTAATTTTGGTTTGACGTGGATGAAGAGATGTTTGTCCAGTTGTTTAACTATTAAAACCCTCTCATTGCGTTATTTTTCATTTTCACACTTGCTCAAGTTGCATAACGCACATATACAAACATATTTATACATCGCACATCAACAGGAGGGAGAGGAGTTCCATCACCATTTATACTGTTTTCTTCCACCTATTGTCCTCATTAACATGGCTATTTATATTTATACTATCTTTCGACAGATACGTCCCCCGCTCTTCTTCAAGAACACATCGCTCATTTATGGTTATGTTTTACCACAACTCATCCTATTATCGGATTTATTTACGTAAATGAACAATACACTTGAAGAAGGTCGGAGGGTATATCGGCCGAAATGTAATCAAATATATAAGTAACAACATTGATGGAGACAGTAGTCCGAAGAAAAATTATATAAATAATAAAAAGGGATCTCAATTTTTTCTTTCCCTTGGGAGGGGATATGAAAATGATAAACAAAACAACAATCTAATTGGAAATGCGTACAAGTTTAATCATTGTAAATTATGCTTAAAATTTCAACTTGGGAACAAACGTTTCGTTTCTCATTATTGTTTGATGAGTTTATCAATCAAATATAAGTGCGTATATTTCTGACGAGATAGTGAAATTGAAAGTGAAAGTAGCCAATCCAAAAAAACAAATCATATCAACACGTGGCGATTGACGATTGGTTGTTTACAGCAACGAAAAAGTATTCATTAAAAGTTATTTTTATACTAAACTTTTTTTGTGCGCGCGCAAAAAGTCCAGGTTCAAAAAACAATTTGTCAAATCATTGTTGTCATTCAAAATTGTAAAGTGTGAGGTTTACAAAAAAAAGTCTAAACATGAGTTTATTTTTGTTGTTGTTAACTTAATATGAATATGGTAAGCAAATCAATAGAAAATCTAGATTCTCTTTTAATCCAGACGCGGGTCATCTTTTAAGCCATTTCTGCGAGAGGAATACAATTTTGAACGAAAAACAGAAAAAACACTTTTAATTTCATTTCTTACTCAGTGGTGCTCGAAAAAATGGCTGTTTCCCTTTGTTTTACAGGCTCAATACGATCACAATACTTCATTTTTCTTGTTAAATTTGAATTCAAACCAAAAATCAATTTTTAGTCGTCAGCTTAAAAGTTATTTTCGAATAATAAAGTCTCAGACATTTTTAATCTATTAATAATAGCTTAAAAATGACTGGAATGTGTTTATCATCGTGACTCTCTCGAACTTTTAACCATTTAATCGTTTTTACAATATTTCAAAGAAGAGAGAATTAATCAAACAATAACTTACTACGACCCAAACTAATTTTATTGATTAATGTGACGTATAAATTCATTTTTATTTTTTTATTTTTAATAAAAAACACCACATTGAATTCGATTTACTGGAGTTCTTACAAAATCTTTAGAAGCAAAAATATTTCTTTTTATTATTCCTGGCAGATAAATTTAAAATCCATTATTGCATTCGTATTTTCGATTTCCGTTGGAAACTTTGTTCGAAAAGTGCCCCCCCCCTCCCCTTGTCCTCCATTGCAATTGAACTACTTTGAATGTTCATCAAATTTAGTTCCCGGCGGGAAAACAACAACCTTTCCATTTAATTCGTTTCAAATTAGTTTCGTTTGTCTGTTTTGCGGTATATCAACCCTTTTAAATGGCGAACCATAACCCGACTGATTGTGAACTATTCATTGTATACCATTAATTGAATACAAGTTGCTATTTTTAGTAAATAAACATTAATTTTTGAACAAGCTAAATAAATAATATTTTTTGTGTGTATGTGAAAATATTTTTCTGATATTTTTATAACTTTTATTCTTATTCATTTGTAAAGACTTAGAAAACCAGAGATTAACTTTTATACTTTTTTGTGAAGGCAAATTTGACCCCCCCCCCCCCCCCCCAAAAAAAAAAAATGCATGAAACTTTTTTTTTCTTGGTAAACAAATTGCATATATGCCATAACATCCAGCAAAACCGATGAATAAAAGTTCATTTAAAAGACGACACGAATTATAAAGTTGACAAGTTCTTACCTGAACACGGATGTGAGCGTCGGCGGCAAAGAAGCTGGTGTTAAAATTAAACCAGCTGCAGCCGTCGTAATCGCGATGATGGGAAGATGAAGGAGAATAAGAAGAGGGCAAGGAAGAAAGAAATGGAGAAGGATAAAAAGATGCCGGACGGACACGTGTTTGGTGTTGTTGTTGTTGTTGTTGTTGTTGTGTTAAAGACCGTCCCCGAACACATTGCGGTTTGTGTCGTCCAATATTATCTAGAATATGTATTGTAATTTTATCATAAATATAATTAAAGAAAATGTTGAACGAGCAAATAATTCACTTTTAGCTTGCATATGCTTTGTTTGTTTGATCAAAAAACAACCCCCAAATCACTCCAATTAAAGGTTGTCTCCACCTCTGCAGAGTCGAGGAGTTGGAGAAGAATTGTAATTGGCAACGAAGATAGCACACCATCAGCAAAACAAAAATAAGAACTTATTTTCAAAAAGAAGGTGTTTTCTCATGAACTAAATTCTAAAGTTGTGAATCTTTCCCCCATGCAGAAAGAGGGACGGTCCTCACAGCGTGTCCCGTCCCTCGCGTACGGGGCGGGGGCGTGGTCGTCGCCAATCAATACACTCCACTACTATGACAACTACTATCTTAGAATCATGAGCATTGTAAGATGTTCTTTCGCGGTTAAGAACTGCCGTCTTTTGTTGCCACATTAGTGCAGGTATTTTCCATTGCTTGACTCTTATGTAATAAAGAACAGACTAAAAAAAGAAAATTTATTTCGCTAGAAAATATTGCAACAAAGACTTTGATTCGGTGACATTTATTCGATTCATTTTCACTTCTTTTTCACATTATTTTTTTACTTTTCAAAAAGATCACACATTTTTATTTAATTTTTTCCTCGAGACATCACGTTAAGCTTTATTTAAAGTATTACAATAAAAAAGTTAACAAAATAGAAATTAAAAGACAACTGACACGCATTGCTGAACAAGCAATTTTATATATAAAACAAAATGGTGTCACGCCAATGATTTTAAAAATTGCTTCTCAAAAATTCCTTTATGTAATCGCTGTTTTGTTTGAAACTCAACAACTGAAAGAAATGTAAGGAATAATAATAATAATAATAATAATAATAATAATAATAATAATAATAATAATAATAATAATAATAATAATAATAATAATAATAATAATAATAATAATAATAATAATAATAATAATAATAATAAGAAGAAGAAGAAGAAGAAGAAGAAGAAGAAGAAGAAGGATAATGATAATGATAATAATAATAATAATAATAAGCTTCTTCTTCTTCTTCTTCTTCTTATAAGTTAGAAGAAGAAGAAGAAGAAGAAGAAGAAGAAGAAGAAGAAGAAGAAGAAGAAGAAGAAGAATCCATTAATCACTCTGTCACCTTCCACCCCCTCCATCGTAAATCAACCAGTCTTGGTGAGCTGTTACAATTAAAAGTTTTTAAAATAATTACAAATCGGAAACCTCTGGACAGTGTATACATCTGCAACTTGCAGACAAATCCGGTGTTAAAGGTTTCGTGCCCCCCCCCTCCTACACACACAATACGTCTATTATGTTATCGGGAAAATGATAAAGTGTCGCTTTTAACAGTAACAACATATTTAAAAAGGTGTATCTGTTCATATTCGTTTATTTGTCTCTATTTTTTAAAGAATTCCTGTAATGTTAAAGTTGAATATGTGTAAACAAATGTGTTATTTTTTAATCACCTACATACGATATTATTAAATTTTATCAACTTTTCATTATTCATAAATTCCATATTTTATCATGATTAATACACATTTTTACATTTAACATTATAGCAATTGTCAAAAGAATAGAAACAGAAATATATGCACAGATACACTTAAAAAATATATGTTGTTACTGTTAAAAGCGACTCTTTATTATTTTTCTGATAACATTGTAAATAGAGACAAATAAAACGTGAGAAGCAAACGCCCCCTTGCTCCGATCAAACTCGTCCGGTTCAAGGGTATGTGTAATGCCGGTGTTGCTTGCAGGACAACCAGAGAGAGAGAGAGAGAGAGAGAGAGAGAGAGAGAGAGGGGGTGAGGGGTGGACAGCGTGGACTGGAGAAAAGCGACCTATGGACAAATAATGTTCATATGTGCGTGTGTCCGCTAACCACTTTTAGAGCTTGGAACCTGAAACTACAAGATAGGGCACTTCCCATACAGTGACGTGCAGAGGTCTCATGATACCCAGGGCCAACTCCTAGATTGTATGCCACAAAGACTGAAGTATAAGTTCTAGTGCTGAGAAATGTTATGAGAAAGGGATATCGTTTGAATATGATTGGACGCCTTCCCGTCATCCCTCTCTTCCTCCATCCCTATGCACGCCACTGTTCTAATAGGAAGGCGATATCGAAGGGCACGATACCCCCTTCTACCCTGGGGCTATAATAGTGGAGTCAGTTGAAAGAAAGGGACCAGTCGAAAGAAAGGAACGAGGAGGGTAAAAACTGTTTTTTACTTTGTAAAAGTAAAAGTCAACATTATTTTGAAATATTATTATAAGCATTATCAGTCAATTTGAAGATATGTGTTTCTCTGTTTTGTTTCCGTTTGGGACGTCGTGGTGTTTTAGTGACGTCATACGGTATCAGGCTAAACACGTTCCTTTCAGTTGACATCATGACTGGTTAAGTTTAGGGGAATTAATAAAAAAAAGAATAAAAAAGAAATTTCCAAAGTAACTTATTGAATCAAACTAATATATTTAATATATTTTGTTGATAAATGTGTTATTTATTCAATTATATTACACTACTTTTTGTTGTCAACAAAGACATGAAATGTTTTATGCAATAATAAGTTGCTTTGAAAATCTGTCCTGTGGCATTTTTTTCGGATTCTTCTAAAGTTGATGTTAACCGCCAAACTTATACATCGTCCTTAAATTCTATCTGAAATCTTGAAGATGACTCTTCTTTCTCTCAAAGTTACTTTGCTAAATTGCTGATTTTTAGTGTAAAAACGAGTTTTATAAATGATTGCCCCACCCCTATAATTTCGTCAATCCCTAAAAGGCCATTATTGTTAATATTCGACCCAAAGTTTTGAAAGTTTTTACCCGTTTTTAATAAAATAATTTTTGACATTGATTTTTTATGTCCTTTTTGTTTTTTACTGTTGCTTTTTTATGTCTTTTTTTTTGTTTTTTACTGTTGCTTGTGTCACAGGTTTATTGTTAGATCGTTTTTTTTACGCCAGTCGGATAAAAAGAAAGGAGGCGAGAAATCGGTAGTAGAATATTTTATTGATAACTTAACTATTGGAGTTTAAAAGAAAGGCTACTTAATAAAACTATCATTCTTGTTATCGTAAATGATATTGTTACATTGGTTAGTTTCTGGTAACCTGCAGCAAATCATATATATATATATATATATATATATATATATATATATATATATATATATATATATATATATATATATATATATATATATATATACAGGACCGGCGGGACAGTTATAAAAGTGCCCCCCGGCTCTCCTAAAAAGTGGGGGGCCCGGTTAAACACATGCATATATAACTTCATTATTGATGACCGTAAAGTGTGTGTGTGGGGGGGGGGGGCTTGAGCCCCTCCCCCCTGCCCCCCCCCCCCCCCGGTGCCGCCGTCCATGATATATATATATATGGAAACTTTCTTCACTTAAATTGAAAAAGTACAGTAGGCAAACAAAAATCAGGGGTTTTGTTTTATACCAGTAAAATTAAATATGGCGACTTTTATTTGAAATGTTGTTATAAACGGTGAATCAAACTCAATCACTGAAAAAGATCCAATTTTTTCCAAAATATTTCTTTTTATTCCCCAATTAACGGGACTGCGTAAATAATTCCCTAATCAGTTGCACGATGAAACAACGGAATTAGCTTCATAACACACATCAAAAGTCAGCCCCCCCCCCCTCTCCGATAGAGACGACTTTTATGCAATCAATTTTCGCAAAAGCCTATTTTATTTTCCAAACAGATTTTTTTAAAGCTCCGCCCATCGACTGGAAAAGGTAATAACATAAAAATAAATGACTTTCTTTTTAAAGTTGTATTATTATTTGTTATACGAGATCAAAGAGTGCGATTAGTTGATGAGTTTTAAGTTGTATGCAATTACAGGTAAATAGATGAAAATGACTCGATAAGGGAAGAAGAAAGAAATCGACTTTGTGGTGTCTATAAATTCTGTCTGCGTCATTCGTTTTATGGTTTATTTGCTCGTTTGTCTGCGTTTGTTAGATGCGCTCATGCACCTCAGTTAGTCGCTCCGTTTGTAAATCTGTCATGCTTATGTTTGAAATGGCATTTTCATTAGTCTGTCATGCTTATGTTTGAAATGGCATTTTCATTAGTCTGTCATGCTTATGTTTGAAATGGCATTTTCATTAGTCTGTCATGCTTATGTTTGAAATGGCATTTTCATTAGTCTGTCATGCTTATGTTTGAAATGGCATTTTCATTAGTCTGTCATGCTTATGTTTGAAATGGCATTTTCATTAGTCTGTCATGCTTATGTTTGAAATGGCATTTTCATTAGTCTGTCATGCTTCAGTATAAAATAGCATTTTCGATGGTCTGTCACGTTTGAAATCGCATTTTAATCGCTGAACACGCAGATTGAATGGGGGCATCTTAATAATATTCGTTATCGTTTAAAAAAAATAATCATGTTTCCCCAATGCAAAAATATTTATTTTATTGTTTTATTTAGAGATTTTATGTCAGCTTGTCTGCATCGTGTCTATAGGATTGACATGTATCCGAATCCTTTACACATTATTAATTGACGACGCCATGTGCGTAAACACACAAGCTACGCCCAAAAATTATATCTGAAAAAAAAAGAAGAAAGAAACTACATTTTCGTACAAACATCTGCTCCCAGAGATACATTTATAAAAAAAAACAAAAAAAAAACAGTGGTCATGTGACCCTTCTTTTATTTACGTCCGCCGCACATCAAAATCATCCTGAACGCTCAAAATCACTTTTGGCGCCCAAAGTAAAAAATCACTCTTTTCGGGCCGTATTTAAGGACCAGAATTTTCAGCAGTTGAGCAAAAATCAGAACAGTGCTAATACTACATTACGCTCAGCTTCCCTGCTCCTTTGGGGCTAGGGAGAGCAAATTACAATTCTCAACCCCCACGCACACTGTCACACGCATATACACATTAACAAAATCAACACACATAATGCCTATTAAGCGACACACACACACACACACACACACTGGGATACGCCAACTGACAGGAAACAAACGTATACACACATTCACTTCTAACACTCGTAACTTTTTTCACCCTGAACTTTCTACAAGCTGAGAACTAAAGCTTTAAATGAACAATTGCTGGCATAAAATAACTTTCAACCAATTGTAAATATAAATATATTGTAAATATAAATATTTTGTAAACATAAATATTTTGTAAATATAAGTATTTTGTAAATATAAATATTTTGTAAATATAAATATTTTGTAAACATAAATATATTGTAAATATAAATATTTTGTAAACATAAATATTTTGTAAATATAAGTATATTGTGTTAGTTTGTGGCAGAGGAGACGAGCGGGCATTGAGGAAAAGGCTAGCCTGTTTAGCTACCCCTTTTCTTTCTAGGTTCGTTCGGCTTACTCTCTCCCTTTCTTCCTTTCTTTCTTTCTTATCTTTGTTTGACCCTTCTTTGCCTCTGGTGGTGAGACTCGCGAAATCTCGCCTAATCACGGTGGCCGGAGGTTTCTGACCAATGGGCGGCCGACAGGTCAGCTCGGCCATACGTGATCTTAAATCTATAAAGAAGGGGACGTTCCTTTCCTCTTCCTCTTTTTTTGCCTTCAGCGTTCCGGGCGGACGCACACAAAGAAACTCTCGTCGACAACCCCCCCCCCCACCACCAGCTCGAACGAGCTGTGTGGAGGAGGGGGTGAGAAAAAGGTAATCTTATTCACATCTTTCAATTCGATGAACAATTCTTCAATCTTTCAATTTGACGACATTTCTTCACACATGATCAATTACAAATTAGCCACACAAAAGACATTCACATGCCTCGCATATATACACTCACAAGTACGAATCTAAGAACTCTTTAAAATGTTTCAAATATTAAATAAATTGTTTTTTTGTTGATAAAAATGTTATTCCTTTCCTTTTTTATTAACGCCTATTCGTATATGTGTATAGCTTCCTAATTCCTTCGCTTTCTTTAAGGTAAGTTTAAATAATGTTTTCTTCCTTCATCTTGTTTGTCTTAAACTGTTTTATTTAATCCCCACGTGGTCCGATGGTGGAAGCCTAATGGTGTGATAACATGCAGTTATAAAGGCATCTATCACACTACCTATGATTGGGGGATTCATTATCGCAAAACCATTTGTCCGAAATCCTTCGCGACAGTGGTTAAAATCCAAAAACCCTTTGTTCTATAAATCTCCCGCCATAAAAACACTTCCACCCCGGCCATAATTGGTGACCTCTTCGACGTTAACACGCTAACTAAATCCTGCTACGATAACATAAATACAAATCCTTCTGATTAAATTTTAAGATACAAATAAATAAATAAAAAAAATAAGATAACCATTTCTAAACTTAAAGACAAACTAATAAATTTAAATATTAATCTTATTTAGCGAAGGAAACTTAGAATAGAATACGGCAGTAAGTGAAACAAAAAAACAAAAATTCATATAGGAAGAAAATACAAGTCTACGAACTTAACAAAAAAAAAATGAGCGTCTCTCATCACAAAAAAAAAAAAAAAAAATCCCTTTCAACAAAAAAAAAAAAAATCTTCGTAAAACAAACAAAATTTCTTTCAACAAAAAAAAAAAAAAATCCTTTTCATAAGACAAACAACAAAATTCCTTTCAACAAAAAAAAAAAATCCTTTTTCATAGAACAAACAAAATCCCTTTCAACAACAACAACAAAACAATCCTTTTCACGAAGCAACGCAAGAATCTTGAAAAACAAAAATCATTTCTAACAAAAAAAAAACACAAGAATATTTTATTACAAAAAAAAAAAAAAACTTCTTTCAAAAACAAATTTTAACGAAACAAAAAAGAACAAAACATCCTTTCACTGAACAAAGAAGGAAAGTGCTTTTCGCGAGACAAGGAGAGATGGGTCTACACAAAAAAAAAAAAAAATCAAATCTCTCTACACAAAAACAGGAATCTTCCCACATGGCGCAAATATGCCGAACAATGAAAAATTCCCGCCAAACGCCATTAAAATAAAAAAATAAAAAATAAAAAAAAAATGGAGCTACAATAGGCAAATACAAAAAAGAAGAAAAAAATTTTTTAATGAAAAATTAATGACGTCAACCCGACAACCAAAAAAAATAAAAATAAATAATGATGATAGTCTTATCAGTCGAGGAACAATGGAAGCAACAAAAGGCGCCAAGCGTTGAATCTCCCAAGCCAAATACAGCTTCGTGTGAGAAATCTACAACCTGAAAAAACCTGTATCAGCCAAAAGAATACTTGCACGAACGCGACCAAATTTCGACGCAAGCCTAAAGATTGTTTCCTAAAAATACCCAGCTTCGTCTAGAGACATTTCTTTCTCCTGATATTTCATCAGCCCAAGAATCTCTAGGTGAACGCTAAGTTCCAGCAGAAAAATACACATCCGAAAACTAAAACTACAAACAATACCAGCTTCGCGTGGCGGAAAATCTCAATGTGCACAAAAATTAAAATTTCGCCCGCGAACGCTAATTTTGCTGGAACACCCATATAACTTCAGCTTCATCCATCCCGGAATGAACGCTAAATCCTCGCTGATAAAGATTGTTGTTATATATATAAATAAATAAATACATAAAAGTAAAATTGAAATAGGATAGTGTCTATCGGGTAAGCTCCGCTTACTGGTGGGGGACTATTGTGGCAGAGGAGACGAGCGGGCATTGAGGAAAAGGCTAGCCTGTTTAGCTACCCCTTTTCTTTCTAGGTTCGTTCGGCTTACTCTCTCCCTTTCTTCCTTTCTTTCTTTCTTATCTTTGTTTGACCCTTCTTTGCCTCTGGTGGTGAGACTCGCGAAATCTCGCCTAATCACGGTGGCCGGAGGTTTCTGACCAATGGGCGGCCGACAGGTCAGCTCGGCCATACGTGATCTTAAATCTATAAAGAAGGGGACGTTCCTTTCCTCTTCCTCTTTTTTTGCCTTCAGCGTTCCGGGCGGACGCACACAAAGAAACTCTCGTCGACAACCCCCCCCCACCACCAGCTCGAACGAGCTGTGTGGAGGAGGGGGTGAGAAAAAGGTAATCTTATTCACATCTTTCAATTCGATGAACAATTCTTCAATCTTTCAATTTGACGACATTTCTTCACACATGATCAATTACAAATTAGCCACACAAAAGACATTCACATGCCTCGCATATATACACTCACAAGTACGAATCTAAGAACTCTTTAAAATGTTTCAAATATTAAATAAATTGTTTTTTTGTTGATAAAAATGTTATTCCTTTCCTTTTTTATTAACGCCTATTCGTATATGTGTATAGCTTCCTAATTCCTTCGCTTTCTTTAAGGTAAGTTTAAATAATGTTTTCTTCCTTCATCTTGTTTGTCTTAAACTGTTTTATTTAATCCCCACGTGGTCCGATGGTGGAAGCCTAATGGTGTGATAACATGCAGTTATAAAGGCATCTATCACACTACCTATGATTGGGGGATTCATTATCGCAAAACCATTTGTCCGAAATCCTTCGCGACAGTGGTTAAAATCCAAAAACCCTTTGTTCTCCTTTTGAATCTCCCGCCATAAAAACACTTCCACCACGGCCATAAGTTAAAATGTCCTATTCAACATTTATATTTTATCTGTTTTTACTCATTTTTCATTCTAATTGTCACCGTGGATCATAACACTTTTTCTAAGGCACAACTTATCTAAGCTACAGTCAACGCTGCTACATGTTCATCGCAATAAATAAAAAATATATTTTAAAAAATATTGAAAAAAATATATAAAATAAAAAACGTCCGGCGATTTATCGAAATAACAAAAATAAAATATGAATAAGTATTTAACATTTATATATTTGTTTCACTTTTTTAATTCATGGTATTTTTTTATTGACTAACTACAAACATGAGGTATAAATTAGCCAGCAAAAATGAAAGGAAATAAAATCTTTAAAAAAACGAAGATTATTTTATTTTTGTTCCATTCTTCAAATACAAAGCGAAACTTGAAAATTTGAAAATCATTAAAAAACAACTTTTATAATGAATGATGATGGGGTATATCCGTTTTCATTATTTTTAAATTATTATTATTAAAGTTTGGTTTTGATAGAAGGTCCATCCGACTCTATATTCGAACCAATTAGATAGAATGTCCATCTGAAACAATTAGATAGAATGTCCATCTGAAACAATTAGATAGAATTTCCATCTGAAACAATTAGATAGAATGCCCATCTGAACCAATTAGATAGAATGCCCATCTGAACCAATTATATAGAATGCCCATCTGAACCAACTAGATAGAATGCCCATCTGAACCAACTAGATAGAATGTCCATCTGAACCAATTAGATAGAATGTCCATCTGAACCAATTAGATAGAATGTCCATCTGAAACAATTAGATAGAATGCCCATCTGAACCAATTAGATAGAATGTTCATCTGAACCAATTAGATAGAATGTCCATCTGAAACAATTAGATAGAATGTCCATCTGAAACAATTAGATAGAATGCCCATCTGAACCAATTAGATAGAATGTCCATCTGAAACAATTAGATAGAATGTCCATCTGAACCAATTAGATAGAATGTCCATCTGAACCAATTAGATAGAATGCCCATCTGAACCAATTAGATAGAATGCCCATCTGAACCAATTAGATAGAATGTCCATCTGAACCAATTAGATAGAATGTCCATCTGAACCAATTAGATAGAATGCCCATCTGAACCAATTAGATAGAATGCCCATCTGAACCAATTAGATAGAATGTCCATCTGAAACAATTAGATAGAATGTCCATCTGAACCAATTAGATAGAATGTCCATCTGACCCACAGACGACATTGAAAATTAACATTTTATTTGGGCAAGGAATAAATAAAAACAAACAGCTAAAAGCATATCTTTCCAAAAAGGGGCGCCACGAATTTTTGTAGATTTCATTTCATTGATAGTGAGTTGAAAGTGCCAGCAACAGCACGCTCTTGAACTTCAACTGATTGAAAAGCGGGAAATGGCCAGAACGCGTAGAAGCCGTGAATCAAAATGTGTGACTGCTACACTTTCAACATCTTTGTTTTTTCGGGGGGGGGGGGGGGGGAGGTCAGATTTTGAAAGTATAGCAGTCAAATTTTTATCATGATTTCTTTGGTAAATAAAAAAAACGAAAAGAACAGAAATGAACGCAGCAACCAAGAATTGTTTATCTTCTTTCTGTACATAAATGCAACTTCTGTACGTAAATGCAACTTCTTCAGCCCTTCAAAATAATTAATCGGATATCTAAATATGAAATACATCTGTGTGTTAATATCTCGCCTCCTAAATATTTATTGGCAATAAATATTTCAAAAACTAAATCTACCATATAAGTATATAAGTGTCGGTATTCACTTTTTTGGCTTCTTGAGTTGTCCTCACCTCGAGAATGGGAAACGCCAAGTGAAGTACGCATGCGCGACCTAACTACCTACGCACAGATTAAATAAAAGGTTTAATTCCAAATGCCGTAAAATTTTTCGAGTTGACAAAAAATTCCAAGTTCAAAAAGTTACACCTGAAAAAGGACCGGGGCTACGTTGGCCGAAACGTTGTGAATATAAAGATGATATAGTAGTCTGGATAATCCAAACAATGCATTTTTAGCAACACATTGTGCATTTGCAAATAAAGTAGAAATAAAGAACCCATGTATAATTGGCCTTAATAATAAATAAATTTCGGAAAAGCTGCAATTATAATTATCGGTTTCTTAGCTGTTCTCAAGAGCTATAAAAATGAACTAAAAACCTTACTTATAAAAATATAGATATGAATAAGCTGACTTACCAAGATGTGTATTAACACGTAGAAAAAACTAGCATCGAAACATGTAAAGAGAGATGATGAAGAGGTGAAAGGAGTTATCCTTTTATCTTCTCGTAAAGAAACGGAACAACGAAAAGTATTTCTGTAACTATAACAAAAAGGGGTTTATTAACTCACGGTTACCTATACCGTTTAGAGGAGAGTGGGACAGTGTCCGTCTGAGGAAGAGGAAGAATATAAGTTCTTAGGGCCGCCCGTGATTTTCTTCAGGTGAAGATGGTAGTAGTCGTCAAGTGGCGACGGCGACGGGAGAGAGAGCGTTTCCTCGTTCCTCGCTGGTGCTCTTTGCGATGTGTCCAAGCTAGTGCCAGGAGGTCGTCTCATCTTTTTCCTCGAACCCTAAGGGGGCATAAGTAGTCTCTTAGGGAACTAACGATATTACTGCGCCCTGTGATTTGATTGGACAAGCCAGCTCACAGGGACAGTGATTACGCATTCAAAAATAGTCCCTATTGGTGACTGCTACATAACCCCCTGCTTAGGCTGAAAGCCGACAGAGAATAAAAGGAAGTGTAGCAGTGGGAAATAACAAAAATACAAAATTTGTCAATTAACAAATGTTGAAAAAGTTTTTTTTTGTTTTTTGTTTTGCTTTGCAGAGAAAAGTCTTTTATGCAAGAAGTAATATCAGGAAATGTTTGTATATTAATGAAAAATATATATATATATATATATATATATATATATATATATATATTTTAAGAGTTTGTCTTCTCTTTGAAAAAAGTAATTTTGGAGAAGTGTGGATCCTTAATGTGTGAAGTATGTTTTGAAAAATAGAGTACAAGGCTCATTCTATATATAGACAGTTTTAGACAGTTTTTTGGGGCCAATGTACTCATCGACCACTACGTGTGGTGGTGACATAATTTTCTTATGGGGTTTCTAAAAGTAAATGTGTATTTGCAGTTGTCTGATGCACAGTAGGGGGAATATGGGGCTCGGGTGTTTCTGTGTTAAGAAAAGCTCTTTTCACTCTGTCGATGGATACAGTGTCTTTTTTGCCACCAATGTCAAGGGTGAAAAGTTTGTCAGTGCATGAAAGCACGCGATAGAGGACCAGAATAAGGAGGAGTAAGAGGGGCGTTCACAGAGTCTTTTCACACAAAAACATGAGTCCACGAGGAAATGTCTTTAGGGACCGAAGATTTAATGGTCTGTTGCCTAGGGTGCATAGGTGGGAGCTCATTAAAGTAAGCTCGCAGTCTGTTTATATACAGAGCTGTATCTGTTGCCGTTAAATCTATCGGGGTCAGCATCTGACCCGGCAACGATAGAGGTAGTCCATAGACAAGTTCGGCTGAAGAGTATCTGAGGTCCTCTTTGATCGCGGCACGACAGCCAAGAAGGACAACAGGTACGTACTCGCTCCATTGCTGCTGGTCAGGATAAGCACGCAACGCGGCTTTCAATTGACGATAGAAGCGTTCTATCATCCCATTGGAAGCTGGATGATAGCTGTTCGTACAGATACGTTTAATCCCTAAAATCCTGGAAAGTTCCTGGAATAGGTGGGATTCAAACTGTCCACCACGGTCGGTGGTAATAGTTGAGGGGACTCCATAGCGCGATATCCAGCCCGATATAAGGGCTCGTGCTATGGATTCAGACGAAATGTCACTTAGAGGGATGGCTTCAGGCCACCGTGTAAAACGATCTATGCAGGTCAGGAGATAAGTAAATCCCTGACTGACAGGCCATGGTCCAACCAGATCAATATGAACATGGCTGAACCGAGCGTCTGGAGTGCTGAATGTTCCAAGGGGTGCACGGATATGCTTGTGCACCTTTGACTTTTGGCAGGATACGCAGGAACGTGTCCAGGCAGTGATATCATATTTGGCCAATAAAATCTAGCTGAAATCAGCTTCACTGTGGCTTTGAGTCCGGAGTGTGCCAAGTTGTGAAGGGTATCGAAAACAACCCTACGATGAGTCAGTGGAACAAAAGGGCGAGATGAATCTGTTGAAGTGTCACAGATGATCTGCGTGTCCGAAGTGGACACAGGCAGGTATTTGAATTTGCAAGTTGCAAACTCAGGTGACGACAGATCCAGAGTGTCCAGACATGTCTGGTCTAAAGCCATCTGTTGTAGATCGATATCCGAAGGTGGAGACAGAGAATTGATAGGAAGGCGGGACAAGGCGTCACCAGATATATGTCGGATATCGTTAGTAATTTGCGAAAGAAAATCCAAGTGGCCAGTTTCGTGAATAGAATATTTGTCCGGCTTAGCACGCAGTGCATATGTAAGTGGACGGTGATCAGTGTAGATCACGAATTGACGGCCCTCGAGTGAATGCTGAAAGTGTTTCACTGCGAGGTACATTGCCAGTAGTTCACGGCCAAACGTGCTGTAACGTTGTTCTGCCGGTTTCAGTTGTCTCAAAAAGTATTCAAGAGGTTGCAGTTGGCCTTGGTGCTGCTGTTGCCACACTGCACCTACAGCTGTGCCCGATGCATCAACGACCAGTGAAAACTGGGCCTCGGAAACAGGATGTGCAAGCAAGGATGTTGTCGCTAGTTTTTGCTTCACTTCATTGAATGTCTTCAGCTAAACATCAGTCAGTGAAATCTACTCATTTTTCTTTCTTCCTATTACGTAACAGGTCGGAAAGAGGAGACAAGAGATCCGCACAGTGTGGGATAAAAAGTCTGTAATAATTTAACAGACCCAGAAAGTGCCTTAGTTGGCGAAGTGAAGTGGGTGGTTGAAGGTCTTGTAGAGCTTTAAATTTTTCAGGTAAGGGAGATATGCCTTCAGGGCTGATAATATGGCCCAGGAAAACTAGTGACGAAGCACCGAAAACACATTTACTAGGGTTAATCCTCACCTGGTATTGCTGAAACCGTTCGAACAGTAGGCGGAGATGGGTGACATGTTCCTCAGGTGAGGCACTTGCCACAAGTATGTCGTCTATGTAATTATAGACGAAGTCAAGATCTCGCACTACTTCATCCATGAAGCGTTGAAAGGTACTAGCCGCATTTCGCAAACCGAAAGGCATAGTCAGGAATTCAAACGCTCCAAAAGGAGTTGTTACTGCCGTTTTGGGTATATCGGCCGGATTCAGTGGAATCTGATGGTAAGCCTTTACTAAGTCCAGTTTGGAGAAGGTCTTACAACCGTGCAGAGACGAAGCAAAGTCCTGTATATGTGGGATTGGGTAATGATCAGGTACCGTCATGGCATTGAGTTGTCAATAGTCCCCAGTCGGACGCCAATCTACGGGGCGCTTCGGGATCATATGCAAAGGGGAAGCCCAAGGACTGGACGAGGGGCGTATAATTCCCAGTTGCAGCATATGGTTAAATTCCGCCTTTGCCGCTTTTAGTTTCTCTGCAGGTAAGCAACGAGGGCGTGTTTGTAGTCTCAATATAATGTTTTGTTGAGTGAGTTGGATTACTCACAACAAAATTAAGATTCGTTAACTCTGGGTAGGAGTGGAGTAGGGTCTGGTATGGGTCATCGGTTGTGGTAATAAAGAATACCGGGCTGATAGATGGGGTGTTTGATTTAAAACCTGGTACGGAAAGTTCCGTATTAGCATCTATCAGCCGTCGTCTGCGCATGTCCACTAATAGATTAAAGTGGTGCAGAAAGTCCGCGCACAGAATGGGGTAGGATAAATCCGCGACTGTAAAGACCCACAAGTAAAGTCTCTGTGCAATTCCAAGTCCAAAGAACGAGCAATTTGACCGTACGTGGGAATAGAGGAGTGATTTACGGCTTGCAGTGAAATGGGCGACACTGGTGGCTTTTTAGCTAGTAGTTTCAGTGGCCAAATACTGCAAGCGGCCTCAGTATCAACCAAGCAACGTGCTTGGGATATTGAGTCCCTAATGAAATATGCACGGTTATCATGAGAACCTAGTGGAGACTGTGCCGTGCTCGGGTCCCCAGAATTTTGTTTCCCTGGTTAGGGAACGAACAAGGTTGTTTACACTTATGTGCTTGGTTGCCATAGCGACTGTGGTAGTAACATAATCCTGGCTTATTTGAGTGGCGATGGTGTGGGGACGACGAACGATTACGACGTCTAGGCGATTGAGGTCTAGACATGCTTAATTTTCGCATGTTTCTCTCAAGTCGCTCTATCGCATGGAGTATGGCCAATGTGACCTGTTGACTGCTGTCTCCGGCGTTAGCAGATAAAGCGCTCATTTTTTTTATAATGGGACCCCAGACCAAGAAATCTAAGTTAAATAAAAATTGAAAACATTGTCATGGACACACATTTCAGAGAGAAAAAACGAAAGAGGAATTGTGTAAGTGTAGAAAGCCAAGAAGTTAAAAAAAAATAATAAGTATGTATTTTTTTTTTGGTGACAGAGGGGATAGATATATTTGAGTGTATGTATTTGTGTGTAAAAGGTGAAAAAACTAATGTACTTACTCTTTTAATGAGCCTTTAAAAAAATTATTCGTAAAAACAAGAGTCTTTTTTTGTTGTTAAAGGCAAAAAGAATGCTTTCTTTCTTCGTTTGTTGAGTCCTTTCTTCGGTTGAAGTCAAAAGAATTGGTCAGCGCCATTTTGGATGGTGGATACGTCGCGGCGTCGAAAAGTCTGGCCGTCTAAAGTTGTTTGAAACTTGTTTTAAATTCGGAAAAAAGTTTTTTTTTGTTAATAGTTTTATATTTTAAGGTATTTTGAAGTCTTTCTCTGTCAAGAATTTGTTCAGTTAAAGACAGAAAAAATATTTTATAAAAGAAAAAGTTTCTTCGATGCGAAGTACGCCTTTACTGTGATAGAGAGAAGAGAGAGAGAGAGAGAGAGAGAGAGAGAGAGAGAGAGAGAGAGAGAGAGAGAGAGAAAGGGATTTCGGTAGCTTTTTTCTTTTTTGGTGTTAAAAATAACTTTAAAACTCAACTCCACGGCGAAAAGAAAAAAAAACTCCGTCGTTTAAAAAAAAAAAAAAGTCACAAATTGAGCAAGAAACGAAACTCCACGTTTTTGTAAACAGAAAAAGAAAAAATTTCAACCTTGAGAGATTCGGAAACTTTTTAAATTCTCTTTAAAAAAGCTTTTAAAGAGAATTTAAAAAGTTTCCGAATCTTTCAAGGTTGAAATTTTTTCTTTTTCTGTTTACAAAAACGCGGAGTTTCGTTTCTTGCTCAATTTGTGACTGTTTTTTGTTTTTTTTAAACGACGGAGTTTTTTTTTCGCCGTGGGGTTGAGTTTTAAAACCTTTTCGTCGCAGAAATAACTTTTCGATGTCTTTTTTTGTTTGTTATTTTATATTCCGTTTTTTTCCTTACGTTTCGTATATCAGAAGGTCTGTTTTTTTCTTCTTTTAGCGTCGGGTCACCATTTGTAAGGGGAGATGATGAGGAGGTGAAAGGGGTTATCCTTTTATTTTTTCGTAAAGAAACGGAACAACGAAAAGTATTTCTGTAACTATAACAAAAAGGGGTTTTATTAACTCAAGGTTACCTATACCGTTTGGTATAGGTAGATGAGAGTGGGGCAGTGTCCGTCTGAGGAAGAGGAAGAATATAAGAGTTCTTAAGGACCGCCCGTGATTTTCTTCAGGTGAAGATGGTAGTAGTCGTAAAGTGGCGACGGTGGTGGGAGAGAGAGCATTTCCTCGTTCCTCGCTGGTGCTCTCCGCGATGTGTCCAAGCTGGTGGTAGGAGGTCGTCTCATCTTTTTCCTCGAACCCTAAGGGGACATAAGTAGTTCCTTAGGGAACTAACGATATTACTGCGCCCTGCGATTTGATTGGACAAGCCAGCTCACAGGGACAGTGATTACGCATTCAAAAGTAGTCCCTATTGGTGACTGCTACAGACAGGCCACGTATCACAGAACTGGTCTGGACAAAATAGAGCGCAGTGGACAACGATATTGCCGATTGCGGGATAAAACCGAAAAGAGGGAAAGAGAAGGATGGGGAATTTCCTTGCCAAAATTCCCCTCCCCCTCTCCCTCTCTCTCTTTCCCTCTTGTCACCCCAACGATCAGACCAAAAAGGGATGAAAAGAGGAAGTGGACGTCTGAGTCACGCATTTTATATGAGTGACCATGTGGCTAAATTAATCAATGATTAATCAATCGTCGTAACGTAATCTGGGACTCCACGCATTAGGAAAAAGAAACCCAAACACAAATAATGGCAGACCAGAGTTTGGGGAGAGCATTAGAAACGCCCAGAACAAGTTCAAAACACAAATTTGATCTGCATATTCCTATTATGTCTTCTGCAAGTTATGGACAATTGTAGATATATTTAAATGAAATCTATATTCAATCTTTTATAATTATGAATTATTTCTGCCTGTACTTTGTCTTTTTTTTTGACGGGGACTAGGGTAAACAGATTGAAACGGAGTGTTCACGATTTCAGTGTTTACAATCAAAGATTGCCTCGTAAATTAATACAGTATTTATTTGAAGAAAAGATGAACTCGAAAAAATAGGATTATCCATTCTATGGACTTAAAAAAAAATCTGTATTTTCAATAATAGACGTAATACAATAAAAGTGATACCTTAGTTCATTGATACAATGAAAAAAAAATGAAGAATATTCAACACGAATCGATAGTTTAAAGGTTTCAAAATCACCTTAGAATTTCAAACGGAGAAATCATTTTCACATCCATTTTTTAAATCTATAATTATGGGGGAGGGGAATAACTGGAAACAGTTTATCATGACTTTCGACATTCAAAAGTGATTTTGAAATAAAGGTTTCAAAATCACTTTTGAATTGCCAGATAGAAAGTAATTTCTGGTTAGAATAAAACTTTATCGGCGAACATATATTATGGGTATATTTCAATTGTGCCATATTGTATCAATCAATGAAACAGCTATAAATCTTCTTTATTTATCATATATAAAGTAAAGTCAGTCCCCCTACATTGGTAATCAATAGCTTTAAAAGCACATAACATAAATATGTTCAGTTAGTAATTTCTGGCACAAATTCGTCTATGTTGTTAGAAAACCAAATTTTATTTTTGATCGCTTTTTTTCGGGTTTTTATATTTAGTCCTCTGTTTAAAATATTAATACATAAAGAAAGTCGGGGGAGTTTTCACTCTCACACTCAGCTCTACTTCCACTCTCACTCACGTATGCCGGGAAGACATTTTGTAAAGCACATACTTCTGTAGCAGGATTATTATTATTTCATATTCCAATCTAGCAATTGTAAGTTAAATACTCTCTATTTTCATAAGAAACAAGGTACACTTCCTCTCCATACACGTTTTTTCGTGAGGCGTTTTCATCGGATAATCCACATAATTTTTTGTTCATTCGACCAAACGTTGCGTTTGTTAATCTCGCTTACCAGAATACAAAAATTACAAAATTAATAAAAACATTGACTGATACACTTTTTGCCTTATTTATCCAGGCATAATTAAACCACAACCTAACAAGTTCTATTACTTAAACAGAAAACAATGTTTCCTTAAATTGAATCTATATTGAATGAAATCTGTATTATATTTTAGATCTTAAATGGTAATGTTATTCCATTCCTACAATTCGAATATTTTACGTTCAACTAACGGTTTGTTATTCTCGATTACCAGAATTATAGAATGACTGTGTACCTAACCAATTTCGACCGTTTCTTGTGAACGGACCGTTACAATGTGCCATACATTGGGTTTTGCCTATATTTTACATCAAATTAATTGTTATAAACGCCCATTAGTGTCCTGAAATAAAATTATTTTTTATTTTTCATACTTTTAACATATAACTTTCAATGTTTTAATCTCTGACAGCCAATTTGCACAGTCATCAGAAACGGGCAGTCAGTCAGTCATTTAAAAGACATTTTTCGGTGATACTTTTAACAGTCTGTGTTTATGGCACAAAGGTTACTCAAAAGATTCGAGTTTACTAGGGGCCAATAACTTTTATTTATTCTTTACCCTTTTCGAATTTAACCGAACACTTAAGTGACTTACACATTTCTTTTAAATAAAACAAACATTTTAAAGATCATATTTAGACAAACGAATTTTATTAAACAAGAATTGTAATTACAAAATTAAATCCATCAGAATACATTTCAGTTTCTTCGTAAACAAGTTAGCAATTTCTATGAATTATATCGTGTAAGTGAATTTTTCTCGTTTTAACATTTTATTATCCTTTGTTATTTCTCATGTACTAGAATATTGAAAGTTTTGAAAACTACTTACATCCAATAATTTTTTTAAATCGATATTAAAACAATTACGCCCAGTAAGGATAGCTACATTAATACAATGTTTTTGAGTTTTAACTAAAAAAGTTTCATTCTTTATTTTTCTTACGTTATCATTATGTCTTAGAAGGATCGACAAAAACTAAGTACAAACTTTTATTTTAATCGTACATCTTTTTGCCCGACCAAACTAATGGAGAGTAGAAATTGCACTATAGATGCATTTTCAGCAGCCCTATAACTCCCGCTTTCCCTACTTTGCCCCTCAGTTCTCATTTTTCATGAGCGATGTTTCTGACAAAAGGGGAAGAAAATACTGTCTCATGGATCGACAGTTTAGTATGAGCAATATCGGGAGATGTCTTGATCAATTCTCTCTTTCTATTTTTGCTGCCATGTCGTTTTGTTGCCATGTGTTGGAAGTAAACGTTTTACCTGGGCTGACGTTATCCGCCTGATAGTCCAGGGACCCGCACTTTGGAGTAACTCCCAATGGGGCGGTCCTATCAGCCGGTGCAAAATACTGCTGTATTGTCATTTGGTGAATAGAGTCTGGATGATGTAGTAATTTCTGGTGGGGCCTCTCGACGCCATATTAGTGGTAACTGCTACGGCTCAATGGTTTACAAAGATTTTTTTTTATTCATTCTCTCTGCGTTCTGCTGACCTTTTCCGCAAATCTTCCAATCCCAATATGATAAGCCATAAAAGAAAATACAAGCCATGACCCCAACTTCTAACGTAGACCCCAACTTCTCACGTAGACCCCAACTTCTAACGTAAACCCCAACTTCTAACATAGACCCCAACTTCTAACGTAGACCCCTACTATCAAGTCTTCTTTCCCAACATTAGGGGGTCTACGTTCCAACCTTCTATTTACAAGAGACCAAACCTGACCTGTTACTTCTGTGCAAAACTGGCATTGGCCCGTCAGTTACTATCGATGACTTCATGATCACAGGGTACTCAAAAATGATTTCAAAACCTAATCCCCAAGATCGCCATGGTCATGGCATCTGCGCCTAATTCAAGGACATTTTTTAATGCAGCCGACACAGTATTTATGGCAGCACTCCAAAGAGCATCCTATGACTGACTTTCACTCCAGACCCAAAGTAGAAGACTTACATCAAATCTGGTGCTATGGTCGCTGGTAAAATGTTTTGATAATTCTACCGCCCCAAAATGTATCTGACTCCTGATGCAATCTTCTACCTGTCTAAGAGTGAGGATCGTCCTAAGATGGGGAGGTACTGCTGTCATATCTGAGGTAGTGCCGCTCGGAGCACTATTTGTTGTTT
The DNA here is from genome assembly GCA_963556195.1 of Sepiola atlantica. Taxonomy (NCBI): domain Eukaryota; kingdom Metazoa; phylum Mollusca; class Cephalopoda; order Sepiida; family Sepiolidae; genus Sepiola; species Sepiola atlantica. Next base: position 47,008,169 of record OY744524.1, read on the forward strand.
TGACTTCGTAATCTGGTGGGGGAATGATCTCTTCTCGTCCCTGCAGTCCCTTTCTAACAGAAGAGATGTTGTTAGTCCCTCTCTACAGATCGTCTCCATTCATACTGTACCTATGTGGTAAGCTAAAAAAAAACTGCAATATTTTATTTACGAGCTATTGTAAGCAGTAATAATGATTAATAATTATAGTGTGAAAAGGACACTACAAATTCAGTGAAAATTGCCGATTTTTATGGTTTTATCATAGTTCAGCACTCCTTGTAACAAAACTGGATGTTAAGTTTTCGATAGCTTTGATGCACATGGTAGAGATAGATACGATTTCTGTTTCTCTGCATACATTTCTTTATTCACCGATAACTATTCAACTGTAAGTTGGGGATTGTCGCCACTGGATGTCTCACCACTGGATGAGATGATGACTCCACCACACGTTAAACGACCAACCACCAGGTGCAGTAACCGTCTTCCAGCAATCTACAATGACTACAACTAGCTGCAGTCTTACATTTTATGTTAAGATTAGCTCCTGTAATACCTCCGAGAAGGATAGGGGCTAGCGAAGAAATAATTAGGCACAAATTTATCCTGGCCCTTTCCTAACAGATTGCACTAGTGATACCCGCTCATATCGAAATGCATTTAGTGGAGCTAGGTCGATTGTCTTACGACCTGATGCCATTGATACAGAATGTATTGGCATTTCAAGTGGTTGATAACCAAACTCGAACACATTACCACTATAGAAGATTCAAAGTAATAGGCTTACGTCCTTACAATACCAAAGACCGGGTGTGTTTTTTAGAATACATCTCTACTTGGCTGAACAGGCACCAGAACAAGCCAAACATGTAAACCATGATGTAGGTGACTTCAGAAATAAGTAATATACAAATATTACCCCAAATCTCGATCTCCTAGTTCGAGTGCATCGGGAAACTATAAGGGCGGACTGATTAACCACCATTAGAAGTTAAGGCCCAAATAGGAGTCATCAAAATAAACTTTATTATAGACACAGGAGCCAGTATTTCCATTCTATCACGTTCTATGGTAAATGGTATTACATGTGCATATCTTTACAGCTAACGGAGAAAGAATAACGTACCAGGACCAAGCGAGTCTGGAAATTAAGGACTTTCGTGATCACAGATGTCATCAACTCCTTGTTAGGATTGGATTTCTTAATAAACTTTAGTATAATAGTTGATTGCAAAAGCAAAGGCCCCCGGGATGAAATAATCGAACGAAAGTTTAAAGTAAATGCAGCAACAGGGACAGTGAACATAGTAATAAATAAATTAAACCTAACTGCAAGCATACGCTATGTAATACGATAGTGTGATCTTGTAGCAGAATAAAACGTGACAAGAACAAAAAGGAGGCAACGCAGGTGGACAATAAGGATAGGAGTGTTTTTGTTTTTATTTATAAGAAATCAATATGTTTCTAGGAAAGAACTACTGGAGTAGATGATGCTGAAAATAGTGCTGCGGCCAGAATCGGAAGCTGCTGATAGTCGTGGCAGGATCGCTGCTATTAATTGATAGGAACAGAACTACTATAGTAGATAATGATGATGAGGGCAGTATTAGAAGGTCGTCTGCCATGTCGCAGTGTATGATGATAATAATCGATACAGTGGTGTTTGGTAGGTAGGAAAGGTTATTAGCCTTTATGCTCGGAACAGATTGATGCTATGTCAGGGATAGAATGGGGTTGCTGTTGATGACTGTTGTTGCCGTGTCAGTGCAGACAAGATAGCGATGACGATGATGGTGGAGGGCAGGAGACAACTACTGCTAGCTTTAGAAGGAGACAAACTACTGTAATTGATGATGATGATGATGATGATGATGATGATGATGATGATGATGATGATGATGATTACCTGTAGTATTGTTGAACTCATCGTCATCGTTGTCGACGGGGTGAAAGCACCGCCAGACGGGTTCTACTACTGCTGCAACTTCTGCTGGTCATCGTTATAGAAACAGAGCTGTTGTAGTATTATTGCTGAATCTCGATGTCGTCGTGAATCACTGGTTACTTCTGCTGGCATTTGGTCATTGTCGTTGTCATGGTAAAAGTGTTATGTAATATTACAGTGAGTCTGGAGCAAAAGCTGCTGGTCAGAACACCATGCCGCTTGACGGCAACAGTTGGCGAACTCCAAAGTGCTGTTGAGTAGAAAAAGTTGCATCCCTTTTATACAGTTTGCCAGCTGCTGCTGATTGTGACACTTCAATGTTATCTGATAGGTCGCAGAAATGAAAATATGTGCAGAGAGATGAAATGTTACGTATCTCTGTCACATGTGCCGGTTTTGTTATTAGAAGTGACGAGTCGTAATTGGGACATGACAATCTCCCTTCAAAGCGACACAAGAAAAACTATAGAGAAGCTTATGACAGAATTAACACAGAAAGTCAGTACCGGTCCTAAGTTTAATGCGATGCAAGCAGAATTTAAGAAACTGTTAAATACGAGTGTATCTATCCCTTGAATGATGAATGGGCAACCCCGTTACACTTAGTAAAGAAATCAGACAGTTTGTATCAAGTTTGCAGTGATTTCCGCACTCTGAGTAGTAGACCAATAACCGGTATTAATTCAGTATTAATTCGTTCCGTACACGATTAGCTAATAAATGCTACTTTAAGATTTGACAGCTGCATTGAATAATGTTGTTATTATGTATCGACTGTTGATTGGACAAAATCACCAATCATCAGTCTTAGCCGATCGGATAATTCCAATACGTAGTATAGCGTTTTGCTGACCTTTTCTTGTTTTCTTCTTAGAGACAACACACGTGCGTACGTAACAATACGCCTTAGTCCCTTGAGGAGCAAAGCCCCGCTCAACAAACAGCACACACATAATAAGAGACTTTCGTGGACTTCTAAACATAACGCCTGGCGAAGCATACACATGCCGTTCACTAAACACATATGGCATCAGCCGAAATGAACACACATACATTCTCTCACTAACACAACAAAGATAAGCTAATACACACACATATATCTTCATACCTCTTCATTTACACACATGTAAACCCACACAGTGCTAGCCGATATAAACATGTGTACTTCATTTCTCCCGAACGTTCTTGGACTCATTAAACTCTCATTCTTAGCGAACACTTTTGTTTGCATTGTCAACTCAAGTTGCCAATAAAAATTAATGATTTTGTATGGATCGAATTTATCAATCTTTTGATAACGTCGCATGTTTTAGGTACATACAATGTGCCTAAGAACCGTCGCTATTCCTTTTGATTAGTTCAAATTTCATTACATGCCATTTGGTTTGAAAAACATTGTTACATTCCAGCGATATATGATAAAATATTTTTTACTTAGATTGTGCATTCATTTACCAAGGCTATATCTTATTTTTTTGCTGACAGTGGACAACAACACATAGAAGACTTAGATAAAGTATTTAACGTTCTTGACGACAATAATTTAAAATGTCCTTATATTTGACGCAACAGAGAAATTTTCCCAAACTCAAAGTGCTCAAAGTGCTCGAAGTTTGACAGAGAACTTCTAGCAGCGTATTTTGCAGTGATACATTTCTGCCATCTCATAGAGGGTTGTCATATTATTTACTGATCACATACATTAAAATGTGGAGCATTTTATAGTGAAACATCGGCAAAATCAGAATGGCAGCGACGACATCTACTAGTACATAACATATATTAAAGACGAACAAAATATAGTCGCGGATTTTATGGCCAAACCTACATTAGCTGTAACAAGTAGATGAGTGTGATTTGACAAGCCCAAATTGAAGATGAAATAAAATTATACCCGAATACTTCATTTTGAATGAAGTGGGCACTTTTACCACGTACCGCAGACTATTATTCTGAAGCAACTCCATAGAGCTATGCTAGAATAGGAGCGTCTATAAAACTGGCTAAAATTCCGAAACATAAAGCTGGAAAAGTCCAGATATTTTGGGCCGAACTTGGGCAAGACCATTAAGCAATTGTGTGCAAAATATGGTGTACGTCAACTAGTTAAAGTTCACAAACAAACTAAATCTGCTCTCCATAATTTCGAATTGCTATCTGCACGTTTTCAAACTATGCACATCAATATTGTCGGACCATTGCCCCTAACTCTTAAACGGCATAACCAATATTTTAACCCATGTATTATTTGATTATTCGAATTACTGTTCTCATCTGGGATGTTATTCTCACAACGTTTCGACTGATGTAGTCTTCGACCGATAGATAGTAGTAGATTGTCAAATAAAAGGAAACACTTCTCAATTAAAAGAAAATCCATGTGTCAATCTCCAAATTAGCCCAAGGTGATGGAAGTTGTAACAATAGTAGTCACTACGGCAACGGCAGCAGTAGCAGCCATTAACGATGTTTGCAATATTTGCTTGACTTGTTAGCTTGGCATGGATTCGAGAAAACATTTAATTTCAATTCTAATTTAACCAATCAGAACAATCTCTTATGCGAGCAAAGCACTGGTTACTGAACATTATTTAATCGAGTGCATCGATACCGTTCGCTCTCTTTACCCGCGCTAGACGATCAGTCCGACAGAGGGTGGGCCATTATGGTTTCTTCTGGCCCTGTTCTCTAGGGCTTAGGTATCTGTCCTGGGTAGTCCTAGGAGGTTTAACTTTCCAGGTTGTACTTTCTCTCTTTGAGAAGGGGTTGGTTTATGGCCAATCGGCTGAGGCGCCTTTATTGGGTAATATCGATGGGGCTGCTCAGGCATTTTTGTGGGGCCAGAGTGTGCTACCTCCTGTGTGATGGCCTACTATTCCCACCTTCCGGCCTTGTGCCACATCTTCCAGTGGTGGGAGGGAAGTAAATACCTCTTTAGCCGCAAAAAGGCACAACTATGTCACCAACCCACATCACTCAGTTCAACCACCAAACTAAACCTCTTTTAGCCACAAGCTTTCAGCGCCGACAAGAAGGCTTCAATATCCAAGAGTGCGAACTGTCAGAACATGGACTTACTCTCACTACAATATTTACACACACGTTTACTTCCAAACAATAACAATATTTACAAACAGGTTTACTGCCAAACGATAACAATATGAACTCTGCTAGACTTATAAATTATGCCTCTATTACTACGTACGTACGGACTTTTATCCTATTATGGACTCGCAAACCTTTTTCTTCATTCAGACTTTGTTACTAACATACTTTGTCTATCATTGCATATTTAACATATATAAAGTTGACATAAAATGTTAGAATAAAATGTCTTTACTTCTACATTTTGGTGACACCTGGAATATACAACCTTCCGACAACTTTGTGGGTCGTCTTCGTTCTTCTTAACTCTTCAAGCAAACAGAAAACGTCTGGAACCTTTTAAGCTGAATTTCGCTTCATTTTGTTTCTAAAATAAATCAAAACTAACGAAAATTGATTCCACTCCTCTGGAATATCAGTCATAAAAAATCGATGATGACAAATTCATATGGATTTTCATTCGATGACAAATTCATATGGATATTCATTCGATGACAAATTCATATGAATTTTCATTCGATGAAAAATTCATATGGATATTCATTCGATGACAAATTCATATGGATATTCATTCGATAACAAATTCATATGGATATTCATTCGATGACAAATTCATATGGATATTCATTCGATGACAAATTCATATGGATTTTAATTCGATGACAAATTCATATAGATTTTCATTCGATCACAAATTCATATGATATTCATTCGATGACAAATTCATATGGATATTCATTCGATGACAAATTCATATGGATATTCATTCGATGAAAAATTCAGATGGATTTTCATTCGATGACAAATTCATATGGATATTCATTCGATGACAAATTCATATGGATATTCATTCGATGACAAATTCATATGGATATTCATTCGATTACAAATTCATATGATATTCATTCGATGACAAATTCATATAGATATTCATTCGATTACAAATTCATATAGATATTCATTCGATGACAAATTCATATGGATATTCATTCGATGACAAATTCATATGGATCTTCATTCGATCACAAATTCATATGGATATTCATTCGATGACAAATTCATATGGATATTCATTCGATGACAAATTCATATGGATTTTCATTCGATCACAAATTCATATGGATATTCATTCGATGATAAATTCATATGGATTTTCATTCGATGACAAATTCATATGGATTTTCATTCGATGACAAATTCATATGGATTTTCATTCGATGACAAATTCATATGGATATTCATTCGATGACAAATTCATATGGATATTCATTCGATGACAAATTCATATGGATATTCATTCGATGACAAATTCATATGGATTTTCATTCGATGACAAATTCATATGGATATTCATTCGACCACAAATTCATATGGATATTCATTCGGTGACAAATTCATATGGATTTTCATTCGGTGACAAATTCATATGGATTTTCATTCGATGACAAATTTATATGGATTTTCATTCGATGATAAATTCATATGGATTTTCATTCGATGATAAATTCATATGGATATCTATGTGGATATTGATTCCAGCCAAGTAATCGATCGAAGCAGCGTATAAAAAATCTTGCCAGTTTAAAAAGGGTACAGAATTACTCTCATACCGGACTGTCGTTGATTTTCAAACAAACTACCTTTTTTTTCTGTTACACACAAAAAAATATCGTTACATTTGCTGTTATGAAGTGCGCGCTTGAGAGAATAGATAAAAAACGGGTAAACACACACCATTACAGAACGCACGTGCGAAAAATATTCTCAACACTCGAGCTTTACCCTTCCTATTCCTTGGAAACTAGCCTCATACAAAACTCAAAACAAAGGCAGTTGGAACCAACATATTGTCAACAACACAATATCAGACTCGTCAAATACACCCGAGAAACTAACATATTGTCAATATCAAATTTGTCACAAACGATCAGCAACAAGGCGCATTAAAAACAAGGTCTACACTGTTGTTCCCGATATAGGACAAAGCAGGATTACCACCCGATGTGTGTGTAAAAAATATTGTAAAAAATATTGTAAAAAATATCAACGAGGGTTTCAAGATGAGGAGGCAGAATACGACAAATCAGAGACTTCCATATGCTTTAAAGAGGACTTTACGGTTAGGGTTAGCTGTCATTGCTTCAAATGGATGGTCTTGTAATTCTTTTCATATAAAGACGACATTTCTTCAAGGTTATGGAAATTGACCGACCAATTTATTTACTACCCCCATCTGAGTCTTTCAGTGACAGGGGCAAACTTTAGTGCATGTCAATATCCTGGTACCTTACAGTGAAAGGTGTGTTACTGCAACTGGGAGCTGAGGTCTAAAAATATAACCAAGCTTTCTTCACATGATTTTATAAAAGAAAATTGAAAGGGATCATCTCTACGCATGTCAATGATTTTTGTTGGGGTGACTCTGAGCTATTCAAGATCTCGGTTATCAAGAAGATCAAAAACACTTTTGTAGTGAAATCTGAAGATTCTACAAAGTTCAAGTACTTTGGTCTGATGTTGAAAAACAGTGAAAAAATTATTGTCACACAGACAAAACTCTCCCTGCACCTTCGGCTTTCAGAGATGGGAGACAGTTCAGCAGAGGAGACAACCATGAAACAAGTAAATGACAGATTGAATTAGATTGATACACAGACTAAGCCTGATCTGAACTTTGATGTCAGCGAGTTCCCTTCATTTATGAAAAAAGGCAGAGTAGAATACATAAGACAAGCTAACAAGAATATCAAGAAGGTTAAGAAAAAGTCTTCATACTTTTGTATTCCTGTGGCACAAAGCGTGACCTTTTGGGGAGCTAAATGCTCCCCGTTATATTCATAATCCTTATGCCAGACTTATTTCAAAAACAGTAATTCTCTGCGTTTTGAGATCACTAAGTGCATCTGTGCCTCAGTCGTATTTTGGAAGACTGAAGGTCGGTGTCAAACTAATTCAATGACAGGTGCATGTGATGGGTTTAAGAGATCAGACTGTCGTCATTCGAGAAAATCAGTTATCAAACTCAAAACAAAACATTTGACAAGACGTACACTGATGACGGCTGTAATCCCTCTCTCTCTCTCTTTCTCTCTCTCTCTCTGTCTCTCTCCTTCTCTCTCTCACTCTTTACCAGAGAGAGATCTCTCTCTGGTAAAGAGATTGAAAATTAAGAGACTGGTTTGAAGTCTCTGAGATGTTTCTTTTCGAAATATAATACATCATATTTTTATATAAAAAGTAAAATGGTTTGTGTTCCATTATTACATAATGTTTGATTTGCAGCACGATGGTCCCGACCAAACAGCCAGCCAGCCAGCCAGTCCCAGAAGCAGACGACAATGACTATCGTCAAACGATGATTGCTCACTGGCCATAACAAGACAAGACATTGGACATACATGCACATGTTGTCACACATCGTCCCGTCGACAAAAGTCCGACAAAGATCGGCCCTCCGTCCAAAGCCATGATATCACATTCCTAATCTTGGCAATCTACATAAGCTTCGTATAGTGGTTTACCGTGATGCATCCTTTGCTAATTTGGAAGATGGTGGCTCTCAAGGTGGCTACATTATTTTTGTTGCGAGCAGCAATAACAAATACTTTCTACTCCATTGGTAATCAAGGAAAATTGGAAGGATTGTGAAAAGTACACAAACTGCAAAAACTTTGGCAATGGTGGATCTTACAAGGGCTTGTATGTTTTATAAGGCATTCCTCTGTGAACTGTTGCATGTTGGCATTTTTTCCACTATTCCTGTGATTTGCAAGACAGGTAATTCAGGAGTTCATAGTGCCACCTATTTCAACACTCAGATTCTAGATAAACGACTAAGAATTTAGAGAAATTATGAACAATGGAGAACTGGATGAAATTGTTTGGGTTTCACAAGAACATCAGGTGTTCCTTCCTTGAAGATCTTAAGACAAATTGTTGATTTCCCCTTTCCAAAGCTAGATGTCTCTGGCAGTCAAGTTGCATAGGAGAGAGTGTCATTGGTATATAAACTCTACTTTTTGATTAAAGAGCGCTATTTATTATATGAGGTTTGTGTTTTTGAGATTGTAGTTGTTATTGACGTTCGAATATTGCGTTATTGCTGTTATTATTATTTGTACTCACTAGGAGTTCTCACACAGATCATCGTCAGTGATTGCTCACCGACAACAACCAGTGGTATTTCCTGGAGTCTGAGTGACAACAAGTCCCCCCAGACTTCCAGTGTTCTTCACCTCTTTTCGATAACGATGCGGTATTGCAACAGTCTCTTACCATTGATTTCTCGGCGGTAAGGACAATTGGTCTTCTCTGGGATTTGGGTGGCAACAAGCCTCCCCAAGGTCTCAGCACTCTCTGCACTTTTCCAGTGGAGGTCTGGTTTATGCTGTCCCTCCTCTGTCTTCTCATCCTCCTCGACCCTCTACAAATATGTTGTCTGGTGTCAGCCTAGGCCGGCACCAGTTAAAATAATAAATAAATGAATAAAATAATATTTCTTTAAATTAATTAAAAGAAAATAAAAGAATTATTAAAAAGAAAAAAAAAAATTAATTCTTTTTTAAATTTTTAAATTTTTTCCTTTCAATTCCTTTTCTTTTTTTCCATTTCTCTTCCCTTATTTAAAAAAAAAAAGAAGAAATTTAAAATTCTTTTTAATTTTTTGGGGGGTGGGTGGGGGAGAGGGAGGAGCTTATAGTGTTTCTTGTAATTTCTGTTTCTTGGTTCATTTTTGTGTAGTGATAGCTGAGGCCGGTGTAATTTATTGGGGGGGGGGAGATTATGAAGTGCTGTTTCTTGCAGTTTCTGTTCCTTGGCTCTTGTTGTGGTGTTCTTCGTGTGGTCTTGTTTTCTCCGTTGTAAATTCCTTGTGACTGGTTAGCCTTTGTAGCTTATGTGTGTTAGTTTCTGCATTCGAGGATTTTCCTTAAGATTGCAGCTGTTTTGATCATTGCCGTCCTTTGTATGGTTTCGATAGTCCCTTTGATTCCAATTTCTCCCAATCTTTTCTCCAGGTTTTTTGGGATTGTTCCTAGTGCTTCTACGATTATTGGTATTATACTAACTTTCTTCATGCTCCATATTCCTTTCAGTTCTCTGGCTAGTTCTGTGTATTTACTTCGTTTTTCAGTGTCTTTGATCTTCACTCTATGGTCTGCTGGAACGGCGAAGTCTGCGATTTTACAAGATTTTTCCTTTTTATCTATTATAATAACATCAGGTCTCCTTGCTTGTATGAGTTTATCTGTTTGTATATCCCAGAGAATTTTGTGTTTTTCGTTTTCGAGTACTGTTTCTGATTTATGTTTGTACCATTTGTCTGCATATTCGAAATTCAATTGTTTGCACAGTTCCTTGTGTATTACTTTCCCAACACAATCATGTCTGTTCTTGTATTCTTTTTGAGCAAGTTTGCTACATTCACTTATTATATGATTTACTGTTTCGTTTCTTTGTCTACACAGTCTGCATTTATTGTTTTCCTGGGTTTTATCTATTTTAGCTTTAATGTAGTTTGTCCTAATCGCATTGTTCTGTGCAGCCATCAGTAAAGATTCCGTTTCTCTGTTCAAGTTTCCTTTTCTTAGTCATGTCCAGCTATTTGCGTTGGTTTCTTCTCTTGTGAGTCTTATGAAGCGTCCATGTAGTTGTTTTTCTTCCCATTTTTCTTTTCTTGTCTGTTTGTATCCAGTTTCGATGCTTCCTGCGTTGTTCGTTGGGACGACATCTCTTGCTGCGGTGATCAGCCTTTCTGTGTTCTGGTTTATGTATTTCTCCAGCTCTTTTTTAGTGTCGTCCACACAGTCTTCTATACTTACCAGTCCTCTTCCCCCTTCGTTTCTCTTCACGTAGAGTCTGTCTGTATCGTCTTTTGGATGTAGTGCATTGTGCATAGTCATAGTTATTATTATTATTATTATTATTATTATTATTATTATTATTATTTATTTTTTAAATTTTTTATTGTTGTTGTTGTTATTATTGTTGAGCCGGTTTTATTACGTTGGACATTTTTGCCCATTGCAATTTTTATTTTTTAAATTTTTAATTAATTAATTTATTTATTTTCCCTTCCTGTTTTTGTTATCTGTTTTGATAACCCTTTTTTTTCCTGCATTGACGATGACTACCCCTCCTTGCCAGCAGTCACAGGAACCCATGGATGTTAACAAGGGGTTGGTTGAGGCTTCACCTCCTTCCAACCTGGATTTTTTGGATTGAGCAAGCCTCCAAAAGTAATAATAAATGTCAAAGAGTTCTTGTAAAAAGCCAAAAATGTGACGGACAAGGAACTATTAGTAGACATTCCAAAACTGGAAGAAATTTAAAAAAAAGTGTGAACGTCTGGGGCATGAGGGCCGGTTCTCGTCAATTTCGAGTATGGCAGGCATTAAGCACTTTGCAGTAGATATATGCTGCATTCAGGAAACTCACTTAGTTAAAAGTGATTATTTGAGTACGATGTCTAAGGGATTTCATATCTATTAAGCGTACTTCAATTTTCGATTGAGATGAGTTTCCAGTCTTTAGATGCATCGTGTGACCTTTGCTTCGTGGATCCGGAAGGAACACTGTGTTCTGGATGAGGCAATTCGATTCATTGGGGTTTATGTACCCAATAGAAATTCTGAGCTTGCTCCCTTCTTTCAATGGATCGAGAAGTTCATAAACACATCTTGGGCGGTTATCTTAGTGGGAGACTGGAACACGGTCCTAAATCTCAATTTAGATTGTGGAGGCAATCATTCTAGGGGTATTAACACAGCTCCGAATGCTAAAGCATTTCGAAAATTTCTCGAAAAGTTTGATCTTATCAATAAGTTATGAAATGAGAAGCCCCGTCATGTAGTATAGACTTGGACAGCTAATCGCGGCTCAGGTTCAGTACAACTTTTGAGCTATATTGATCGGTTCATAATTATGAGAGTCGACGTAGGATAATTAGAGTGTTATTACGGACGATAGACTTATTTGAGTTCGTATAAACTTAGATAGACCTAAGCCTAGGACGGCTAGTTACTGGAAACTCACCACTTCGTTGTTTGATGTGAATAGCTACCCGGAACAGCTATTACTAACCTGACAGAGTGAAGTGATGGGTGCCGTGATTGAGAATAAGTGGTGGGTTCACCTTAAGAAAGACATTGAACTCTTTTCTGCTGACTTTAGCCGACGACTCAATCTAGAAACTAAGGCAGCAAAAGCGACACTAGAATCTAGATTAGATCAGGTGGTGGAGGCGAGGGATAGCACTAATGTTACTATAATTAAGGCAAAGCTGGCCTTCTTGACTATGAAAGAGAAACACGCTTTAGTAATTAGGGCTAGGTTAAAGAGAAACCCTCAGGAAGCAACATATATGTCCACTGAATTGCATGCAGAGGAGCATCGACATGCTTCCGATCGACATAGCGCATGTGGCACATTGCCGGATGGACATCTCGTGATGACAAACGACGGTATTTTGGAGGTGTTTCGTTATCATTTCCAGGATCTTTTCACCAGGAAGCCCAAGCTGTCTTTAGTGCATTTCAACCCTTATTTAATCGACTTTTCTCAAAAGTTGCATAACGGAGGAAGAAATCTTTGAAGCCCTAACGCGGGTTGGCCGGGATAGGTCTCTTGGGATCGATGGTTCGTCCTACAAGGTGTATCTGGGATTGTTGCACATTTTTGTTCCCTTACTGACAGTTTTATTTAACTTGTAGTTCATGAACGGATCTATTCCTCAGTACTTTACCATGGGGATTGTGAAATTGTTGCGCAAAAGCAAAAATTGTGGGGATGGAATAGGTCATTTTTGGCCCTTAACGATGCTAAACACAGAATTAAAGATTTTGGCCAAGCGCCTGCAGATTGTTTTCGCTGGTCTGATTAACTCTGAACAGACTTGTGCTGTGAAGAATAGGATCATTCAAGATAATTTGCACTCGACACACTTGATCATTGATAAAGTCGACTCAGAAGCGACGCTGATCAATTTAGATCAGTCCAAACCATCCGATAAGATGGACCATCGTTACTTGGAGGCTGTTTTGTCATCAGCCGGTTTTGGCCCACAATTTCGCTCTTGGATTCGCCTCTTGTATGCGAACCCCGGTATGCTGGTTGAGGTGAATAGTTCGAGGTCAAAGCCCTTCATATTATCCAGATCTATTCGTTAGGGATGTCTGCTTTCATCGATGCTCTATGTGCTTGTGTTGGAACCCTTCCATCACAGGCTAATGGTGAATGTGGTTCTACCTGGGATTACTATGTCGACGACGTGACAATGCTTGTAACGAGCAGTGCCGAGATTAGTGTCATTGACATAGAAATCAGAATGTATGAAACAGTGACAGGGGCCAAAATTAACTGTGACACGTCCGTGGGCTTGCACATTGGTGCCTGGAAGTGTGTATCCCTACAGGGACCAATTTAGTTTGAGTGACGGGCCTTGCAAGCTACTTTGGTTTGGTCCTGACCTTCAGCTAATTTGGTCGAAAGTATTGAAAGTGATTCGGGATGCATCTGGTTTGTGAACCCATAGACATCTTTCATTAAAGGGGAGAGCGGAAGTGTGTGTTTACCACATTCATCTGATCATTCTATATTGTCTATCAGTGCTTCCGCTCCAGTTGGATATGTTGCTTGAATTGCAGTTGGCCCTTTTCAAGTTCTTGTGGTATGATCAGGCACATCTTGTTCATTGCAAGATCTGTTATGTGAAGGTGGTCTGTGTATTCCAAGCGTTGACATTCGTCAACATGGGCTTTGGCTTTATTACCTGGATCGAATGTGTACACCTTGTGAGGGAAACAGTGAATTCTGGAAAGAAGACACTAAGAAAGCCTTTCCGGCTTTAAAAAGTGTGCACTTGGATGAGGGGGGGGGGGCACATGGGGGGGGGGCACACAGGTTGCCCCAATGCGAGTGCTCCTTTTCACAGCCCGTTGATACCGCAAGTGTCAACGGGCTGTGAAATTCCTCTTACATGTAAAAGAAAGTATCTCTGACACCCAGCTGTTGTCGTAAAGCATTGGGTTATGGTGAGGGGATCCGTTCAAGATGATAGGATTAAGGGGTTCGATTTGGCCTTGGGTGCCTGTGTTAGCATGTTTCAATAACGACAAAGCATCTCTTGCCTAGCTGATGATATGAAATGTACTCTCAGTCAGCAAGAAAATTCGTTCAGCTGACTTGGTGAATTCGCCTACTTGTGTCCTATGGGGTGATGAGAACAAAACTCTGAATCACGCATTCGTTTATTGCCGCATCCTTGTGTCACTGATTAGGTTTGTTGCAGGTCTCATGGTCTGCATACTGAACATGACGTCTTTTGACTTGGAACCTATTAATGTATGTTGCAATTCGGCTCTGACAAGAGAAAAACGTTTTGCGTTTCTGAGTTTGCTAGCAATTTTGAGGGGTGTAATATGGTCAACACGTATGAAAGTAGTCTACGAAGGTGAGACCTTCGCCTCTCTCGACCTATTTGAATTTTCAAATATCACCTAAAAATCCGCATTAGGGTCGAGAAGGTGAAACTCTTTCTGGCAGATTTTGGTGAAAGGTAGGTGAGAGTTACAGGACTGTATCGAGTGAGAGGTGCTAGACCTGAGTGGTATTTAGACGTGACTTAGGCAAAGGATTTGGGGTTTCTCCAATGAACGTTAATTATGTCCCATTTAAGACTAGTCTAGGTGACCTGTTTTGGTTACTTTAAGTTCATAACTTAGTGTATGAATGATTTCATTCGGGTCCCGTTAATTTTTAACCTACCCCCACCTTTTTTTCCTCCCCAATTTCAGTTTTGATAATTCCCCAATCCTGACCTCAATTATGTGACAGATTGCTTGATTTGCCAGAGATGCAGGTCACCCTTCGAAGGAGTTGGAGTTAATAAAGCGTTGGGCCTGCATCACCTTTTTTTTCGACTGGCAAATCTGAGTATCTGCCACAGTTTAGAAATTGGGGCTTTTTTACTAACATGGATTATTTTATATTGTATATAATTCTCATATTTTATTGTATATAAAATTTTAATTGCCCAAACTTCCCATCGCATATTTTATATAAATATGTGTTTTAAGTAGGATAGTCATGGTATAAATTATTTTGGTGTATGGAGTATGATTGTCAAGTATGTATGAGGTATTTTGGTAAATGATGGTTATAGAATGGTTAGGTTAGAATAGTTAGTATTGACCGACCTTTTCTTTTTCCTTTTTCGGCCCTTGTGCCACATTTTTTACTTATTTTACTTTTTTAGAATATTTGAAAATAAATATTTATTGATTATATGAGCTGCAACAGGGAAGGACTGACAATAAACACTCTCAATTTCTATGACGATTTCAAAACTTTGCTGACACCAGTAAGGAAGACGAAATTGTACATCACTTTTTTCTTCAGTGTTGATGTTCAGAATACAAGACTGTTTTAAGAGTCGTGAGTGAGGATGCAACTACTGAGACATTAGAAGGTATAGCAGATAAAAATCGCTGATTTTGTGACACCTAGCACTGCTTCGATATCAAATTCCAAACCTAGCAGTCAGATCTCCTGGCCAAGCTCATAGAAGTTGAAAGAAAGTTTACAAAATAGAGGTTGTTCCCACTACTGCTCAAATGAGATGAGCAAACACTCTATATGGAACTGGCATGAGAAGTTCGGAGATGAGACATACTCCTGTAAGCCCTCTGTTTATGCAAGTTTACTCAGGGAAAAGATTAAGCTGGTATCCGGAATACATTTCCTCGTGGACATTGGTAGAGAAATTTTGATAATCCCTGCCACAAAGATAGAAAAGATTAATGACCCTCATAAACTTGCTCTGCATGTTGTAAATACTTTTTATTCCATCTTATGGTGAGAGGTGCCTATCATTAAATGTAGGTTTAAGACAGGTTCTATGACTCACTTCTTTATCATAGCAGAAGTAGAGAAAGCCATATTATGTGCTGATTTTGTGAACAAATCTGGCTTCCTCGTTCACAAACGGTGTCTAATTGACACTGAGACTAATGTAATATCACTGATATCAATTTTGAACCTAATCCTGTTATACTCAACCGTGGATAACACAGATGATGGCTCTGTTTTTTGCAAACGTTTGCAGAAATTTGCAAACATAAAGAACCATCCTTTCACAGGAGAACACAACTGCTCACAATCACCCATCATTTTGGCACAAATGGTTCTCCGGTGCATAGCCGCCCTCGAAAGCAGATATCCCCAAAATTAAGCTCAGCAAAAGCCTAGTTTAGTCAAATTATGGATAAGAAATAAATAGGCCTCTCCATTACATTTAGTACCAAAGAGTTGTGACAAGAGCGTTACCCCCACATCAATGATATAGCTGCCACCATTTTAGATGAGACTAAATTAGATCTCATAATAAGTTTGAAATAACATTTTCATTCGTCTATGATCCTTACTTTTGAAATAGTGTTTTTATTGGTCTGTCAATCTTAAGTCTGAAATTTCATTTTCATTGTTCTATCATGCATAAGTTTTAAATAACATTTTCGTTGGTTTGTAATGGTTACTTTTGAAATAGTGTTTTTATTGCTGAATGCACAGATTGATGGAGGCCTATTAAAACTATTTATTCTTGTTTCAATAATTTTATCTGAAATATAAGGTTTTTTTCTCATGAATAAGAAATGAGTTGAAACAAGAGAGTAAACCATAAATCATATTTATTACATAAATCAGAAAAAAAGTGTTTGTCTCTCTCGGAAAAAAGGACGCACACGAGATATCAGAGTAACTGTTGAAGACTTTTTTTCATGATGGATTTTGTAACAGAAATACAAGTTAGACAAAGAAATAGTAGCCACCATAATTGGTTGAACAATCAGCCCTCGTTTTCTGGGTCATTAATTCATCAGAAAATAAAAATCTACACAAAACATCAAGAAATGAAAAACAATTTTTTACTTCGGAAATTTTAAAATTCAATGAAAAACTTTGTTCCGAATTTTTCATTTTATTTTATTTTTTTTTCAAATAAGATCTAAAGACTACAATTGATAAAGTGGTTTGATTTCAACCTAAACTTTACCAACAATTAAGATATGATATGGAAAAAAAGATAAAAAGAGTTGCTGGATCTAAAGGAATGGACATTCTCCAGGCAATTGCCAATCTTCGGATGTGTTGGCAAGCTAAGCTACAAGGATGCATCAGATTATTAGGACGGGTCTACTGTAAAAAACCGTCAGGCAAAAAGAACAAGTAAAGTTAAAAATAAAATAAAAACGGTTTTAAGAAAATAACAATAGTGGCTGATCTTGCAGTCGCTCAAGGGGAGGATCTTGCAGACATTTTGTTTTGTTTATGTATGAATAATGCACTTGGTTTGAGACAAATAGCTCCAACCAAAACTGATCTTTTTAAAGTCAGCAGATGAAAGTATTCACTGTAAGATTTTCTGGCAGGAATTACTTGCTGCAAATTCTTGCACTTCTTGCACCAGTTGGTATTTTTGATTGTTAATAGAACTGGAAAAAAGCATATCAGCTGAACCAAGTTTGGACAACAGTAAAAAACAAAAACAAAAGAAAATTCTTTTGTTTTTAATTTTTTAATTATCTTTTCTTTTCTAATCCAATTAGAAATGTTAAAAAAGGAACCAGACTTGTTTGACCGATTGCTGCAAGCAATTTTCGAATTTTATTTTTTTAATGTTAATGTTTTCTTGTTCTCTTTTTCAAGGAGACTAATTCTTGTGGTCAAGTCGATCGAATTACTTTATCGGACAAATTCAATCGACTTGACTACTCAGAATAAAAAGCCTAAAAATTATAAATTCATTCATTTGTCAGGTTAGGAAAACAAATAATACAAATAAAAATTAGTCATCAGATTTTCTTCATTTGTTTTTCTTTTTTGGTATCAATTATTTTAGTCAATTTTTCAATAAGGGTATGCCTATATGCATTGTTCCATATGTACGTGTGTGTGGAGGGGGTAATGTATGTATATTTCACATGAGAAAAAACTATAGTAAAATTGTTCAATGCCACTATAGCTTCTGACCATTTATTGCAAGACATGGGTTTATTAAATAGTCAAGATGCGGCCAGTGATGACCCAGTGAAAATTAACAATTGATAGATTGACATTAATTAGTCTGCTGGTAATTTATGATGATGGTAGTAGTAGTAGTAATAATAATAATAATAATAATAATAATAATAAGTAGCAACATGAACATATAAAAAGGGCAGTCTAAAGTCGAAAGACTCAGCATTAATCAACCAGTATGCTTTGTAGAAAGACTCAGCATTACTCAACCAATATACTTTGTAGAAAGGCACTACACTGCAATTGAGTTGAGACGCACACACAGAACAAATCTTTACCTGGATGTAATAAAATTTCACATATCCCTGAGAACATTCAACATTGGGCCTTTTTCTTAAACTTTTTTGATGAAAATTCTAAACTATAAGCTTTACGGCTAAAACGATTCTATTCCTAAGCCTTTTCTTCTTTGAATACTTGTCTTCATAACCCGCTTTGATTCTCCTTAAATATTGGGATTTCATTCCTTATTTACCCAAAAAAGGAAATTTTCAAGTTCTCGTCATTTACATTTTTTTGTGTTTTTATTTTTACAAAAATATTTCCCCCGGATAAATTGAGATAAAGCAAACATTTAAAGGCGTTTGAAAATAAATAAATACAATCATGTTTAACATTTTTAGGATATTTTTTTTCTTTTTCAAAACGAGGTTAGCCAAAAAAAAAAAAAAAGTCGGCACAAGAATCATATGAACCATTCCCTAATAGAAAGGGCAGGGACAAAAAATTAAATAAAAAATTAAAATCTTACATGTTTGCTCAAATCAACTCTTATATTTTAAGAAAATGCTAGAAGTTTAAATGCTGGCTTCACATGTTTGTGCTGCACATTCGTGAAGATTACTGCTTACAAAAACCAGTTGTACATATATTTAAAACAGAGAAATAGATTTGGTTTAAGAATGTAAAATGTGTCCTAAAACAACCAAATAAGAAAAAAAAGAAATTATATGCATAATAGCAGTAGATGAAAGTGTGTGTGTGTGAGGTTATAAATATAACTTTTTAATATTGTTTTCAGTTCTTTACTAGTAATGTTGTAATGAAATGGTTGATTCTTTAAAAAGATTATCAAAATAAAGAGAAGCCATCATAAATTTAATATGATTTTAAGCTCTGAAGGCAAAGGTGGTAATTTGTGTAAATTGCTATAGAAAGAAATTATAATTCATTTATGAAATCAAAGGGAAATGTGGGAAGGTATTATTTAAATGTTCTTGGACTTTCAAGTCTGATATGACTGAATGAATCACGTAGCACTAATAAATTGACATTTTCGTTCTATTGGGTAAATAAGTAAATCTAAATCAGAGATTAAATTACCAAAGTCAAATTCCTAATGGAATTGGGCAAATGTCATTGATTCTGTGATGGATAACAATAATCTACATAGAAGTGCTAGAAAGATTTCTTTTTTCACACAATTATAAAGAAGGCTGCACAAAATGATTGGAAAAGAAAGACAATTAAATTCAAGCAATTAGAAAAAGGTTTTAATTTTAAACAATTATATTTCGTTAATTTAATGCCAAAACAATAACTTAATTAAATTTAACTTTCATAAAAATCTTATTTAAAAAAATTATTTAATAAAAATTGCTCAACATGCAATGTCTATTTCATTTTCTTTTATTTATAAAATGCATTAAGCACAGATTTTAGACTGACCCAAGATTGCAACAGTTAGTTAAATGTTATTTACAAAAATATCTCCTTACAATTAATTTATACAACACATTAATATGTCATTATTTTGGTGTTTATTAAATAGTCTTTTTAAGTTTTGTTTTGAAACATTGTCTCTATTTTCTTGATTTACAACCAGTTTTCTGTTATAGTAACTTTTTGACACAACCTTACACCAAGAGGATGTTTACTACTAAGAGAAGTCCTTTCTTAATTAAACAGTTAATAAAAAATTCAGTTTTTCAAAAATTCCTGTATTGTTATACAGCTAATCCGATTTATTTAACACTTGTATCTTTAGCTCCAAAATATTTCTCAAATTAATTTTTAAACATTTTCTCTTATAATTGAACACATTTACATCTTAATTTGTCAAAAAAGGAATTTAAATTTAATTTTGTTTCTACTTTAATTTTTAAGAACGTTCTTTATACACGTCTAATAACAACTCCACAAGATTCCAAATGTTATTTTTTATTAACATTAACTTAAAAACTTAGAAGCCTACAAAAATCGATAGGGCAGTATTTCAAAACCACTTATATTTACCATAAAAATAACAAATTGCAATGAAATTTTAATTAATATCTATTTTATTCAATTGTATTACACATATTTCGGTCAACAAAAACATTAAATGATTTTATTCAATAATAAATTGTTTTGAAATACTGCCCAGCAGCATTTTTTAGGATTCCCCTAAAGTTAATGGAAACCGTATCCTATGATTACTTTTGTTTAATGCTGATCTATCTTCATACACATTTTTATTTCCCAGATAAAACGTAATTTTTAAAATTAGCTTTTAAATTTAAACAATGTTATTCAATTAATTTAACTTTCACAAAAATCTTACTAAAAAAAATTCAATTTAACTTTCACCTATTGATTACAGTAAATTGTAAAAAATATTTCATTTATTGACGAGAATTAATTAAAAAAATTTTGTATTAGAAGTGAACATAAACAACTATGGATTATTGTCGATTTCTATGTTTAAGGCACGGTTACCCAAAATAGATCGGAAAACAATTATTTTCATACATCGAAGGGGTAAAATGAACACTTACTTTATAGCCGGTGTAACTGAAATCCATTGTAGAACGTCAAGGGACATAAGAAATTCGAGATTTCAGTTACACTGGCGATAAAATGTCAATTAATGAAGATTTTATATAGAAGTGACCCCCAACCCATAAATGCATGATAAATATTTTTTTGAATCTTTCATGCTCTAAACATGATAATCAACGATAATCAATTTTGTGTGAATGTAAATAGAAAAAAGATAGAAAAAATATTTCTATATAATTATTTGTTCCTGTATTTATCATTAATTATTCTGGTAGAATTCCAATCTGTTTGTAGTACTAGAGTACATGTTCTATCAAAAATGACGGAGAGAAATGTTACATTTTTTGAACAAATAAATCAAACATTGAAAAAAAAAGAAGCAAACTTTTTACATCACAATAAAATGTATTTTCATTTAAACAATGAACTATTTACATCATAAACATCAGAAGAAGATGTTTTTTTATGTGTCAATAAGTTGATGCAAGACACTCTTAACACAAGCTTATAGGAGTTATTATTGTATGATGAACAATCCATCTGAAATAAGGGCAGACAGACATCATACAAGTGAATGGAAATAAGAATGATTATTCATTATTATGCAATTTACTTGACAATGATGAAGCCAGAAACATGTCCTCAGTAATCCCAACACTAACCCTAAGTCTGAGGTGGTGGACGAGAATGCCGAAATCAAAAATCGGGAATCTTCACCTGATTGTACAAAGGTGGCAGATGAGATGACGTCGTTGAGTGGGGTATAATTTTGATAATGCCAATACGATAACAGGTGCTGGTGTACTTGTGTAGTCCCCAATTTCTGGTCGCGCTCACACGTCCCTATTCCGAATTCGTGGCTAACGGTCATAAACAACGTTTTAAGTGTAATTTAGACGGTTTATTCGAATTATTTGATGGTTTTCAGTAATTTTCATTAAAAAAATATTCCAGCAAATTTTAATACATTTTAATTATAAAATTTTTCAATTGAATCTTTTTACATGTAATTAATGCTAAAGGTCACATAAAATCATTTTCAGGAAAAATGTTATTATTAAATATTATGGACACTTTTAGTTTCCTTTTTATTTATTATCAAATTTGAACTTTGACATTGATTACATGTAAAAAGGTTCAATTGAAAAATTTTATAATTGAAATTTATTACAATTTGCTGGAATAATTTTTTAAATGAAAATTAAAAATCAAGTAAAAATTCCATTTTTACTTGCTTGGTGAAAACCATCAAATAATTCGAATAAACCGTCTAAATTACACTTAAAACGTTGTTTATGACTGTAGGCCACGAATTCGGAATATGGACGTGTGAGCGCGGCCAGAAATTGGGGACTACACAAGTACACCCGCACGTGATAACATGGAGTTCAGTGGTGAGTTCAGGAGGACACAGTTTCTCCTTCATTCCCGGGCAACGCCGCATATTCTTGCTAGTTAGATATAAATTCAAAGAAACAAAAATTATGAAATGAGGAGTTGACAAAAAACTCCACGTTACAGTTATTTATTATGCCCTTCATTTTGAACGATGAAAGTTTTTTTTTAATTTAGAATCAAATGAATTTTATAATTTGGACTGAACAACTGCGACACAGCTTCAGTTTTAGCTGGAAATGGAAAGGAAATGGAGAGGAAATGGAAAGGAAATGGAAAGGAAATGGAGAGGAAAGAAGACAAGGAAAGAAGACAAGGAAAGAAGACAAGGAAAGAAGACAAGGAAAGAAGACAAGTCATTTCTGGGTTGAGAATTCCAAAGAAGAAAATGGGCTGTTTAAAGATGTCACAAACAAATCTCAAGCTTAGAGCATTCAAATAAGAGAGTTTACAATTATATCGAACTATAGCAACGCGGCTCACAATAACACTCTTCCATTACAATGACAACATACTTCTATATAAGACAAAATAATTTGATATATTTCAAAATTCAAAATGTTAGAAAAAACACACTTACAATGCTGGAATATATTTATAGAACAATACAGAATAAAATTCTTTTTTTTTTTAATAGAGGCATCATTTGTGAATGTTATAAGCAAAACATTAAAACATGAATAATTAAATTTATATTTTTCAAGAATAGGAGTAATTATAAAATATAATCATAACCCATTGATTACCATGTGTTTTGGATATGTTGGCACCGGGGATGCATCTTCTCGGGAAGGGGGGGGGGCGAAGCCAGAGAAAAAGGGATTATTATGTGATTTAGGAGTTAAAAGTTCAAAAAATGTTCAATTGAATTTATGAAACACTTGTCTATTTTGTTTATAAACAGATTGAGAGTGGCATTCATAAAATTCCATTCTTGTGGCACGAAATATTCGAGACTTTCGTAAAAGACTTTCGTAAAGAATTGGCAAACATTCAAGATCATGCACAGAAAATAGAAAAAGAAGGAAAGCAATTAAACAAAGAACTTTTTTTCCTCACAGAAAAAAGAAAAACTTTTTCTCAATTTTTTTTTACTTATGAATAGATAAGATAAGTAACATGAAAATTAACTTTGCAAAATCTGAATTGAGACAGTAGATACAAAAGGCTCAACATCCTTTCAAATAGAGCTTTATAATAAATAATAATAATACTACTAATAATAATAATAATAAAACTTTAAAAAAGTCACATTTAAAAAATCTTATTATTGTTATGGGTGGACCACTCTGGTTGGGGAAATGACGATTTCCACTTAGCGTTAAAGCAATACTTTTCTGTAAAAAGAATTGAGTAGTTTCGGTTATCAGTATCGTAAAATTATAAATAAATGAATAGCTTCATTTATATACGATATAATTTCTCCCACTGCCATTAGCAGTTTCGTTTAGCACCGGACGCCAGCCACTGAGGTCTCAGTTTAAAATCTCCACACTAATGAGTCATAGTGATGACGAAACACGTCTCTGTGTATAATATATATATATATATATATATATATATATATATATATATATATATATATATATATATATATATATATATATTGGTAATGTATAGACTATTAAGCTATTAACACAATTTTTGTGTGAATTTAAATAATAATATATATATATGGATACAAAAATTATATCTGCCCATTTGGCATAGTAGTTAGAATGTTCGCTAATGAGCCAAGAGACAGGGTTTCAATCCTTGGTTGAGTTATACCAACGACTCAGAACATGATAGTTGATGCCTCTTTGCTAAACACTCAGCCTTATAAGGTGAGGATCAAGTGTAAGTGGAGAAATCCAGGGAAAGGAGTGGCACACAGCATAATAGCCAATGAAAAGGGTGCCTTCAGGTTGCCCTCGACTACGGTCGACCTACTTTACTTATTTGAATAATTACAAATTATGTATATTCTTACTACCAATGGGGCTTGTCAGTACCTCCTATTTATTTTCATCGACCACATCGTCTGAAGAACGTAAGGCGAGAAACTGTCAGTCAATATGCACTGTTAATTCTAAGTATCAACACTCAAATAAAATATATATAGTATAAACAAAGTATATATATATATACATATAAAGTATATATATATATATATCTATATATATATATTGTATA
>OY744524.1:47035107-47127607 GCA_963556195.1 Sepiola atlantica
TATATATATATATATATTGTATAAATAAAGTATATATTTATATATATATATATTGTATAAATAAAGTACATATATATATATATATATATATATATATTGTATAAAGTATATATATTTATATTGTATAACGTATATATATATATATATATATTTATATATATTTAATTTATTTATAATTGTATAATATATGTCATACTATAACTTAACCCTCTCATTGCTAGAAATAAAAATATCTCCGCAGCCTAGAAATCACTGCCACTATGACATTGCCTGTATGGAAAGCAACGACGAAAGCGATAAGTTAACACATCCATCGTAGGTAAAACAACACTAAAAGCAATGTTGGGACACAAGCCGTCATTGCTTCTAAAAGTTGGAATTGAAACTGAAAACTTTTGTGAAATGTTGGTCTATGGGGATGTCACATCTACAGGGAGGAGGAGGATGATGCGGAGGAGGAGGGATGATGAATGCAGAGGAGGAGGAGTGCTTTACTTGGTAATTGTTCAATTCGAGTCAATTTCCCAAATTATGAAATGTGTTGTCATAAATGTAACCACGGCTGATGGGCAGCATTAAGGATACAATTTATATTTATATCTGAAATAATTTTAGGTTGTACTGCTTTCCAAAGTAATGCATCTATGCGGTTACAAGCTTTTCTTAAATGTTTCAAGAAAGTGAATTGAAAATGGAAGTGAATTATTGTTGGCATCATCTGATGATGAAACGAGTGTTAGTTTATCCTCTGTTCTTTTCATGTGTTAGAAAAAGTTGAGAAAAGCTGAACTGTGTTTGGATTATGTATTGATATCTGGCATGGATGTCTTTTGTTCACGATTATCAAAAATAAAAGAAAACGTTGAAAGAAAAAAAAGAAAGTAGAAAAGTGAGAAGAGAAAGAAATAGGAAGGAAAAGAAAAGAGAGCAAACACAGATCAGTTAGAACAACAACAACAACAACAACAACAAAAGAAAAGGGCAGAATGGACATTTAAGAAGTCATATTTTCAGAATTTGAAAGTTTACCCCCCCCCCCGTTTTGAATTTTTTTATAAACAATATGTGCACACGTGTCCACAGAGAAAAACACTGCATAGAAAACAAAAAGAAGATAGACAATACATAATACATTGATTAGCCAGTGGAAGAGGCCACTGTTGCTTTATTAAGAATGCAAAAAATACAGACAAACTAAATACGAAGCCGAATGAAGCGACAATAATACAATAATATAGATTAAAAGAATGTTACCAGAATACAACTGCTATAAACAGAATCATTTTGCAGTAATTTAACTTTATTTTTTATTATGTATTGATGTACACAAAAAAAAATGACTAATAGTAAATAAATTAAACACAAGCTCGATCTGAATTGCCAAGTCTTGAATGAAAATATTCTCATTTACTTGACTTGATTTGAGAATTTAAATAATTGGATTCATGCATTCAATTCCGAATGTACAGGCACATATTTTGAATTTACTGTCTGCACATACAAAAAGAAGATGGTATATATATATATATATATATATATATATATATATATATATATATATATATATATATATATATATATATATATATATAGGGTAAAAAAACAATACAAATATATAACAAAAACATAGTCTCATTGATTTTTGCAAATTTGCATTCATGAAATATTGTTCACTAAACACATAGCAAATAATGGAATCACATTGTTATTGTATTGTCTTTTCCAAAGAGTAATAATACACACATGAAATTGGGTTATTCTTATGGTACATATAAAAGATGCATTATATATATATATAATTTAGCATCACAAACAGTTTTATAAATATCACATAAAGCCTGTCACTTTTGTAATTGTAACAAATGTAGCACACATGGAACAATGGGTTAACAAAATAAAAATTCAGAAAAAGTGAAAACTTTTTTAACATGAAATATTAAAATTATAAAATATGAAAATTATTCAAATACAAATCTTATTATATCGAGCGAGTATAATAATTATAATAGTACTAATAATTATTATAATTTGAATAATAATAATAATAAAATAATAATAATAATTTGAATAATAACATAATAATAATTATAATTTGAATAATAATAATAAAATAATAATAATAATAATTTGAATAATAATAATAATAATTTGAATAATAATAATAATAATAATTTGAATAATAATTTGAATAATAATAATAATAACAACAACAACAACCGTATAATTCCAGAGACATGAAAAGGTGAAATGAGAAAGTGCTGAGAGCACAAATTGCAATTATCATCATCATGATCAGTGTAAACAAATTGAACCAAGAGACAAGATGCATTCCAGAAAATGTCTGTTGCTTTTGTCAATTTGGTTTCTCTCATTCTCACATTCACAAAAGGTGTAATCACAGTGACAAGATAATAATCAGAGACAAGTGTGTCATTGATATGACATTGAGCCCTATCACGTGGTCAAATTTGATACAAACAAATCTGTGCCACTTCAAGAGTTATAGCAATTGAAATAGTTTTTATTAAAATAAACAGGAAAATACGTACTTATATAGCACGATTTTTAAGGGTTTTTTTGTCCAGCTCCCACATAATTTGATCTTGTATGTATCAGGTATTTTTAGTTGGAGATTTGTCAGTACTTAGTATCAGGCTTTAGATACTAAATCCAACAACTTAAAAACTTATCAAAATCACAATTATTTTTCAACAAAGTGAATATAATAGGAAAATAGATTAAATGCTAAAGATTAAATGTTGAAAAATAAATTAGTAAAATGTGAGGAATGAAAAAAATTTAAGTATGAGTTTCAGTCCATTATCGCTTACAACTAGAAACTTGCATGTGGCCCTTACATGATGGTGAATGTGAAATGATGACATATTAAACCGGTTTGGTGTTTTTATTTATTATTTTTTTTATTAAAAGCAGAGCGCACACACAATATGTGTGCGTGTGTGTGTGTGTGTGTGTGTGTGTGTGTGTGTGTGTGTGTGTGTGTGTGTGAGTGCATCACTGGGGATTTTGACATAGAAATTAATTTACTGGCATAGAGCATTTGAATATGAATTACTTCTCCAAGATTTAAATGGATTTCACTTAGTTTATAAGAAACAAACTCGGCAAACTCTAGGCACATAACGGCGTCTACAAAAGAACTGTAAACAATTGAATTCTTACTCAAGTAGGAACATTTAAAACAATGTTTGAATTTTCTTATTTCTGATTCGTCTAAATGAGGATAACAGTATTGATCTTAATATTTTTATTAATTAACGATAATTAGAGAGAGATTAAAGGAGCTAACTTGTTTGCTTTGAAAAGTAATCTAAAACAAAGCTTCATCATTATCAACCCATAAAAAAACAGATTAGTACGAGAAAAGAATTTGACCAAAACTAAAAGAATGTAAGATTTCCTTTAAACATTTGATAACAATTTTTTTTAAGGTTTGGTAAAATTAGTATGTAAATAAAATTGTTTGTATATACATGTATAAAGAATGTAATTTCTTGCCATCTATAAAGGGGTTCAGCACAGAATTTGATTTATCAACCATTGATTCCAAAATCCTACCACAATGAGAAAGAATTGTGGTCATCTTTTAAGCGTAACACGAGTCGGGCATAACGTAAGGATAACAAGATTTAAAAGAGAAAACTAAGAAAATCAATTAAAAGATCAAGAAATTTAATGAAATGGGAATAAGAGTAAAAGGAAGAGAAACTGATGTGTTGCTTTGTTTATAGACACAATCTGAGAACAACGTGTATCGTTCTCCTGAGAAATCATAATGCCACATGTGTAGCATCCATAAAGATGTGAGATGTGATAACAAAATAAGAAGAAACCTGGGCAGAAATACTAATGGACACATTTAATTTGATATGTGCTCACACGCACACGCACACCTTTTTAGAAATAGCCAGAAAGCAGTTTTATTTGCAGTCTGATCACTTCATTATCCCAGCATTAATACAACTTGCCTTCAAAAGGCAGTCACCAAATCTAATGCTTACAGTTTTGTGAAATTCAGTCAATTATAGAGAAAGAATTATCATTACTAAGATGAAAAACTGAAATAAAATGAATTCAACAAGTGAGGACACCATTTCAACAGAATCATCATTTAACGATTGAGAGAAGGGAGTGGGGCATATTTTTATCAGGGATGAAACCAATCATTTGATCAGTAAACGCCTTCATTTCTATGAAAAAAAAGAAAAAATGAGAATCAGAAAAATTCTAGCTTTTCAAATTAATCTTCACCTTTTCATTTTTTTATCTTTTAATTTTCAAAGATTAAACAAAAGTCAGCCAAAGAATTCATAAGGATTTTCTGAACTTTAAATAAATCAAGCCACTATGCATGAAAGAAAATATATAAATGATGGATGTTTTTAGAATAGGGGCTGGAACTTGAAATTCTCAAATGAAAAATCACCAATGGTAATGTGAAAAGAGCTAAATGGAAGAGACGTAAGATTATGAGGAGATTCTTGTGAAAGATCATAAATATATTTCAGTTTTTTTATATTCTTTTCTTTTTTGGGGTTTCTCTTTTTTACCAAATGTATTTTTCATAAATGGAAGACAAATCCATACATTAGCAAAACTGAAATAAAATGTCCATTACAAATCTGTTGGTTTGTTTAGAATAAGATCTTCGTTTTATTAAAATAAAATAAAATTGTTCCTCTTGTTTCGGTCATTGTCAGATTACTTTGAATGTAGACATTTAATAGAATTGGATTAATTCCATAAAATAAAAGATGTCCAGATTTGTTCAATCTTGAACAGACAGCACCAAATAAAGTCGGGTCCTTTCAAGGTTTACAAAGGAATACAACCTCAGTATAGTTTACCAGATGGCAGCACTGAAACATACGGAGATAAATTTGTGTGGGAGCAGCAAAGAGAAACAGAGGCTTTTCACAAAAAATACAGAGATAAACTAAAAAATCTTTTGACATTGATAAACTAATAAAATGCTGAATTGAACAGCAACATAAGTATGACAAATTTAGTTTCCATTGAAGAATACCTGAAGTATGTTGAGACTTGCAACATGGAGGTCATAGAAGAGAAAAGATGGAAGCTAGATTTTAAAACATTAGGGAAAAAATTAATTTACATTTAAAACACTAATATTTACCATTCAGTTAAAAAGGCTTAGACACATTCCTGGCAATTTGGTAAGCATTAAAAGAGCTGTTTTAGAAGATTAAAAATATGAGTGTGTGTGTGTCATGTATTCATTCATCTAGAAAGATAAAAGTTGTCAAATGACATCACAGTAAAAATGAAATTTTGATGCATGCCTCATAATGATATATAGATTGTATAGTTTATCTTCCAAAGATAAACAAGGATTTCTCAACATTCGTCACTTTTTATTAGTCATATATTCAATTTTATATTTATGACAATCAACATGAAAATCATGTCATATTAAGCATATTTATCCATATTTTTTTGGTTTTAACAAAAACAAGCAAAATTCCATTGAGAAAACAAAATTGTGTTACATGTTGAAAAATAAAACGGTTACATTGGTAATAATAGAAGATTCATTTTGAAAAAAAAAATAACTGATGCTTAATTCCCAATTAAGAATTGAAAATGAGTGATTCTTAAAACCATTAGTTAAAATAATTCACATTTTAATCAAAATAAAATATATTTGAAAATGTTTTGAATGTTTCTCCAAAAGTGGTTTCTAAGTCGAAGCATTTTTGTATTTAAGTGCAAATCCTAATTTCAAACTGTTGATTTACTAACACATCAACAATTATAACATTTCATTTGTTATAGAAACATTTTTAAAGTAATGTTTACATTGTTAGCATAATTAAAATATGGAAGATGAAAGTGGTAAAAATATTATACGTTTAAAAAACAAACTAATGAGAAGGCAATGAAATCTAGATTTTTATGCTTGCTGCATAATAAGTGGTAGATTCCTGGAGATGGCCGTGTCACGTGTAATGACTTAGATTAAGGTCTAAGGACACAGGAAATACTAAAATGGAATGAGAATATATATGTTAATATTAAAATAATTATCAATAAGATTAAAATGAGGCTAACAGTAATATGTGTGCAGAAAAGAAGAAACTAAATGTTGGAAGGCAAAAGAAAGAAGAAATAACAACAAACACAGCAATTTTGTTTTGCTGTGTTTGTTGTAATATTTTAATTTATAGCACAATATTATTGAACGAATTCATTAACATCAATAGAAAAGATGTCGACTCTATTTGTAACAATGCAAACTGATGTGTGAAATTATCTGGTATTAGTGTTTTTTTTTTCTTTTCTGACTGCAATAAGAGTAGGCATGCCTACAGCGGTGCAACTGAACGGTGCATCGATAAAGTGTACCATGTTGTTTTATTTATTATTGTAGTGTTCTAATATTAAATAACAATGGATCAACACTAATAATAATGGTGGTTGTGTATTAGGTAATATTAATTGGCAGTGGCTGAGAGTGTCTATAGTGTTGAAGTCTGCAAAAGGTGTCCATCTTTCGCTGAAACCAATGGGAGATTTCTTGTGTGTCCTCTCAACTTCTGGATGGATAATAAGCATATGAAAGCGGATCCCATTGGAACAAAAACATGATAATGAAATATATATAACAAGAGGAGAAAAAAGATTGCGTATATATGTGTGTGTGTGTGTGTGTGTGTGAGAGAGTAAGAGATATGCAGTTGTTGTTTTTCTTTTGCTATTTATCTCTGCTGCCTTGAATATTTGGATTTTAACTTTTTTTTTCTTGGGGGGAGGGGCTGGGATAGTGTGTATTCTATTGATAAACCCAGATCTATGCTGTGGGGGCGGGGTGGGGGTCTATGATTAGCAGTTTTGCTGAATTTGCACAGCAAATGTAACACAAGTGAAACATCTGAGAATGAAAAAATAAAAAGAAGGGAATGCAGAAGGGGGTATCGATATCTATCGAGATAGATTTACCTATTTTAAATGAAAACAATTTTTTTTAATAATCTAAACATTAAAAATATTGAAATAATGTCTTTTACATGTGAAATAAATCGTTTTTAGGCAGTAATTTCATGAAGTTGCTGGCAGAAGGTATTCAGTTCAGAGGCTGAACAAAGATGGAAGCTGCTGAGAAACAACACTTACGAAGGTTCTTGCTGATAGCCTTGACATCTCTCAGATTCAGGGAGATGCAAAAAGAGAGAGCTCCTCTTTATGCTCTGGTGTATAACATGGACACTTCTAGGGAATGCCTGTGTAATAAAGGTGTATTTTGTTGTTGGGGTGCACATATAGTCAGTGGTGGCTGGTACATAGAAGGGATTATTATTATTATTATTTGATTAGTTATACTGAAATAATAGTAGGAAGAGAAGTAGCCATTGTAATAGTCATAATAAAATGTTCCAGTGTGGGTTTTGCAATCTTGACTTTCTTTATCCTCGGAATTGTTGGAGAGAGAGGGATGGTACTTTATTATATCTGGGATCTTCTTCCTACTAAGGCCAATTTTCTGGGCTGAAATTTAAAAAAAGAAAGTGAAATACAGATTTAAAATAATATTGGCAAATTAAACATTACAATTAAAAAATTCAGGTTAAACTTTTAGCGTAAAAATGCATGTGCTTTTTTAATCACTTCAATAAAATTTAGTCATGATGTGTAAACAACACCAGTCACTTTCTAAAAGGTTGATATTTTACTATGGAAAATCGTTTTAAAGACTAAGTAAAATTCATTCAAATTTTGTATTATTATTTATTATTCAAATCGTGATTGATATATTTTCTGTTTGGAATGTTAGCAATATCCAGATTTTGTATTTTTTCTGCATGAAGATGATCTGGAGTAATCACTATATAGTCTCTCTCTTCTGTGGATATATAAAGGTCTTTCATGCCAAAATATTATGTCAATATGCACTGTTGTTTTTACATTTATTAATAATCAAAATGCATATATATATATATATATATATATATATATATATATATATATATATATATATATATATTTAAGCAAGCATTGTTAAAAATAACAGAATTCTTCTGCTTAATTATAACCTTTTATTTTTTAAGTTTTTCTAATGATCTTTTTTGTGTTAAAATCAAAAAATTTAATGCAGGTTCCATATGTATCGTGAACTTTTTCGATTCTTCGTCAAATCATTTTTAGGTGACAAAAACAAATGAGCGAAAATGCTGGATAAAAGATTTCAAAAGATAGTCGAGAATGCACATGCAAAGTCAGTTAAATGGCAAAAGAACGGACTTCAAAGTTCCAGAAAAGACGTTAACAATTTAAATCTCGCAACACCAGAATTAGCATCACAGGATAAAATTGTATTACGTTAAGCATTTTAAAATGTTGTCACTGGTTTCCTATGTAATGTTATTAATTGTAGGTTGCTGGGTTTTAATAAAGATAGCTTTGAGTATTTATCAGTTTTTTAAAATTGGTTTCGGAATGCATTATTTTCGTGTTGTTAACTAAAATTTGTCTTAACTAAATTTTGTTTTTGTAGATACTGGTAAATTGAGCTAGAATTTACAAGATGCATGGTGAGGCAGCAGGATAGGGTAGTGGTTGTAAAACCAATGTAGCTATTAGCTTTATTATTATTATGGGAGTTACATTCTCCCAAAGGGCATTTAAACTTATAAATAATTGTTTTTTTCTAATGTGTTATGGGTTAGGGAAGAGTTGCTTTTTGCTACAAGATTTTTGGTCTTAAATTTCCTATAGTAAATAATTAGTCTAATCTTATTATCATTGTCGATTGGGGATATGTAGAAAGAACCAATGTTATATATAACATATGTAAGCTATTTATTGAATCTAGAATCTTATTTTACCCAGAGGTGATGTGTGTGTAGTGGGTATCGTCGTCGTCGTCATCATCATTATCCATGTGTTTAATCTGTTTTAACATCATAGTAACATGTTTTTGCATGCATTCTTTAATATTCAATCATTGCAATATACAAAATTACACATGTTTTAAACAACCGTTATCTTTTATAAAACCGTTATTTTCTTTGAAAACGAAAACAAAACAAAAATTTAAATTTTTAAGTGAGAAAATTGAATGCAAGTTTTTCTCTGAAAATCTGTTTAGTGTTTAAAAAGGCCTGTATGTGTTGAAAAACCCCAACAGCAAAGTTGAATTCATGGTTTTGTAGACATATTACCCCACCCTTCAACGCCAGGAGAGAAGCACCCTTTTTTGAAATTCATTGTATCACTCAAAATTGCCCACTCTATTTCTTTGATTCGATATGACCAGTTTTTAGATTATTTCTAACCTTAATAAATTACATGGAAAACATCATTCTATATGAATTTCTTAAAATATAACGGAAAAGAAATTATACATAAATAAACATTGGCCATTATTATATGTCTTAATTATGGTTAATAGAGTGTAATGAATAATTACGAATAACTTTCCCTATTTTGAATTATCTCCCCTTTACTAAACAATATAAATAGCAGCACTAATATTATAGCGACATTGTATGTTGAATAAAGCTTTCTCAAGTTACGTCTGTTCTCGTTTGTCATTAAGTATAAGTAAATAAATTTCAAGTGTCCTACCATTTTAAGATCGTTCCTATCATCGGAAAATTTTGAGAAATCCACCACCACCACCACCAGCTTTTTCTTTGGGTCCCATTAGCATTGGCACTTGGTTTTTGTGTTTAATCGTTATCTAAAGATAGAAAAAGAAACAAAAAGAAGATGACATGAATCAAACATCAAGTTGATACAATTGGAAACAACGAGTAGATAATTTTCTATTGGTTATCAAATGTTATTAACAAAATTGAATTGTATAAAGTAGCTTTAATACAACCCTTTTTTAGTCTTGCTTAATCATTTATAGCTTAAAAAATGTCATTTTCTTTAATTAAGAAGTCAACAAAACAAATGCAAATTTCCTGAATGTTATAGAAAAAAAATAGATCAATAACTTGCACGCAGGGGAGTTTCTATACAAAACAATTTATTGATGCACCACAAGTGAGCAAATCTATAGAAAACTTCAAAAGTTCATGAATGGCAATTTTTGTTCAAACAAAATATTTAAATGCAATGCTTAAAAATATTGTTTAAAATATTGTATATGAAAGCTAAAAGAAGTAATATACATTATTTAAAAGTCAAAAGTTAACAGCGTTTTCTTAAGGTGACATAAGTGAGAAAGATATGATTATCATCTTAGAAGAACATTAAAAAGGAAAAGGATATTTGATGGAAGAAGCGACCCTGTAGTAAGTGTGCTGCTATTCCGAATTCACAGCAGCAAGCCGTAACCAATAGACTGTCTCTTGGGTCATAATTTTTAAAAAGTAAAAATCTTTTTGGCCTTTTGGCTAAGATCAAAGTGTAGTATCTGTTCCGATGGATACTGCACGCCTGTCCTGTGCAGTTCTAGGAGGCTTTGCCTCCCCTCTTTGGGCAGGAGTAAGTTTATTGCTTACTGTCTGAGGCGCCCCTACCGGGGAATGCCGACGGGGCTGCCCAGGCAATTTTTAAATGGCCAGAGTGCTCACCTCTCGAGCGCTGGCTTTTCAAACCCCACTTTCTCGACCCGATCTTGGGTCACATCTTACTTGTGGGAGTAATATAAAACTGGCCTTGTGCCTAACTCCTGGGGAGGAGTAAATTAAAACTTGCTGAAAGGAAAAGTTCTGTATTTTTACTTTAAATAATTTCTTTTAGAAAAATAAGTAATCAAATAGGTGTTTTTTTTCGAAACATTGAAATATGAATTTTTCTACCAATCATAATGCTATCGGATCACATATATTAAAAAAAATCCATTTTTTACTTTATATTTAATTTTCATTAAAAAATATTTATCAGCAAGTTTTAATTATAAAGTTTTACATGAAAAAGATTTTGACTTTTAAAAATTATGACCGGAGAGATAGTCTATTGATTGCGGCTTGCTGTTGTGAATTCGGAATAGCGGCAAGCTGACTACGAGTCGCTTCTTCTTCTGATACGTCGATGTTTGATATATAATTTACATGGGATTATAAGATCAATAGAAGCAAACTCCTATTGGGGCCCAACAATCTAGCGAATGGCAATGATGTATTCTGATCTTGCTTATACGGGCCACAGTTATTTTACTATTTAAACACAGAACTTAAAAAGGTTAATTTATGTATTTCTAATTTAGAAATAAACGAAGGATATAAATGTCTTTAAAGCCAAACAAAGATGGAAAGCATTCACTTACTGTGCAAGGATTCTGTACCCATGGTTCTCCATCAATTTGCATTGGTACACGTTTTGTGGTCCTAGAAAAAGAAAGAAAAAACAATTAAAACCAATAATTTATGAGGACAGAAATGGGTGAAAAGAGATTTACATTTCTCAGCTTAATTGATTACTTACTTAAGTACCAAATCGTTGGTTTGTGCAAGACGATTACCGGATCTGACCTTCCCACTGACCATACCGGCATGGAGACTGTTCTCTACTCCAGCAAGTTCAAACATTTTATCTCCGATATCTACAAAAGATCAACAGATTTTCTTTCAAAATAAAAGAATAAAATAATAATAGAAAGCATATGCAGAGCAGAAAAGACAGACAACTGATCAGTTCACAAGGTCTCCCACCATTATTTGGTCGTCTGATATTTTGCTGGATAGAAATGATACCATAGAATGATAATATTTAATTTTAAAAGTTTTCGATCAGATTTGATATTAAAACTGAAAAGACAAAAAAATTAAAATAATCCATCCGGTTTTGGTATTTAAAGTGCTGCGAGTGTCCCGGACTCCAGGGTAAGCAACACCAGACAACATCTCACGCCTGCTTTCCATGCGGTCCGATCCAAATTTTTTTGATTTTTGATATCAGTCATGCTGCATGCAGTCAAGTCACTTCTTACACGCTCAAGTCAGGTCTTCCTCAGTCTACCATACCTAGGGTATCCAGGTGTGTTATGGAGTTGATGCAAGAGATGACATGCTGTACATGGCCAAACCAGTTGAGATGCCGAGCTTGTAAGGCATCCAACATCCCACCAATACCAAGTTTCTGATGAAGCACAGTTGAAGGGATCCTTTCCTCCAGTTTCTGCTGCACATCTACTTGATCATGGCACGGTTATTATGCTGAAGTTCTTGCAGATCAGAAGCATTTAAGGCCCCATTGCCTTGCTGCCATGCAAGATGTCGAAGCAACACAGGCTGAAAAGGCTTTGCCTCGAATTTTGAAAGAAATGTGCCTAGCTGTAAATAAACTTAAGTGAAACAACCATTTTCGGTTCCAAGTGAAAAACTCAAAGAAGTAAGCATAAACACGCAAGACGATGAGTGGATTCTGACCTGTAATCGCAGCATGGAGCTCTACCTTGCTTTGTGGAAATGGATTTTGGTCTTTCTTCTTTTTAACAGATTTTAGTAGTTTTTGCCTTTGTTTCTTGGTAACATTCTCACCCCAAAGACTGGCACCACCATAGATAGTCGGGATGTTTAACATTGCAATGCCCTCAAGACCTGTGCCTTTGTTGATCTCTAATGAGTAACCTCCACTCTGTAAATATAAATAATCATACAAACACATTAGCAATCCAGTCAAATATCGAATTATAATGATAATTCGATAAAAAAAATGGCAAAACAAAGCTTTTAATAATGAAGATACTTGGAATCCTAAAATAAAAAAAAGTGAGTTATCATCCCACCATTAATAGTTTCAGTTTGAATCTTACAATACAATATGGTTATTGAGCCAGGATAAATTAATACATAAAGCATTCTAAAAATTGTAACTGTAATTGATAATAAGAATGATATTTTGAAGGGCCACCATGTATTCTATAGCCGATATGTTTTGCTTTACTGCGTATCTATAAATAATCTGAAGTGAAAGCATTTTCTGACAAGATTTTCTCTTGCTGATGATACCCAATGTCTTGCTCTTGTTTCATACTCTATAGCAATGTGTCTTCTCATGTATCTGGCCCTATACACAATATTTCTTGTTCATGTCTCACGTTCTAAACGCAACATGTCTTGTGTCTTTCTCTATACCCGATATATCTGACTCTTGTTTCACACTCAATAGCCAATATGTCTCGCTCATATTTCTTGTTCTAAATGCGACATTTCTTGATTTTGTATCTTGCTCTATACTAAATATGTCATGCCCTAATTAGAATTTTGAAGTCAATACCATTTTATGCGTTCTGACATGGGTACATACAAAGCCTTTGTCTTCTAAAATGAAATATCAGATTAAATATGAAATCGGTAAAAGTGATTGGAATTTAAAAAAATTTAAGAACATAGTCGAAAGTAGACCAGAGATTTAATTATCTACTTTACAGGTTGAAAGCTATCGATGACAAAGAAATGATGAAGAGACTGACTTTACTTTATATATTACATTTTGAGTTTTATCAGAAGATGAGAAACACAAAATATATGAAATACTTACAGAAACATCAATTGTTTCATGCAGATTTTTACAAGTGGAAGCAAATGTTTCAGTTGTACCAAATTCAAAGTACCACATTTTATTTTTTATTCTGAAATAATAAAGAGAAATAAATAAGCAAAACAATCGTGCTGTGTTGCATCTCAATTTCTTGAATTGAAATCTGAAAAGGTGCATTATGACCCAATTGAAATGAGTTGTAGAGAGTTTGCAGGTCAGTCCTTATGCCAGACCCAAATAGGAATAGTGAGAGGAAGACACTGAAAGTCGTCACTGAAGCAATAGAAACAACTTCCACATTTGGTTTAAAAGTGTCGATTCATGGAGCAAAATGTGTTAAAGGGCAGTTGACGACATTCAGTTCTTTCGAGTTGTTATACTCCAGGAAGTAAACAGGGCATTAAAAAGAAAGTAGAAAGTGGACCTTGAGTTTACTTTCGGCAGCCTCGTAACTCTCGCTTCACTTATTTTGTCCTTTATCCTTACATTCCATGAGCGATGTTTCTGACAAAGGGAGAAAAATTGCTGTTTTCTGGGTCAGAATCTATCTATAACACTTATCGTTGGCTAGTTTTTGACCTTGAATTAGTATTTTTTAGCTCCTTACATCAAGTGGCTTCATGCCTTGTCTGGAGCGATTTCCATAAAAAAAAAAACAACAAAAAAAACAGATCTATCTTGACGGAGGCCTTAAAATGCAGGAAGTAGAATTGCGGGAACAACGATTTTCATTGGCTGATGCTGAGCGTCCATGTCACATGTAGTCTGTCAGGTCTGTCAAGCAACTTAGTTTGTAATGCTTGTGTGGTGCATAGGACTACATCGTATTTAAGGAGGAGGAGGAGGAGGAGGAGGAGGAGGAGACATTTTCTTTTGAGAAATGCTTGGATTGTGAGCCGAATGAATTAAAAAGCCTGTGGTGAAAGCAGTTCATCACTGATGATCGACCTCGAAACATCTACAAGATGGATTTTATGGTTGATATATTGGTTAACCACATAGAAAAGGAGAATTTTACTAAAAAGAGAATTAATTTAAAACACAAAAGGTTGTAAATTTAAAAAGCTTTTTTAACCTCATAATAACTGTATGTACACACACACATGAACCCCCGAAACAGTTGGTAAAAAACTGATGATCTCTACAATAACATAAAGTCTAGCGTAAATTCTTGGAAGCTAACTAATACAGTGATTACAAAAGATTAATTGACTTACAAGCAAAGGAATTTTCCAACAAAGGACTTGGGATTAAAAAGTGTGAGTTTTTTACATCTCATATATAAATAAAATGCATTCGATTAGAGACTTTAGTTCCACACAACAACACAGAAAAAAAACTAAGCTAAATGTATACACATATACACATTAACAACCTTAATTCAAACACAGGAATACCTACATGATTACAAATTCTTTTCAACTGCTTCCCTCAATAACCAAACTTCAGGACCGGCGGGACAGTTATAAAAGTGTGGGGGGGGGGCTCTCCTAAAAAGTGGGGGGCCCGGTTAGACACATGCATATATAACTTCATTATTGATGACCGTAAAGTGGGTGGGGGGGGGGGGGGCTTGAGCCTGCCTCTGCCCCCCCCCCCCCAGGTGCCGCCGTCCATGAAATCCATTAAACGGTTGAAACACATGTTTTGAGCAAATGGAGGTGTTTTGAATGACATCTACACATGTTTAAAATTAGAATACACATTTCTACCAGAATCAATAATTAAAAACAAGAAAAATAACCTGAACAGAAAAGAGCTTAGATTAGAACTCATTTCATTCTTGACTGAAGATGATGATAGATCACTGAAAATTTTCAATCCCCAATAAAATAAAATATACTTATACTAGCTTCTGCATGTCCAACCAAGGACTATAAAGTGACTAATTAAAAAAATCCAGCTAGTCACATATTTCAATAAGGTGCTTATTTAAAAATTTCCCAATTAATATTAGTATTGATGTTTTTATTTTCTTGTTCCCATAAATATTTAGTTGTACTATTTTTATATTTTACCATTTCGACTGTCATCATATGATAGTTATTGAATAGATTTTCTATAGATCCTATATATATATATATATATATATATAAAGAAAAGATGATAACTTTAGGTATATCACAAGGAGATCATATAACACCGATTTTTTATAATAAAAAAAAAATGACAAATCTCCAGGATACAACTAAATACTCTAGATAAGTTTGAGCATAATGGTTAACACTTAAAGTTAAACAAAGCCCATATATTATAATAAGTCAGTAGAATACAAAATTTATGACAAAATTAATATTTTGTAATCATGCTCCGAAAACTTCAACACTAACAATATTTATCACTGTGTACATATATTTCAAAAATTTCCAATTTATTATCACTTTCACAACAGGATAGAACATTTTAAGATTTCCTTTGTGGATGATTAGTCATGTCTGGGATAGGATAACGATTTATTTGAAAATCTTCAGAGATAAGTAGTAATTCCTGGACTATTAAACGGTTTTTCTTTTGTTCTTTCTGCATTCATAAGTCTTTTAATAGTGAACACTATTTGCTATTCAGGTTGTTAATTTTTATGAAGAAATTAAGCGTCGTTTTATTGGAGTAAGGTAAAAAAGATAAAACGTTTTTGAAACTTGCCTTATTTAAAAAAAAAATAAAATTAGATCCTATCCGTAATTACATATTTTGACATTTTATTGATTCAACTTATTTAGCCTGTCATAATGAAAAGATGTTTTTGGGCTTTGTTTTGTCTTTGTAATTATTTGCAAATATTTCCATTGGATATTTCCTGTATCGAATTGATAAAGAATTTATGTGCTAACTAGGAGATTTATAAAATTGTCAAATTAGAGATTTATGAAACATAATTATAATTATATTTTAATAATATATAGGTCACTCCCCATATGGGAGCATTGAATTAGTGAAAGGAGGGTTGTTCCCAACTGGCCTGTAGATAATACGCTTTTCCGTATAAATAATTGAATTCGTTCAAAAGTATCGCAAACAAAATAAACAAATAAATAACATCTACACAAGGACAAATATTGCTAGTGTTGAATTTTTCGGAGCATGATTACAAAATATTAATTATGTCGTAAATTTTGTATTCTACTGACTCGTAATATATATATTTTTTTAAACATAGTTCACCCCAAACAAGGCAAGTTGCCACTGTAGACATAAGGGGCTACTGAGAATTAGGGTGAAAGTTTTGGGGTTTATCCTATATTGGGAGCTGTGCAGCGAAATGCTTGTTCACATTAGTTTTAAATGTCTGTATATCGGTACAGTCGGGGAAACAGGAAGCAGGGAGGGAGTTCCAAAGGCCGGCAGCATGAGGAAAGAAGCTTTTGGAGTAGAAGGCTCTCCGGCATCTGGGGACCTCAACAGTGAATGGATGGAATTTAGCTGATTGTCAGGTTAGTCGGATGTATTTACGTCGAAGGGGTGCAGAGCTGTAATAATACCTTATTTTATTTCACAATAAAAAGTTAAATTGAGAATTGGCGAAAAAACAAAAAAAAACAAGCACCGATAATTTCATAAAAATGCAGTATTAACAAAGTAGCGGAAAAATGTTTAAAATTGAAATAAAAACATTTTTGTCAAGAAAAAAAATTACTGATAAACATTTATTGATAATTAGAAAAAATAAACATAAAACGATTTATTTCAGAAGAGTAGGGGATCAGTGTCACACATAACTTTAACATAAAATGAGTTCCTATTTCTGAGACATTCTAGCGTTTTAGAGCAGTTAACCAAAATAAATTTTACGTTAAATTTATATAGGAAAGTGATCCCTCACTCTAATTTCTAAAATTGTTTTTTTTTCTCTCTGCCAAGTTTTTCAAGGTATTCACACATAATCACCTTAAAAAAGTAGAATCTAATTTTTGGGGTGAGTGTTCATCTAACAATTTGCCATTATTGTTATTAGTAGTATTACTATTATTACTACTATTATATGCATCTTTTTTTCTTTTTACAGTAAAACAAATAAATCTAATAACCAACCAAATCTTTATAATTAGGAAAAAAATATGAACATTCTTTGATAGAGAGAAGGCACAAAATAGTTAACAAAGCTCTCCCCATGTTAAGAATGGTTTTCTAAATAGTAACATTATTATTTAAAAACTCATTCTTAACATGGGAGGTGGCTTTGTTAACTATTCTGTTCCTACACCGTTTTTTTTATTTTGCATATCAATCATCGACTATTTTCAATTGTTTATGAACAAAAATTTCGGAAAATAAGACAACAGAAAATTAGGCAATTTTGTGCAAGGTAGGAAAATTAGTTAACTATGGAATCAATATTGATCGATTGAGAATGATATAGTTTTAAATAGGAGCTCAGCCCCCCTTTCTCCACCATCTCAATAATATTTAAAAATGAATATTTAAAAATATTTACTGTTGTTTTAAAGCAAATAAAATCGATTTTTCTGAGTTAAGTGTTTGTTCTAAGAACACAGTTCTTGTATTATCTTTTCCAATTATTATATTAATAAAAAAAGTAGTAAATTAAAATCCTATTACGAGATTAAATTCATCATAATGTATTTCGGTTTCTTCATAAACAAGTGAGCCATTTTAATATTTTGTTAATAGTTGAAAAATAATCATTTACTTTGTGACTGTTCGAAATTTGAAAGGAATTTGGAAGTATTTAAACTATCGAATAGAACGTCATTTAAATTGGCTTTAAAGTTCTCCGCAAATCTTTATATATAATTGAAAGTTCTGGAAGCTATTTACATCCAATAATTTTATAAATAGAGATTAAAACAACATTAGCTTTACAAAATTAGTTACAGTTTTATAACAATTTGGTTGAATTAATAATTTAATGACCATTGTAATAATTAAATGAATTTTTAAACAGACACCGTAGTAAAAAAAAAAAGCCAAGCAAAAAAGGAAATTAAAAAGACGCCGGATAGATACACCTAGTTTTGGATAAAATTGATTTTTATTTTTAAATTATATTTCTTGTCATTAAATAAATTTCTAATATACTTTTTAAGTTATGAAAATGTAACTGTAATTCAGTATTTCAATCATGTTGCCTAAAAAATAGTTTTAACTAAAAGTTTATTTATTACTTGTTTTTCTTTGTTCAAATAAATCGTTCTTATCGAAATGGATTATGATGGATTTAATCTTGTATTAGGATTTTAATTTACTACTTTTAAAAAAAATTAAAATACTAATTGGAAAAAATAATATAAGAACCGCGTTCTTAGAACACGGTTCTTGTATCATCTAAGAACAAAAACTTACAAAAATATCGATTTTATTTGGTTTAAAACAATAGTAAATATTTTAAAATTGCAAACATTGCCTAATTTTCCGATGCCTAATTTTCCAGGCACCAAAACTTTTAATAGAATTTTGTCAACTAACGACGAACTAATGTAAATCAATTTTGTTTTAAAAGAAAAAAAATCTTTAGTTGTCTCACAATTTTCAATTAATTACAAGGAAAACATTTGAGAAAAAATATTTAGAAAGTTTTACACGTGTAATATACCCCCCCCCCCCTCCTAAGTGTATTATTTACGCTTTTCTAAAATATATGCTGACATTACACGGGGGTTTTACAGTAATTTAAATAAAAAAATAAACAAATCTCTAATTAAATATTTAGAAATTTTGAAAGAAAATGAATCGGTAATTGTATCGGAATCGGAATTTTAGAATAGAAATGGTAATTGTATCAGAATCAAGAAATTTTTTTGGAATCATCCCATCACAAATAAATACTTTTTTGGCACTAAGGTGTTTGATATTACACATTGGCTCAATCGTTCAATATCTAATATATACCTTATGTGAGAATCTTTCCAAAGTCAAGAGAAAAACCATAACAA
Organism: Sepiola atlantica; assembly: GCA_963556195.1. Taxonomy (NCBI): domain Eukaryota; kingdom Metazoa; phylum Mollusca; class Cephalopoda; order Sepiida; family Sepiolidae; genus Sepiola; species Sepiola atlantica. The sequence continues at coordinate 47,054,475 of OY744524.1, forward strand.
TGCGAACATCATTAGTACTGTCACATCACACAGCTTTACACCATTCCTTGCTAAAACAGGATTAAATAGTTTACCACCGATATTAACACACGTTCTCCTGTCATCATAAAAAAGTTCCAATATAGAACACATTAACCAATATATATATATATCTATATATATATATATATATCTATATAATACGGATATAAATATATATAGACAGTGAACATATGTGTAAGACAGAAGGTCACACACATGTGTAGGAAAGTAGGAAGTCACTAGAGTATCTATATTAAATCGCCCTCACACCCACATTATCATACTCCTCCACATCTATACACCCTCTCCACAGATTATTACCTATAACTCACATGGTGTTTTGAGATTTTCCATATAACTTATATCATCATCTTCATCAGATTTATTTTTAACAGGCCTTTAATTAGTACTCTATAAGAGGATGGAGAATATCTGTCAGTCCTGATCGAAGTCTTCCTCTCCAGGCTCAGTGGTTGCGAGGATCAAAGTTCGCAATCCCCAGGGTTGCGGGGTCACGTTTACACAGCTCATCCCAAAAGAGCTTTGATCTTCCAGCCTGCCGACTTGATGCGATGGACATGTTTCTGACATGGGAGATCCAGCTGGAGCTTAGCTCGACATGGCCAAATAATTTCATCCTGCCCAGTTTAATGACATCAGATATTTCTTTCATGCCAAGCCTTAAGAGAAGAGTCTCGAGGAAAGTGTCGTCTTCCGGCTTGACATGGTAGATCCATCTAATCATGGCTCGTTCGTTACGCTGCAGTCTTTTGTATATATATAAGGTAATTGATAACATCTTTGAAGCATCATGTATCTGAATGTTTATGTTTGATTTTGAAAAGCCAAAAAATGATGCAATTTTAAATGATAAAATCATTTATTTTTTTAGTTTTGCTAAGACTTTCAATGAATACATCTTTTTCAGAAGCAAGACTTTTTTTTTATGTTCTTCGTGTACCTCATCCTAAAGTAAGAGTATGAACTTGTGGTCTCGATGAGGTACACAATAGTATAGAAACATGAATTTATTTGTGTAGACCATTTTAAATGTTTATATATATATATATATATATATATATATTTCTTTGTTTACGGCAGCATAAATAAATCAATCATTTCATTTCATTTAATAACAAGCATAAATATTCACAAAAGTGGCATAACACATTGTGAGAAAGATATTCCATAGTTTACTTAATTACAAGTTCACTGTATCATCGCTACTGACGTATATCGGCGAGAAATCGTTTAATAATGTCAATAAAAAGACATACATTGTCCAAGAGATTTGGGTTATCTTTACAAGTTCAACTTTTCATTGATTGTTAGTTGTTTTGTCAAGTGTTAAAATTCACGCTGAAGGTGGTCCCTCTCTGTAAGACAGGTTCGAATCTTGCACAGATCTTATTTTCTGCTTGTTGATTTTTTTTATATCTATATGTATAAAGATATAACTATCTCAGCCCATCTATTCGATATGTTTGAAAGCAAATATCAAGTAAGATGAAGTGAGATGTTGCTTACCTGCTGTTGAACTTTTCTGGGTGACTCTCCCTCATCGTGTGGAAACGATGACAAATAGAAGCATCCTAAAAAGAAAACAAAACATTAAACCAAAGTGGAACTGAAACTGAACATAATTGGATATATGCGTGACCGCTACCACCTACCCCTGAATACCCGAGTGTGTCAGCTAACTCGGAATACTTTGGATGTGCTGAAGCTTGCTGTCACTCCCCTCCCCTCCTCAACGTTGTTGAGGATTCCTTAGTTTCAATTTGTCGCCTTACTTAAAATGAAAAAAAATATATAGAGAGTTAATGTTAGCAGTAACAGCACATTTTAAGAAAACCCTACTTCGCATGTGTCATAATGTGGCCCAAATTAAAAATCTGTCAAATTTCCATTCTTTTGAAAATTGCTATAACATTAAATTTGAAAACTTTACTATTTCTAAAATACACAATTTACTGAATTAATACTAAAAATTGCATTCTAATTATAAAAAGTAAACAAATATTTAAATCTTTTTTCATGAGGAGGAAAGCCAAAGATGTTGCCCAGTGGTTACTTTTAATATAGTCAATTAAAAAAAAATAAAATGCACTGTTCCATTTGATAAAAGTGCCAAAGTGTATGAGTGTGTAGCAATTAATAATGAGAAAGAAGATAAGTTGAAACTGAACATAAAATCTAGAAAGAAAAGAATGCAGCAGAATTGAATTCTTTTTAATGCTAACTTCAAAAAACTTCAAAAAGTTAAAATTTTATTTGTTCATTAATATTCAGCAGATTTGTAATCTTATTGTTTAAAATAAATGTGTTTGCATTTTATTAAAATTGAAAAACATATTTATATCTTTTCTTAATGTTATTTAGTGTGTGTGTGTGGCATTTTAAAACTATTATGGATTTCATTCAGAGAGAGAGAGAGAGAGAGAGAGAGAGAGAGAGAATAGAAATCCAACAGATACAAGCAACTGTTATATGTTGAATTAGGCGAGTTAAAGGTGAGCCTCATAATAATAAGAAAACTTAAAGAGTCAGTCGTTGGTAAAGTTTTAAGATAAAGAGAGCTGACAGCAATGCGGATATTAGCGGAGGAAATATAGAATTATTTTATCAACTGAATAACTCAGCTGTCATCCGATAGAACACTTGTTTGGCTTTAGAAGTTGGCAGAGTGAAGTAGCCCAAAACACAAGCAGCAGCAGCAGCAAATGGAAGAGGACTGGGCAGGTGAGATAGAGTTTATGAGGTTTCTTGCATCCAATGGACATAAATTGATATGAATGTATTAAAGATGACAAGCTCACATTTCAAATAATTTCATCAGTAACATGGCAGTCGGTGAACAGACAGTATTTTATGTGCAAGAAAGGGGTAAGAAATAGTGCAATGGCTAAGAGATGAAGAAAGAGGAAAAAGCGAAGGCGAATATGAAAATATAAAAACAAATAATCATCATAAAAGATGACATAAAAAAAGAGTAAAAGGAATGAAAAATGAGGAAAATTATTAAAAAAGTAAAGTTGAAAAAGAAACGAGAAGATTAAAAAGGAAAAAGGTCGAGCCGATAGGACTAGTACATGAATGAATTTCCCGCCTTCAAATAGTTACATGTAACATTTTTCTTCTTCCAAATGGACTAGCAATAATTTTATCATTAACTTAAAAAAGTCAAGAGGATTGTTTCAATTTTTGTTTCTTGTAGCTCAATAGCATATAAATTCACAAGTTAAAACACAAAACAAAACAGACATTTATGAATTCAAGCCTCCTTACTCGGTTGTCAAGAAGAATCATAATCTTCTTAAATGTATATAAGCGATTATAATTGAAAGACTATTAGATTTTGGTGGCAAATGAAATTCATTTAGTCATATATATTGACAAGAAATATTTTAAGATTAAGAAAATTACTTGCAAATCAATTTAAATACAGAGAAAATGATGAATGAAAACAAAACTGGCATTTAAAGATTGAAAATAACTAGAATAGAAATTAATAATAAAAATCTTATTTTTCAAACCTATTTTCAGATATGTTAGATCTCATATTTTCTGTTCAAGTAATATGTTGAACAAAATATTGAACTACTGAAACATACAAGGACTATATTTATGAAGAAATAACAGAGTTCGTTTCATAAAGTGAGGATTCTGCGTTTGTTTTAGTAATTCATCATCAGGAACAGAAGAATATTTTTATATTCTAAAACAAAAAATTAACTTATTACATGAAATGTTATGTTCATTTTCGAAAATCAAACATATGTGTGCAAATTTCTATTTCTATGAAGTTAGATGGTGTACATGTTTATATATTTGTATGTACAGGATTCACTACTAAACTAATTAACCGATCATTATGAATTTTGGAACACAGCTGCTAGATGTGAGGAGTCCAAAATGTGGGCTATATTTAGTTTAATGTACTTTTATGAAAAGGAAGCAAATTCAGAAAACTCTGATTTTTGTTAAATTTTAATAATAGGTATTAAACATCAATTAATAAATATTCTCCTAATTTCAGTTTCTTTGGAGTATTTTAAAGGGTTTTTAGGGGGCATAATATGGTCAAAACCTCCCATTAGAAAATTCAAATATTTCAGATTTGCATTAAATTTGATTCATAGTCATTAGACAATAATTAAGCAAGATTCACTGAATTACAATTTCTTCTTAAGACCGTTTAAGCTGAAGCCTTAAATTTTAGACATTTTCTAGAATTTAAATAATGTATGAATTTTGATCAAAATTAGAATAAGGATTCTAGACATAAAGTTTAGTAGTATTATATCTTGTTTCTAATCTCTGTATGCGGACATAAAAGTGGTGCATAACTGTTCTGTTCGAGGGATTAATTTTACCCGTCCTGAGACGGGTATTATTCTAATATATATAAGGGATGGGGGCGTCGAGTCTTCTCCCTCCGATCAGGGACTTGTTTTTGGCCACCCCTATATTTTTAAGCAGTTTTATCGTCATCCACAATTTTAAAAATATTATTTTTAAACTAACGTTATATTTTCAGGAAACAACAAATAATATACATCGTGTATCTATGTGGAATTGTGTATTACGCAGGAAAACCTGACAATTTTGAGGTACCAAAAGAGCTAGTTTTGGAAGTTTTTTCATTGTTTTCTCTTTATATTGTCAAGCATCAACCATAATAATCAGTAGAGCCGATGCTTACTACCCCAAATCTCTCAACCGCTTTTTTAACTCCCTTAATTTAATGAGAATCATAGTCGTCACTCAATGAAGCGGGAGAGAGAGAGAGGAAGAGCAAGAATTTACTAAATTTTCGGTGTAGGACAGGTTTTTACATTTTTTTTTAGCTCAGAGTGGATAAACTTTTGACTAGACTTGCAGGCCAAAATTTGTTCTGAAAATCTACTATGGACCTAAAAAAATCTTCCGACCTATTTCTAAGTAAATATCAGTTTTCCTCTTTTTTATTATCAATTTTATTTTTCTTTGAAACATAAAAACAGTCCAACATCTTCTAAATCACATAGCAGTCATTAATAGCATTAGTCAACTGTGCCAGGATATATTACACTGGTCTTATTTGTTCTGTGGGAATTAAAATTATAAAACACGAAATTAAAAAGGAAGCAAAACAATTCCAAGAAAAGGTTTTCCCTTTGATTTAACCGAAAATGCCATGAGAGGAGACACATTGAATTCCAGATGACATCTCAATGTCCCAGTCTCATTCCTGGAAAAATATATATGTGTACCACAGAGATGACCGAAAAAAACTAATAACTTATTGGATGGAACATAAAAGGTTAATACTAATAGGCTTTAAGTTGATTTCCCTACAAGACATTTGTTATTGCAACTAATACTTAGAGAATATGCAGTCCCTGCTTCAAGTAAAAAATTTAAATGCTTTTTTTATGTGAAAAATAAACAGTGAAAAACAACTTTTGGTGGCTTCCTCATGTTGCAAAACAATTTAAGGAATTTGTTTTTTGCTTTTGTAAATTAACTAACCCCACCCAACTAAATTATATCCAGGAAAAAATCCCAAATTCTTATTTTCTCAAATCCTGTGTTACTAGAGAGAACTTTATAAAAATAGGATTTCTTCAATTAGTTTTAATCAAGCATAATTAGACTTCTCATTCCAGAAGATAAAAATCCGGCCTTTCCTTTTATGAGAAAAGAAAAGATTAAATATCTCAAAATAACCCATCTCTTGTTTATAAAAGGAAAAGGGATTAAAGTTTTTCCACCAACTCTTAAGCACCAAGCACCCCAAATATCAGTCCCTTCTCCACAATTCCCTTTAAGACCAGCAAAGACAAAAACACTAAATGGCCAGAACTCATCTCTGAAAGTCAAACAAGAATGTGTGAAGTCTTCCATCTTCCAAAATATCTTAATACTTTCACTTGAAAAGGACTTAATTCACTTAGGTGACATGAAGTCTTTAGCTTCAAAAAGAAATATTTTTTATTCATTGGATGAACATCTTTCCTAAATAGGGCCCGCCCATCCCAACCCTTTCCTTGAGATCGATTCCAGAAAACCCATATATGATATGTCACACATCAGCAGGGTCTCAGGAACCTTGGAAAAAGGATTTCGGTTAGTTTTTTCCCCAAGGACAGTTCTGCTGCAAAATCCTGCCCCCCTCACTGACTTTTAAGAACTTAATCTTTCATTGATTTCCCGAAACCATCACCTCAGATACATTGCATACCGTAAGAAATATATATTTACAGATGTATATACAAATGAAGATATTGATCTTGATCTTTGAACTCTGCCAGTGATTATCTTGACAACACAATCAAACTTTTTCATCTTCTTGATTGAAGAAATTTAAATTTACAAATAAACTGGCATCTAAATTTTCAAAAGCTAAGTTCCCTTTTGAGTTGTTTTAATTCCCCAAAACTTTGTTCCATCCATATCATTATTTCTCATACACATGCTGTGAACCTGTTTTGCTTCCAAAACTCACATTTACCCCCAAACCAGAACATTGTCCTCTTCAGACCCATATTTTGATATTTTGTATTTTCATTGTCTCTAAAAGCCATATTTACCCCAAACAAACATTATCTTGTTTATGTTTTCTTGTTTTATTGTTCTCATTTTATTTACATCCCCATTCAATAAGCCATATATTTTTATACAATTTCTTGTGTCACGTTGTTTCTTCAGCATGTTGCATTTATTGATATCTTCTCTGAGATCCAAAGCAGAGTTTGGGAATGAATAACCACTTTCTTACCTTTCTTTTTTCTTAGCAATAATCTGTTTCTTTGTGTACCATGTCATAGCTAATCTGTAACACGTGATACTAAGAAAATAAATCTTGATAATCATGGAATTTAAAACTTGCTGCATAATTTAATTTTCAGTGTAATACTAAAAATGTTTGTACTTTTCTAGGCACCAGAATGAGTGTCAGATAAAGCCATAATGAAAAGTTTAAAATATTCTAAGTATTATTATTATTTGCTTTTAGTCATGATATATTATATTCTAAAAAATTGTCAGTAAATTTTACATATATAAAATGGAGGTTTGGTGAAGGCATGAAGATTCATGACTTTCTTCAGTTTTTTTTACTGTAGATGATATGACTGGAAAGTGTCTTTTTGAAACTTTTTTAAGTGAGATTATTAAAAAGTTTAACATATTGTGGTCATAAACTACAATAATATTACAAATATAGCGGGAGAATACAAAGGTGTACAATCAAGATTATCGAAGATAAATGAAAAAAAATTATTTATGTTGTGTAATGCACACACTTTGAATTTGGTTATGTTTGATAGTTCACAGTCTTCAATGGCTTTGGTTACGTTCTTGGGGTAGTTAACTGTTTATATACCTTATTTTTGGCATCGACCTTTAGTTGAAAGACTATATTATATTATGTGTCTATTTCTCTGAATGCACGATGTGATACAAGATGGGAATCATAGACCAATGAAATAAAACCATTTTATAAGCATCAATTTTATAAGCATTAGATCTACACTTATGATCTGCCTGCAAGAAAAGTCTTTGCAAAAGAGAGACAGTGCAACTAAAGCAACGTCATTGTTCGACTGGATTTCTTCTTATAACTTATGATTGCAGAGATTAACGCACTTTTACTTTAAGATTATTGCAAAAATGTTTATGTTTCTACTATGTCAAGAGCATAAAAAATCGCTGAAGAAAATGATGTTGATCATATTATTTGAATATGAGTCCTGCTATAAAGTTCAAATGCTGGAAGAACATTTTCGTCAGGACTTTTTTTTATTTTCTTTGTTGACAGGAGTTTATTTTCAATTAATAATCGGTTTCCCTAACTATCTCAGTGCAATAAAATTTATGGGTTTATTCAAAGTTCACACTTACTTTTAAATGCAGGAATAAAAAAAGAAATCAAGAGATGTATTGCAAACAATTTCACACAAAAGATGGGTGACATTTAATGAGCATAATTACCCCATGAGATGTAGAGATTGGTCTAAATTCTTAAATAGGAATTAGATATGATAGAAATAAAAAATGGGAATTAGCCATGACGAAAATAAAAAATGTGAATTACACATGACGGAAATAAAAAAAATGGGATTAAGCCATGACGAATATAAAAAATGTGATATACACATGACAGAAAGAAAAAAAATGGGAATTAGCCATGACGAAAATAAAAAATGTGAATTACACATGACAGAAAAAAAAAAAAAAATGGGAATTAGCTATGACAGAAATAAAAAATGTGAATTACACATGACAGATATAAAAAAAATGTGAATTAGTTATGACAGAAAAAAAAAATGTGAATTAGCTATGACAGAAATAAAAAATGGGAATTAGTCATGACCGAAAAAAAAAAAAATGGGAATTAGCTATGACAGAAATAAAAAATGTGAATTACACATGACAGAAAAAAAAATGTGAATTAGCTATGACATAAATATAAAAAAAATGGGAATTAGCTATGACAGAAATAAAAAATGTGAATTACACATGACAGAAAAAAAATGTGAATTAGCTATGACAGAAAAAAAAAAAAATGTGAATTAGCTATGACAGAAATAAATAAAAATGGGAATTAGCTATGACAGAAAAAAAATGTGAATTAGCTATGATGGAAATTTAAAAAAATGGGAATTAGCTATGACAGAAATAAAAAAATGTGAATTACACATGACAGAAAAAAAATGTGAATTAGCTATGACAGAAATAAAAAAAAATGGGAATTAGTTATGACAGAAATAAAAAAAAAATGGGAATTAGCCATGACGAAAATAAAAAATGTGAATTACACATGACAGGAAAAAAAAATGTGAATTAGCTATGACGAAAATAAAAAATGTGAATTACACATGACAGAAAAAAAAAATGTGAATTACACATGACAGAAATTTAAAAAAATGTGAATCAGCTATGACGAAAATAAAAAAATGTGAATTACACATGACAGAAAAAAAAAAATGGGAATTAGCCATTACGAAATAAAAAATGGAAGTTAAAAATGGCTCATGATTTCTTTATCACATTTTTTGGAATAATTTTGTTGACATTTACCCAAACATACAGAATGGATTGCGAGTATTGCTTACTATACCAGTCACTGTTGCAAGTGTGTCAGCAAACTTCTACTAATGAAAAATTATCTGCAATTCACAATAAATGGAGAGTAGAAAGTGAACTTTCAGTCCCTCGTAAGTCTCGCTTCCCTTATTATGTCATTTAGTCCTCACATTCCATGAGCGATGTTTCTGACAAAGGGGGAAGAATTGCTGCTTTCTGGGGCGGAATATATCCATCTAATACTTATTGTTGGCGATATTTTGACCATGAAGTAGTATTGTTTTTAGCTCCTACACCATGTGGCTTCATGCCTTGTTTGGCTCTAAACAAAAAATGATGAAAGGTTATCTGGATTAGCAATGATTTCTATTGAAACTGAACGTGCTCTGTAATGAAGTACTGAATGAACTTTCTCTTGCTAAGCATTAAAAACTTCCATGTCTAGTTGTATTTTTCTTATAAAGAAACAAACCTATCATACTTGATAAATCTAACATCCATGTAATATTTTAAATTGTGTTAAAAAAGGCTGAATCGATAGTAACATGAATTGTAAATAATAAGTAAATTACTTACAACTCCAATGGAGAAGTAATTGTTAATGATATTCAAAGGAACTGTATCCCCGGGCTCTTCTCCACCATTATCCTCTACATCAATACTCCATCGGTCTAACATGGCAACAGTCGTTTTTTCTAGAGAGTGAATAATCTTCTCCAAGCTTTCACCCTCATAACCTTTAAAAACAAGCGAAACAAAAGAAAATGAAGAAACGAATAAAACACAATAAAACAAATACATGAAAAATTTATAAACAGTTTTACATTTTTTTCTAGGTTTATTACATCAGAGAGAATTTAAATTAAAAACATATTTTCAGAAGAGTTTCTTAAAATAAAATTTAAAATAAAGTTGTTGATGACAACTGAGCCATGAACAAAACAAATCTGGTTACCAATGAACACATGTTAAGCGTATAAATCAAACGATTAAATCAAATAATTAAACGATATTTTAAAAATTGTCCTTTGAAAATTCAAAACTTCTATGATAAAGAATATCTAGTTGAATAAATCCAAAGTAGAAAATATGACAAAACTAATAGTATTTAATAAAAAATAAATAAATATATGTTAATAGTTTTTACAGATCAAGTTAAATTAATGTATTAAATACCTAAATAATAAATGCTAAGAGGGTTTTTCCTTTTTACATATTTGACATGAAGTATTTAAAGTATGATAATTATTGTTGGTCTATATATGTTTGATGTTGTGATCTTCATTATCTCCGAGATTATCAATTTATGACCAAAAATTGAGTTTATGTTACTTATTAATTTTTAATAATAATTGTATGGATGACTGCAAACTTCCGGTTGGTACTTGGACTTGCATACACAATTTTTCAGACACATTTTTATAGTAAGTTTATTCGTAGATACATTGTTATAGAGAAATGATTTGTAGAAGGGGTTAATGGAAACATTTCTTATATTCATTTGCATAGTTTCTTTTCTCTCAGGAAGGAAATTATGTTGTGTATGTCGACATTTCCAAATAGATCTTCTTCCATGTTACCTGTTTTGTAAAATCTGTTGTCTAGTGAGAGCTAAATCGACACATTCAGTAAGTGTGTGCTTTACATTCTGGTTCATCTTCTTGTTTGAGCCTAAACGAGTGGGTAATTCTCGTATGGCCGATGCGTAGTTGGACGAGTATGATCTCCTCTTCGTTTTAGCATCCATTTTATTGAGTAGAGTTTGTTACTTGTATTTTCACTCCATTGCGGTTGTTATGTTTTAAAGTATATATTTGTTGATTTGGGTTTGTGTGTATGGAATTTTGAAATAATCCAAGTCCAGGTTTAGCAGCTGCATCCACTTTGTCATTGTGTTGGATCCATGTGTGCTTAGAGATGCAGATGAAAATTATCATTTTGATTCAGAAATAAGGTTAATTGTGTTCAAGCATTTCGTCATTATAGGGTTTCCTTGTTTTCAATTTTTGATAGTCTGTGGTCATGCTTCCATGTTGTCAGCTTTTTCAAGAACAAAAAAAGATGGCAGTTGCATATTCCTTTTTGATGATTGATCACAGTTATTTGTTTCTTATTTCCGGAAGTTTATCCCTAATCCATATGTTATTGAAAATATTCAATGGAGATTTTAAGGAGGGGGGTAAGAATCTTTAGTGGATCTCCTCTGGGCCTGTGGCTGTATGCTGCCTCTCTCATATACGATGGTATCCCTGCATTTTGTTAAATTGTCGACAGCTTTCTGAAGACTCCACATGCAGTGAATATACGTCATCTTATAGTTGTGTCAGTTCGCCCACTGGAATCAATTGTGTTACCTAAGTAATTGAATTTATTTTTGTTCCATGGGGGTTGGATTTCAACAGTTGCTGCAAGTAAAATTAACTGCATCTGCTACACGTAGTACCAGCAAGTTAGAACATTACTTATTGCATGTTCTTAATTTGATAGAGTTTGAGCCAGTTCCAAGCTTACAAATGCTGCATGGGTATTTGTCTTGCAGGACAGATATCATCTCTTTGTTGTCAAATATCATCTGCTTCGTCTTCGTCATATTAACTTTGAAGCTGCCCTTTTCAAGCACTTATTTCCATTTGTCAAATGCTGTACTTACTTCTGCCATGCTGGGTGTGCTAATAACAGTGTAATTTGCAGACCATTATTAAACGTAAAACGGTCTATTATTTTTTTGTTAACATAATTATTAGTAATATTTTATTGATTTCTTCTTTCTAATACTTTACTTTTTATCATTGCAATTTAATTGAACACAGGAATTAAGTTTGCTTAAAAGAGCCATATTGTAGCACTATTTAAAAACATGATGAGAGTTTATAAACTTATTTTCATATAAACTAACATGTATTGAATTCAAAATAAAAATGGAAATAGTATGAGAAAAAGGAGAAACAAAAGGTAAATATAATGGCTTTACCTGGACCCCAGTTTAAACACCGAGCCAAATCATTTCCTGTACCCAATGGTAAGACAGCAACAGGAATACGAGTTTCCATCTCCATTTTATCTGAAAAAAAAAGAAGAAATTTAAGCATTAGAAATCTTCAGAAAGAATTCATCAGTTAAATATTTAAAGGCATATTAATGAACTTTAGTAGCGTTCAAAGTTGCTGGTTGATATATATATTAAAATTATAAGAAATGTTATACCTACAAAAACAAGTAAGCAGAATTGGAGACAATGATCATATTGTTTGGTATTTTAGTTTGGATATGATTTGTAATAACTTTAAGCCTATTTTTTTCCAATCCATTTCAGTTCATGTGGTCACAAATAAAATTTTAATTTTTGTTATTTAAATCTATATTTATAAAAGTATCAAGTTTTAAAATCAATCACCATAATAAATACTTCAATTAATCAATAGTTAATTTGAGATAGGATACACAGGTGTTCTAAATATTCTATATAACAATCAACTATAGAAGACCATTTTTTGTAAATGTCAAAAGAGAAAATTTGGATAACACATACTATGGGAGGCTTTGTCTATCGACTGGTCAGTTTGTTACACTTAAGTTTGGAATAACATTGTCATCTTTTGACATGTGTCAAAGCATTTCTATAAGAGGATCTGCCAATCAGTTCATCAGTTCATCAGCTTGAGACAGCGTTTTCATTGCTTAATGCACAGAAGGAACGCCTTGTTTTTCTCTCATTAGAGGAAAGTTGCCCGATCAACATGTTCATACCAGATTGAGTTTAGTTATACATTAATGTAAAAGATTCATTTTAATATGTGATCAAAAAATGGACATAACAATTTTCTCTGGTGATTTTTATGGCTACGGAAAAAAGTTAAGTTAAGTAAGTCAAGAATAAGTTAACGAATTCCAAAGAATTTGTAAAGAAAATTTTTATTTATCAAATTTATCAAAACAAAAGCAAATGTAAAAGCAAGACATTTTACCCATTGCATCTAAAATCCACCCGACAGTGCCGTCACCTCCACACACAAGTACTCGAGCATCTTTGACTCCTTTGAAAAATTGCAACCTAAAAATAGAAATACAAATTCATTTGAAATGTAATCGTTTAGTTAAAAGGAAAGGTAATTGATGTTTTGATGCAAATCATATAAATATAAAACAATCAAACTCAGAAAAAAGAAAAGAATTGGCAATTTTGTAATGATGACAAATATTTTAAAATAAATATTGCAAAGAACTTACCCAGGCTTTGGGCCACCTTTGCTCAAGTTATAAACTTGTCTAGGATTAAGCATGTATTGAAATTTCTGGAACATTCTGAAAAATAATTAAGAAAAGCATTTCATTATTGAAAGAGAAATTAAAGCTAAATAATCATTTATGAAATCACAACTATTATTAATGAATATTTTCAAATATAATCAAGCAATGATTTTCATTTTAAAATGATTGCTTTATTAAATGCAATAATATGTCACTATTATTATCGTCAGAATATGTTTAGCTTGACATATTCTTCTTTAATTATTTTACTCACTAGGAGTTCTCACACAAGTTATTACCAGTGATCGCTCACTGGGAACAACATGTGATGTTCCCTGAAGTCTGTAACCATTGCAAATCACGTTGTGTTCTCATAACAGCTGTCCACCATTGAGACGTTGATTTTCTCTGGAATCTCAGTGGCAATAAGCATCCTCAGTATTCTAGTACTCTCAGTGCCCTTTCAGTGGAGACCTGGATGCTGCTCTCCCTCCTTGGTCTTTCTATCCTCCTTGACTCCCTAATGACCAGTTTCTGTCACACCAACCGATGTTGGTGCCATAGTGTTTTTCGGGAGGTCATCAGCTTATGTGATTTTCTTATCTACTCTCATAGTTTCTGTTCCCTTGGTTTCTAGTTGTGTTTACACAGTGTTATTATATTTCAGTTTATTTATGATTGATTGACTGACATTCTGTGGTTATGTGAGTTGGTTTCTGCACTTAAGGATTTTTCTTAATATTTCGGCTGTTTTTCTCAGTATGGTGTCTCTCCTCCCTTTGATTGGAATTTCTCCTCGTTTTTTTGCCATGTTTTATTGAAACTCTTCCTAGTGCTGCTACTATCATTGGTATTACAGTGTTCTTCTTTATGTTCCATAGTCTCTTTAGTTCTCTGGCACGTTCCATGGATTTGCTTAGTTTTTCTACCTCTTTAATCTTCACCCTATGAACTGCTGGGATGGCTAAATCTATAGTTTGGCATGTTTTTCCATTCTTGTTGACTATTATCACATTTGCTCTTCTTGCTTGAATAACTGTCTGTTTGTATTTTATTTTCCAATATTGGCACCAGTTTATGCTTGTATGACATGTCTGGATGTTAAAAATACATTTGTTTGCATAGTTCCCAGTGGGCCACCTTCCTAACCCAGTCATGTATGTTTTGTTAATTCACTTATGCTTTACTATTTTGTCTCTTTGTCCACAAAGTCAGCATTTACTGTTTTCCTGGCCTTTGTTTGTCTTGTCTTTTATGTAGTTTGCTCTGATCACTTTGTTTTGTGTGGCTGTCAATAGTGATTCTATTTCTCTGTTCAAGTGTCCTTTTCATAGCCATGCCAATCTGTTTTCATGCACCATTTCTTTGGTCAGTCTTATAAATTTTCCCTGTGGCTACTTCTCTTATCTCCTTTTAAAAAGAAATTTGTGACCCTGTTCTGAACAAATTGTCTGTTTGATTTGTTGTTTTTAACTTTTCGTTTAATTAAAAAAAAAGATTTTCTAAGCAAAGTAACACAATAAATATGAAAGAGTCTCTTCTGTTTGGTGAGATATATTACTATTAATGTGGAACATATTTTCGGATAACACCAGTCAATATTAAAAGTGTCCAGAGCATTGAAGAAAAAAATGATTGAAAACCGGTGTAAATAGAAAATAACCTGCTTATTAGTACTTGGTCAACAACATACACTTACACACTAACAAATGCATGCACAAAACCAGTTGCTATGGAAACAGTTCTAAACTTCTTAATTGCTTCCTGCTCGACAATGAACGCTTTCATGCAATGAAAAATGTATGCACACAACACAATTACCATTACAATGATTTTCTTTCATACCTGATGAAGACTAATATAATTTATTTTACTCTACAGTAAAAGTTACTGACGAATGTAAATAAAAATTGTATATATTTTGTATGGATGACTGTATATGCATTGGACTTGTGGGCACAATTAAAATTGAATTAGACGTACAATAAGAATAAACAAATATTCACGAATTCCAAAGACCGCTTGCAAAATTTTATTAAGACAACATTGTAAATAGATTTAAAAAATCAAATTATTCTACCAATAAATATGATATTGAAGTCATTATAAGAAATAAATAGGCTAATATTTATTTAAAACAAATATAATTCATTATCTGAGAGCTGGCATAGATAGAGAAATGTACATTTTTTCTTTTTATAAACGGCGTAAGCAGTCGATGCTGTCAAAGTGTAGTGACAAATGGCCCTGGTTTAATAATGTTCCAAGTCAGAATAAGTATTTTTGAAATAAGTATTTTTTTCTATTGCAAAAGAAAATGGTTGAAAAAAAATATGGATATTGTAGGATAGAAGATATCGATGAACAACTCTGATTATCTTTATATACTAGATAATACAAATATACTGTCTGAAATATGATTACAGTTTTTTAAATCTCATTCTTTATATAGCTGTTTCATCATCATCATCATCATAGTAGTAATAATTATACTAATGATAGAGTTAAGCTATCATAATAGATAAAACAGGCACGTAGTATCAATATAGAGAAGGTCCAGTTAAATATAATATATTTGGTATATAATGCTCGTGACACAAACAACTTTGCTTTTGTTACCTCTGCCAAGGCCGAGGGTTATGTTTTCAGTCGAGTTTGTTTATGTACGGCCTAGCATGCACATTGCTTGACCAATCGTCATCAAACTTGGTCAAAATATCGGTCATGGTCTAACTTAGAACTGATTTAATTTTGAGATATCTAGGACAAAGGTCAAGGTCACAGAAAAGGTGAATCACTCTTTTAGCAATAATTTCAGTTCTGTTCATCATAGAATCTTGCTACTTGGCCCATATTGTAGCCAATCAAGTGCTGCATCTTATGACATTGACTGTAAATGTTTGCTCAAGGTCGAAATTTTGATGGAATTTCAGCTTCCAATTTTTCCAAATTTGATGCATGGATCTTTGGATCTCTTTGATAACAGTAACAACCATGAAAGATTTCAGCCTGATCAGATAAATAATTTCAGTGTTATTAACGTTTCCATGGCATAACTTTGGCAATACTTCATACACTATGTAGAAGTAATGCCTAGATAAGACTTTGGCACATTCTTACATTGTCGAGCGGGGTGTGTAGTCTCATGACTGACTTATGTTCTTGTCATTTATATATTTTACATTTAACTGTTTGGTTAAGATATCCATTGTATACTCCTAGTTGAGTTTTTGTTATTAGTAGCAGTCCAGTTTACAGTGTCTATAGATAACATTTATTGGCAAATTCAACATTGGACAAACATTGATAAAATCTGTCTCTTATCTTCTGTGATGCTTATCAGATGTTTACAATAATGGGAAATAGGTTTCTTGAAAAAATAAACATCTTATTCCATTCCTGGTGAGAAATCACTTGATGATAATAAGGATTTAGGAATTCCTCTTATGAATTTTTCCTCCAAGGACTTTTTATGGGATGTTAGGTCAGGTGACTAACTTACCTACTCTAAAATGCTTCCTTTGACTTTAACAACTTTCACGGCAGTAGGCTTGCCTAATTTTCATGTTGAACAATAAAACACCCTCAAAAGTTGAAGATATTTTACAGATTGAAGCAAGTTTTTTAACTATTTCCATCAAATAGTTTAATTCTTTACTCATCTTTTCCTAGGACATCATGAATGCAGTCTTACATAGTGAATTGCCCAACTTCTCTTCCAACTGCTTTGGTGTCTCTCCTCTCAACCCTAACCCTTTCAGGCTAATAAATGGCTTTCAATTTACTTTCCAACTGATAGAGCTGTTTATTTACTTAATTCTTTTTTTCTGAATTTCGAGTGCCCTTCATGCGAAACGGTCCACATGCTTCAAAGCAGGTAACTCTTCATTTTTTATTCCTCGTTTGTTTCTTAAATCACAAAAGTACAAGCAGAAATCTCAAATTTGTGTGCATGATATGTGTTGATTAGCTGAAAATCTGCAGATTAATCATTTGAATGCAATTCTATTCACAACTAAAAATCTTATTTTCGGAATGTGTCAAAAATCTGTGCATGCTACTCACATTAGATTTGTATAATTACAAAATATTTGTTATTTCTTATTATATATAGGATGTTCTAAGTATTTAATATGTTCAACTAAAGTTTAAGATTTTCAGCCATAGTTAAAATCATTCTTTTTTTAACCTTTAAAAATCTACAATACTTTTTATGCTACGGTGGCTGTGCGTAAGAGGGTGTGTGTAAATTTTACTTTTAACGATTACACATCAATTTTTTGTTTAATATTTTATTTTGAAAATAGAAATAAAAGTCATCACTAAATAGGTTCTCTTACAAAATTTGATGCAGTGGCCATTTTGAAATATATTATCTTTATCAAGTAAATAATTTTTTTAAACGAAAGCCCATTTACACCATTTATTGAAGTATGACTGAGATTATCATGTATCATATAAACTGTTTGAAACTTGAAAATTAAAATAAAACTCTTATGACTAAAGAACAGCTGCTGTTTTGCTTTAGTTCATATTAATAGAGATAGGAAGAAAGATTAGGGGCTTACTTATCTCCCTGTTTTCCTCCACTTTTTGGGTTGATAAAAACAACCAATGGATGTGTTCCAGGAACAGGGTCAATTTGGAATGAACTTTGATGCTGCGGAAAAGAAAAAGAAGAATTAAAATCCTGAGAATAACAAACCGCGGTGCTAAATTTTCATGAAAGTTTGCATTTTCAAATAGTATAAAGTGCTCAATTAAAAGGTATTTTTAATAACTAGAAGGAACAAAAATTCAATGGAAAGTCCAGATAAAATGGATGAACATTAATAATAGCAAACCACATGGAAATAATAAAAAGAAATGAATAAACGTAACTCTTAATGAATATATTTTTAAAAATCGACAATAAAAAAACATATTTGAATTTTTAAAAGAAAATTGATCACACTAGAAAAATGAATGAACTTTTTTTTTATTTTTTAGGTTCATGTATACTATTATAATTATTGTTATTATAATTTATAAGTCAAATAGTTTGTAAATAATTTGACATATCAATAAAAATAAAAATAAAAATATGTGTATAATTTTTATTTGTAAAATTGTTATGTTGTAATAATTTTACTTTGGTGTACCATATTCTTTGTAGACTTTCATTTACAAATGTCACTTTAATATTCGGCCCAAGATAGCATACATTCTTATAGTGTATATAATATGATTGAGGTAATAGTCATAGATACAGCAAAAAAATGCATATTCTGGGGAAAAAATATGTTCACAAAAACAGCGAATATCTTGATGAAGTGACAGGTTTTAATATTTTTGTAGTAAATATAATATTTATATTTTTTATAAATAGCTGTGTAAATTTGAAGAAATGTCTTCAAAAAACATTTTTATTATTTATCTATATATATTATAGCATTTAGACACAATATTTATTTATATAGTATTTAGACAATATAATATTTCTCTAAATATTATTAAAATAAATAAAAATTGACTCAGAGTATATATATTATTTAAAGATTCCCTAAGAGAAAAATTATTTAAATAAAAAATTATTCCAAAGAAGTTTATGAAAAATATTACCAATAAGACATAGATAAATTATTAATTGCCACATTTTCGTTTCAAAAAATAGTTTTTCAGTCTTTTTTACCAACAAAATTTTCATAGTCCATCGCTATTAAACTTTTAAATGTTTCAGCTAACATTCAGGTGTATACAGTCATGTTTGATGAAAGTTCACTTCTGATGATTGGATTTGCCATGTAACTGAGGTTATAATATGTCCCTTTGAAATTATATATATATATATATATATATATATATATATATATATATATATATATATATATATATATATATATATATACAGGGCTTTATGGAGCCCTCCAAATAAGAATGCGCTCCAGGAGCTCACTCCTTTTTGCTCTGGAGCAGAGGAGAAGAGGGCTCATTTTATATTCAGCGGGAGTGGAGCGTGAGCAACTCCATTTGGGACTAAAGAGCGTGGTTTTATTGCTCTGCACTCCTGGCTCAAAAATTATTTGATTTTTTTTTAAACATTATTTTTTTTTTATTCAGCAATAAAAAGGAAAAGAAAAGAAAGTCTAAGTCTTTGAGTTATTTTTAAAATTATATCTCTGGTAAATGTATATGGGATAGGAAGAGAGAGAGAGGGAGAGAGAAAGGAAGAAAGAACAAGAGTGTTACACATGAAAACAGGTTTTAGTTTTTTTTATAGCCGCAAGTAGATTTTTACATCTACATGTTACATTTTTGATAGGACAGTTTTCTTAAGGCAGGAGACAATTTGGTAACAAATGTCTTCAAATGCGCCAGTGAGTCTATAGATGTATTTGAAGTTATTTTCTAAAAGATTTTAACTTTTTTGTATTTATGACAAGGATGTTTATTGCTGATTGAATAAATAAGTCAATTTTTCTTTTAATTTTAATTGAACTTTTATGCCACATTTTTTCGTCTTTTTGGCGACATTTTGTTATTCTTAAATTCACGAATAGTATGTTTTAACCTTTTTATTTTTGCTTTTAAATTCGTTAAATTTCGTTAAAACTTGCTTTTGTAAATAGAATGTTAAAAGTTTGTTTTTTGTGTGTAATAAAATGTTAAAGCAATAAAAATATCTTTAGTCCAAGGAAAAAAATATCTTAAGTCCAAGGAAAAAATATCTTTAGTCAAAGGAAAATAAAAACAATAAAAACCAACATGGCCGCCAGCGATTAAAACCTGGAATTAAAGGTAGATTCTCAATATTTTAAAAAGTAAATTAGAATTTTATTTCAGGACCAAAAATACAATTCAGACCAACAGTCAGTTTCATCAAAAATTTGGGTGAATACCAAGCGAAATGAGCAAAAAAAACAGTGCTCCCTATTCTACAATTAAACTGATGTTTAAACTTAATTAAAGAAAATGTCTTAAATTTTAATTTAAAAAAGCAAATAATTAGACTTTCTGAAAAATTTGTTATTGTTTTAGAACCGAAAAATCTATTATCGAATATTAAAATTGTAAACAGTTTGTTTTTGTTAGAGATTTCAAATATAGACGTTTTCACCTTTTTTATTCGAATTTTTAATTTTAATAAATGTTTTTGCCCGACCTAGGAAAACTTGCTCCAGTAAATTTTTCGGGGGAGGAAAATTTGACCCGATATTTTTTCAACTCCCAAGGTCTAAGCCAGATCTTTTGTAGGAAATTTTAAGACATTGAATGGATCTCTGAATTGTTTATTGACAATTTATTGATATTTTTTGGCCAACTTATGAAAAATATTTTTTTTATTCAATCTTTAAAAAATAAACTTCATTGTTTTTTCGCCCCAAATTGTACTATTGAAAAAAAAAATGGATAAATCGATTTCTTTGAAAGTACTTGCGCGTTTCTCTGTGGTAAATAATAATATACATGATACAATATAGTTACGTTCGTAAAACAAACAAATATTAAACAACAGCACGACGATTAATGTTGCCCTGGCTGTCTCTCCTCTCCCAGAGAAATGTTTTCTTTAAAAAGAAAATAAACACTAATAATGTTTAAAAGTAAAACTTTATTTACTTAAAACAAATCTAAATTCCCTTCCAAAATAAATAGAAAAAATATCGGGTCAAATTTTCCTTCCCAGGAAACGAAAATTTATGTATAATCTTATGCTTCGTCCAACATGTTCTCCTATAACATCGCAAAATATTAGCGAGATTTTGTCAAATATTATCTTATGGTCTTACACTTGAAGTGACATCCCCACCCATATTGACGAGATCATTTGACGCACACCCCTATCCTTCGACCACTCATTGACAGAATAGAACGTTTATGAAAGAAGGTACATTTTCATTATGGAGCGCTGAAAAAGAGTCGCTCCTTTTTTATAGGAGTTTGAGCTGGAGCGGCTCCTTTTTGAAAATGGGGAGCGTGAGAGGAGCCAGCTCCAATTTTGGGCATTGGAGCAGGAGCGGGAGCAGCTCCAAAAGTAGTGGAGTGCATAAAGCCATGTATATATATATATATATATATATATATATATATATATATATATATATATATAATTAACAATAATAAATAATAATAAATTTGCCTCATCTTAACAGTCATTTTAACACTGACTTCATCCAAATGTTAGAAAAGGGTTTGCAAGTGAATCTTGTTCATCAGTTCCTTAATGAGACTCACACTAATTGAAAATCCTACTTTTGTACACCTTATCATATGGTTGTGTTTTGTAGCTATCATACACACCTTTATCATTAATGAAATGAGCCCCCTGACCCCACCTATCATGGTCCTTTGCTAGCATAACTTATTTTCTTTTCCCAAAAGTTCTTAATTACAATAGTAAAAATTGTAATGTGAAAATTAAAGAGTTCATTTCTCATAGCAATACATTTTACTTTTCTGTATAAGATGTAAGTTACACAAACGTTTCTAAACATTATTTCACCTTATTTTGTCCCTGTTTAAAAATATTACATGCAATTCATGAAAAAGATATGATTTTAATCTTTTTTATAGGAATCAAATAATAGAAATATTACTTTCAGATGATCATTTAATACATTTAAAAGATGAAAAAGGAAAAATAAACAACATAATTATCACGAAAAACAATAAGAAAAATTAAATCACGAGCCAAACATTAAATTTATTTAGGTTGAAGTTTTGTTTCTTTCTAATCGATTCTCCAATCATTTTAAGTAACAAATGAACCCAATCTTCATATTCTGTCGATCTAGAATCATGAGAAGAGATTGATTGAAACTCATTGATTTCAACGTTGTTGTGTTAGTTCAACTGTATTAGTTAAGCTGTATGAGTTAGAAAGGGCACAAAGATCTCAAAGTTTGTCTTTACAGAAAGTTACAGTGAAAATCTAATAACAGCCTGAATAAATTAATGAAGGCTTATGATATTGTCATATTAAAAATGAATTAACTCTTTCGTGAATTGCCATTATTAAATAATTGTCTTTCTTCATGCATTTCTATGGAAATATTTGATGGGTGGAAATGTTTTCTGAGGTTGGTTGAGCAGTTAACACAGTTGACGAACACTGTCAAATGGTCTTGTAGAAAAAGGCAACAAAGGGGCATCTGTTGGTCAATATGAATACAAAGAATTTTAATCACAAATTCTGAGAAAAAATCTGGCTAAAATGAGTAAAAGCAGCAAAGTTATAAGAAAGGGAAGAAATGTTAGCAAGAAGATAAAAAAGAAGTCAGATAAAATTATAAAAAAATGGTGTGGATTTTAATTACAAGAAAAGGAATAAGAACGAAAGTGAAGTAGAAAAAAGATGGCTTTGGCATTAACCCTCTTATTAATATATGCCAAAGTTTAATGAATATAATTGCTTGATTAATTGAAAAAAAAAGAAGAAAATTAAAGAAAGACATTTAAAGGACAATTGACATAAAGAGAAAAAAAGTTTTCAGTTGCTTAATAAATACATTAAAAAATGATATTTCAAATAAAAACAGAAAAAGGAATTGCCGACAAATAATGAAAGATTCTAACATTGATTACAATTTAAAAGTATTTGCAAATAAATTCCATAAAAAAAACATTTGATATTTATATTGAATTGAATTCAATTGTTTCAATGTCATCCTTCACATCTCATCAAATGAATTTTTTCAGTTCTGTTTAATAGGAAAACAATGCTTATTTCCATTATTTTTTTTTTATATATTATTATGTTTTTTTATACATGTTATTATTTTTGTTAATCCATTTTAGGTAAAATATTATTTTTACTGAAGAAAAGAAAGAAATTATTTCGAAAATAATTTACTTATAAATGAACGTTCATTTTTAAAAACAATAAAATCAACGATGCATTAAAATAATGAATTAAGGAAAGACTGGGAAGAAAGGAAAACAGAAAAGATCTACCGAATGAGATTTTAACAATCGAATTGAAACAATTGTAATCAACAAGTGAATGTGGCAAAACTTATGGCATAATCAATATTTTGTAATCATGCTCCAAAAATTCAACATCAACAAATATTATTGTGTACATATGTTCCAGAAACTTTTTAGATAATCACTTTTTCAGCGCAAGAAAAAATCTTTATCAATTCGTTACAAGTCAAGTTAAGAATAGAATTGTAGAATGATCAGAAACACATAAATAAAACAAAAATATTCAACAATATCTGGAAACCTTACTTTCTTTTTATTATACTCTTTTTCTTTTTTATGGCAGGATATAATAATTGGATTCAAGAGTCCAATGTATATATTTAAAATACCTATGGGTGCATCTTTTTTGAAAAAATATATACATTGTACTCTTAGAATTCAATTATTATATCCTGCCATAAAAAAGTAAAATAGTATATAAAAAAAGAAAGTTGTTAACTTGACCTGTAACGAATTGGTAAAGATTTTTTTGTGCTGAAGAGGTGATCATCTAAAAATTTATGAAACATACGTACACAATAATAGAGATTTGGAATGCTTCATTTTTTATATTTATATAACTAAAGTGAGTTTTTTGTCTCTTTATGATACAACTAAGTTTGAATATTTGAACTTGATTTTAACACACACACATTATATATATATATGTGTGTGTACCTCTTATTCGACTTTTTACCCTTTGGATTCATTCTATCTTCGCCGCACCTGAAGTTGTGGTTTTTGGAATTTAACCTTGAATCCTCTCTCACCACCTCTCGTGCCTTTTAACGACCTACCTATCTACATTTCATTTTCTCCGCTGGACTCTTCGACACCGGACTTTTTAGCAATCGGACATTTGCTTGCATTCGGGCAGAGTTGCCCTGTGTTTCTTTCCCTACAACTTTTATTTTACTTTTTCAAATTTTAAATCTTAGCCTTTGCCAACTTATCTATCCCAGCGACTTCCTCTGATGATAAGATTTTTATCTTTGAAAAGCCTAGCTTAAGGAAAATTTAACTTGAATAAATTGCCTTTTTGCGGAATATACCTTGCTCTGAGCAATTGAATTGAAATTTGATTTGGCTTTTGCTTCTCTAATTCCTTTCCATTCTTCTTCATATATGTGAGAAAGAGAGAGATTTGTTTTGTATTCCACGTATGAGATATATTTTGAAAATGATGGGTGGTGTTTGAAGTATAAAACGATGTTGTTTTAATATTTTTTTAATTATTATTCAATATTTCAAATGCCCTGCGTTTTTCATCAGGAATATTCAGAGAGAATAAAAAACGTGCAGGGTATGAGTGTGCTAAAAATTGGATGGTCAAATGTTTGTTTGTTTTATTGGGGGGGGGGGGGACAAGAGGGGGTAGGTGTATTTGAAATATGTTTAGATGCAGTTATTATTTTTTATTTATATAAAAAAAATGTGGTTATTTAATTATTTATGTATAATTATTGTTTAAGGGTTTCTGTGGGATTATAACCCAACTTCCGTTGTGGTTATGAGTATCGAGTTAAGTGAATAAACGACCAATGATGGTGTAATTTTGTGTTTAAAATCTTGTGTTCTGTTGGAATAAACTAAATTTGTGGTTGAATTAATACATTGAAAAGTCAGCTAAGTGTAGTTTAACTGTGTTTAGAGGCTATTATTTTTTAAAGATCCTTTTTTCCAGTAGGGAGTTTTCCTCTTAATAATGGAGGGTTTGTTTCTAATGGTGTGTTTGGTTTGAGTTAAGTGTACAGTCTAGTCTGATAGGATTTCGTAAGTTGAGTATTTGTTTGAGGATAAGATCTTTAGCTATTAGATTAAGTTTGTGATTTTTTTTGTGTAAGAGTTTATTGAATTTTTTCTGGTAAATGTGATTCATGGATTGGGAGATTTTTCAAGTGCTGTTACTGGGAAGTGTTCGGTGGAGAAAGTGGTATATTTTTCTTGAATTTTTCTTACAATAAAATAACTATAATTATAACCTATACAGTCAAACCATTACCATTAAAAATTTTCCTAAAGAAAAACAACAATAAAATTATATATCACAGACATAGCATAAAAATCTAAATAATTGTAATTATAACCTAAATAAACAAAATCGCAATAACCTATACAGACTAACCATTAAAAAATAAATAATCAATAAAATAATATATCACAGACATAGCATAAAAAACATATGACCTAATGATCATAACAAGTTGTATTTACTTTCAGGTCAGAGTGACCCAACATGACCCACAACAAGCATAAAAGATCGTTTAAAAACACATAATAACAAGTTGAAATAATCTCTGCGGTATTTTTTAAGGTTTAAATACTGCAACTGCTTACAAATGAATGATTAAATCAGCTTTAATTATTCGCCAACATTCAATTAATTCACTAATGTGCTTCAACCACTACACATGATTTACTAACATGACTTGTAACATCGGCCGTGGATAGAATCGTAAATAAATAATCAAATTAATTTATTTACTAGTTGATTTCTGGCTCAGTTAGTGAAGGAAAACTCCTTCTAGACGAAGGTAATTTTATCTTTATTTTCTTTCCAATCCAATTTTCCTCTTTTGGGGAGTATGGATTTTCCCCACAGTAAAAACCTACCTTGTGTAACTAACTCTGCCCTCGTGGGGAGACAATTAAACTATCACACAAACCAAAGTAAACAAATAAATTAATCACACATTCCGAATACAGTATTTTTTCTATGTATATAAAAAATATGTCAATTAAAACGTTGGTTTACTCTGGCTAAACATGGCTCAGGATCTTAGATAATACATCGTTACTTCTTTGATTCGCAATAAATGCAAAACGACACATCGCTACTACATAGTGTTATGTGTCATTAATCAAATAAACATCTCCTTAAAAAAAATAACAGCCTCTAGACATAGTTAAACTACACTTAGCCGACTTTTTAATGTATTAATTAAAACACAAATTCACTCTTTCACAACAGAACACAAGATTCTAAACACACAACTACACCGCCATTGGCCGTTTATTCGCATAACTCGGTACTCATAACCACAACGGAGGTACGGTTATATTCTCATAGAAAACCCTCACACAATAAATATACTTAAATAATTAAATAACCACATTTTTAATATAAACAAAAAATAATAACAGAATCTAAACATCAAGTCTCGTGTCAAGAAAACATTTGACCGCCCAATTTCTAACACACATAGTTTGTCTGTATTATTTAACAAAATACGTTTGGATGAAGAAACGCTGCCCATATATATATATATATATATATATATATATATATATATATATATATAGGGTGGAATTTTATATTTCATACATATTGAATAGATTTCAAATATTCAAATCAAGTTCCGCCAATAAATATTCAGACACGTTCTCTATATGTATACATGTTTCTATTAATATATATATATATATATATATATATATATATATATAGATGATTCTCACCCATTAGAATTCAAGACTCATTTTAGTTTATCAACTCAAATAGTTCCTAATATTATATATATATATATATATATATATATATAGATGATTCTAACCCATTAGAATTCAAGACTCATTTTAGTTTATCAACTCAAATAGTTCCTAATATTATATATATATATATATATATATATATATATATATATATATATATATATATATATATATATATATATATATAGCATTATATAAAATGAAATAATAAAATAAGGTGCGAATCAAATTTTATTAGAATTCAAAATTCAGGCAAAGTTTCTCAACATCCTTAATCGTAGCTGATTGAGTGAATGTCGAGACCGGGGGTGTCCAGTTTTGGAGATGTGTTCGTTAAATCCTCCCTGCCTAAAAGGTTTAGACTCTGAAAATGCCTATACATCGCTTTAAATTTTTTAAGCTATAAAAGTCTAAATATTTAAATTTTTAAACTCTAAATATTTTTACAATTTCTTAATTAGGAAAAATTAAATCTTAAATTAAATTTCTTAGACTTCTTAATTTGATAAAATTAAATGTTAAATTAAACTATTAAATTATTAAATTCTAATTACTTTAATAACTTCGTAATTATTAATTTCATAAATCTTCTAAATTATTTGATAGGGCAAGATCTGTGAAATTTGTTGTTTTATGCTTAGGCCAGACAATTGGGTAGCTATGTGGAATGGGAGGGCAGTTAGAGGCTTTGCCCTAAATTTACACGCCCCTTCCTGTTTGACCTAGACTTATGATTTGACCCAGACAAGCAACATCCGGTATTAGTTGAATTGATTTAATATATCTGTCGGTGTGTGAGGACGTTTTTTTCTTTGTTAACTTCAACATATAATATCCACTCGGATACGTCGTTTGAATAAGAAGGCAGCCTGCGACTTTAGTATTGCTTTCTGATCGGCGAGAAGGGGTTCTGTTTACTTGGCTTGCGGGAGAGTGATTACTTTCAAATTTAACTTTATTCATTGGAATAATCTTTATCGGACCCGGAAGAAGAAATGGCCGAATATATTGACTCAGTTTGATTTAATTTTATTCAGATCGGATTTAGCGGATTTTTCATTTAACCAGCAAATTTTGGTTTGTGCTACTCCTATCAAATCATTTGAACCCTGAATTTTGAACATGATGATTTCAACACAAAGTGAGTTTATTGAACTTTTTATTTGATTTGGTTCATTTATCATTGTATTAATTAACATAAACATTGGATGAATTTTTCACTGTAATTTACTGCATCGATTGCGGACGCATTTCCCGACTGGATAACTTTTTCGGTTTTTCAGTTCTTTCACTTTTTTGGCTTTTGGACTGTCACTCAATACCTGGATCAATCTTCAATCAACCTCTTGGATATCTTTTATGAATATGTTTTAAATTGTATGACTTGGATGGATTTTATAACTTTAACAAATAAGTATGTTTTTGGCTTGATATATTTGATATGTTATGTACTCTTATGTATTTTTGTATATATTTTTATATATTTTCAAAGTGTAATTTTATCACCTGCAGTAACGTCACTGCGGTAATGGTCCTCTGAGGAGAAGAATTATCTTTGAAAACTCATGAGTTAAGGACGTTGAGAAACTTTGCCTGAATTTTGAATTCTAATAAAATTTGATTCGCACCTTATTTTATTATTTCATTTTATATTATGCTATTAATGCTCTATCCAGTATATTAGGCTTCAGTCTTTATCCGGATGTTTCACTAATTAAAAGATATTAGTTGCCTCTTATATCTTTTGTTGGATTAACTTCATATATATATATATATATATATATATATATATATATATATATATTAGTGTTGGGACGATTAATCGGAAAAAATCGGAAATTTTTAGGGTATCGTAATTGGCATGAAAAAATGTTTAGCCTTATTTTCGATTCCAAAAACGATTCTTTAAATTTTTTTATTGACAATAAAAAATGAAACAAACACAATGTATTTATTTATTAGAAGATTTTTTATTTAAAACATAAGACTAAGGGTCACATGACCGCAGATTAAGAATCCCATTCCCAGATTTAGCATTGAGCCTAATTTAATTTGTTTTTTATTGGTAAATTATGGTAAACAATGTTCAAATTTCTTTTCACACCTATTTGCTAAACATCTATATGACGCCTCTCAGAGAGTTCACAGTTAAGTATTAAAACGCTAGGGACGAGCTTTTCTTATTTTGTTGGTTCACCCTGACCCTGGCCGTTGTTTGGTCACCAATATATATCCTTTGAAATAATTAATGTTTTATTGTATTTTTTCCGGTTTGAAATTCTTTACACCTAATGCTTATTTCCCTTTGAAATTAATTAAATAAATTTTCAATTTATGAAGAATTTGAAAAGGTATCACTGCTAAACTATTTTAAAAATAGCTATTTTCACTGAATTTAGGTAAAAATGTCACAAGTGGACGAATAGATAAAATGGCACAAGTGAAAAATATAGTTGAAAATCTCACTATGAGCTTATTGAAATTTTACTAAAGGGAAAACATTTAGAAGTTTGTCAAATTGAAAAAGAAATTATATCTACAGTTAAAAGTACCTCCCCAATGAGATTCTACTTTTTTAGGCGATTACATGTGAACATACTGAATAAAAAAAAACAATTATTTTAGAATTTAGAATGGGGGGATAGTTGCACATATAAATTTAACGTAAAATGATCCCCTATTTACGGGATATTGAAAAATTTTAGGGCAGTTAACTTAATTTTTGACCACTAAACCTAAGTCCGATCGGCAAAGTCATAAAACCAATCATAATCGCTTTATTTTTCGTATTACACAATCTGGACTTAGGGTTAGTAGTAGGAAGGAGGCATGCTTTTTATCATTTTTAACAATTACATATTTTATATTAAAGTTTGATCAGGAACATTAACATGATCAAGATTTAAAACAAACATGTCCTTAAAACGCTCTCTCATCCGGAAGGGGTGATCATTTTATGTTAAATTTATATGCGAAACTGATTTATTGTTGTTTTGTTTTTTCCATTAAATTTTTCAGGATGTTTACATGTAATCATCTAAAAAAAAAAAATGGAGAATCGCGTTTTTCTTTTTGGATGAATTAGCATAGGGTGCAGAATTCTAATATCTTATTTTCTTTCACAACAAAAAATTATAATTGCGAAATGGTGAAAAAAAAAAAAAAAAGAAAAAAAAAAAAGAAAACAAGCACCGATAATTTGATAAGAATGCAAAGTACCGGAAAAATGTTTAAAAATGAAATAAAAACATTTTTGTCAAGAAAAAAATTACTAATAAACATTTATTGATAATTATAAAAAAATAAAATATAAAACAATTTTTTTAAAATTAATTTATTTTTTCGTTAGTCGGCTTTTGTCTGTGTTTGAATTATTTTGGTGGGCTTTTATATGGTCACCACTAAATCACCCCCCTCCCCTTAAAAAAATGAAATTCTACTTTTTTTACACTCTGAGGTAATTTTGTTACACTCTGAGGTAATCATTTTCTTGGATACATAGATTTTCCTCAATTCAAAAACGACAATTGTTTCTTTACATTAGAACTATCTATTGTGACCTGTTTGCATTCATTCGGCTGTTTACTCATTTTATTTCATTTTTTTACATTTCGCCCGGGCAACGTTGGGCGACGGGTACCCGCTAGTAGTTCATAAAAGTTTTAAAAGATTTTATTTCCTTAATTAGTACTATTAAAAAATATATAATATAAATTCAAATTCAAACCCAAACGTGAATTTAAATCTATAATTAAATCTTTTTTTTTTAGATAGCATGTACGTAAACACACATATCAGGTTATATCCCTCAAATCAACCTATAATCTCTGACCTTTTGTAGAAATCCTAGTTGGATGTGAGATAGAGGTTAAAAATCTATGTTAATACTTCATGTTACAAAGAAGTTTGAGATCAACAAATTACTGTAGCATAGCTTTGAATCCACAAAACTCCCAGAACATAGGCCCAAATTTTGGATCCTTAGATGGTGGGGACCCTTGAGATATTTGTGTGCAATTGGTGTTAGTGGCTGGTGGTAAGTGTATGTTGACCAGTTTGAAGGGAAATCATGTGCATATCTGCAGTATATACGTTGATAGATGTTGTTTATCTTTAACTTGGTGTAGGTTGGTGAGGGTAGGGATATTAAATTGGTTGATGGACATTGCTTAAAAGGAGGCCACATGCATACAAACACACAGAGGCATATACAGCCACACACTTACATATATATTCCACTCACACCTACACCATCCCATCTGTATGTACAAATAAATACACACACCCATATGCATATAAATCTACCTATATAAATGCATGAATGTGCACACATATCTATATGTGCACTCACCGAACTAGATACTGTTGTTAGATTATATTATATGATGGAAGTAGGTTATCTTATGGGGGGGGGGGGGGTCTTGTTTATTGAGTGTTAATCAGGCTTTTTATTTTTTATTTGTTTAATATTTCCAAACCAAAGATTTGGACTATATTGGGATGACGGCCTGTGTCTGTCCCACAGGCATAATGGTAGTGAACTAGATAGATTCTGTAAGCAATTGATAGACTACTATAACTACTTAGGGCTTAAGATTACTTGTGATACAAATTTAATCACAGTAAATTTCCTTGATGTTTGCTTTAACCTTAACGATAAATCCCATAAACTCTTTCATTAACCCAATGAAAGACTTGAATGTATAAATGTGTAACCCTGCCATCCTCATGATATTTAAAAATTTAGCTCAAGACCTGACGTTTTCAACAAAGTCATGCCATACTACAATAAGATACCCGGAAAAAGTGGTTTTAACAAAACTACCCAATACACCCTGAAGCCACCTCAAAATCATGCAGCACTAACAGAAATAGAAGAATCATCTCGTTCTCATCCCCATTCTCTCTTACTGTGATTACCAATATCGGCAAAACCTTCCTTAAACTGGTCGATAAACACTTTCCCCCTAAATGTCACGTCTACAAACTATTCAAGAAGAACACAGTGAAAATCGACTATTCAATAATTAAGAAGTCGGTTAAACACCCTTCCTCCTCCATTATGATTCCTGGAAGGAAAATGTGTAATAAAATCTGTTATATATGACGCTAAAGTCATCCAAGCTGACACCAATAAAAGAGCTGAAACATATATAGGGATGACACAACGTAGTTTTAAACAAATATTTTACACCCATCAGGCTTTCTTTAGAGATAGTGAGAAAAGATGTAACCACATTAAATTGAGGACCCTGGAGCAGCAACAAACATGACAGAAAAACTAAAAAATCCTGCAAGAGATAAACTCACCAGTAAATAAATCCTTAAATGTGAAAACCCAAAGTCTTCAAAGGCTGTACTCATGAAAGAAAATATTTACTAGATACAGTTTTCAATCCACAGCCACCATAGTACACACATTCTAACTGACAATTAAGAAGTTCACGGCACGTTGCACACAAAAAGGAACATTAACTTTGTGTCAACACACAAAATAGGTACATTAAACTCTATCTATTGAGCAACCCCCTCTCCTACAAAACTAAATTAAGCTACTTCCACCAGATAATATAACTTAACAACAATATCTTGTTCCACAGGTGTACACATGTATATAGATATGTGTGCATATGCACATACATATCTATATACATGTATGGCATAATTGCATTGACACACCGGTTCTCATTGGATCACTGAAGTTAAGCAATGTAGAACCTGGCCAGTACCAGATGGGTGACCATTTGGAAATGCGAGGCATTGTATGTCATCTTCCAATCACCGGGATATACATGTGTCTGGGGACTGCTCATGAATTTGATATTCCCTGTAAACTTGGAGGAAGATTGCATAGCCCACCCAAGGCTAATACCATACCAGGTATTATCAGTTCGTATATACACATGCACATTTATGCATTTATATATGTAGATTAGTACGTATGTGGGTGGGTATATGTATTTGTGCATATAGATTGGATGGTGTAGGTGAGATATATATGCAAGTGTGAAACTGTATGTATGTGTGTATTCATGCATATGGCCTCCTTTTAACCACTTAATGTCTCTCAACCAATTTAACATCACCTACCCCCACCAATTTACACCAAGTTAAAGATAAACAACCTCCATCAGCATATATACCGCAGATATACACATGATTTCCCTTCAGCATGTGTATTGTAGATATACACATGAGGCACCCTTCAAGTGGGTCAACATACACTTACCACCATAACCACATCCTACCTCTAACTACTAGCATCAATTGCAGCCAAATATCTCAAGGTCCCCCACCATCTAAGGATCAAAAGTTGAGGTTGTTTTCTTGCGGATCCAGAGCTATGACACTGGAATTTGTTGATCTCAAACTTCTTTGTAGCATAAAATATTAACATAGATTTTTAACCTCTATCCAACACCTAGCTAGGATTTTCACCAAGGGCCAGAGATTATTGGTTGATGTGAGGGATACAACCCTATATGTTTGTTTATGTCTATGCTATCTCAAAATAAAAATAAAGATTTAAATTTAAGGTAACGATTCGGCAGCAATACAACATTTTTGTAGCAATGAAATTGAAAGCCAGTTTAAGTTCACAGAACAGCGTCTAACAATATTGTGTATCAATCAGAAAAAAGAGACAATGCAAATTTAATGTATTTCAACTTAAAATAATTAAATTTGTTCAAAACGGTTTGAAGTTGGTGTTAATTTTTTTCTTTCTTTCGTAAGTTATGTTGAATATTGTGTTGTTTGTTTCTAAGAAAATGTTGACTTTTTTGTGGTTTATGTTATAATGAAATATTTGTGCAATAAATAAATAAGAATAAACTGAAATTCGTTTCTAACTATTAATAAGCCGTCACTGTGTATAATGACAAATCCATTGTGCTAGAATAATGATTGACTGCTTATGTCATGGAAAAAAGTATTTATTCAAAGGAAAATTATATTACATACAAATATTGCTACACAAATAAATGTAATAGCTAAAAAGTGTAATAGTAAAGTATTTATTAATGGCATAACTTAATTTTCGTTTATTAGGCAAATAAATTGAACACAGTTATAAAAATGTAAGAAATCATTTTTATAAATTTCGCAAAAATACCTTATTTTGAGGAAAGACTCAAATCTAGACTTTTCTTCAACGTTTGCTGCTACAGCATGGCTTCACAAATGACATTTTTGAGAACAAAAGAATATGGAGTCATGATCATATATGCCTATATTCAAGTTCTAAAGGCAGTGTTACCATCTTGTCTGGCCCCTAAAAATCTGCTTTATTTATCAAAGGCAGATTAATTTACAACTGAAACCCAAAATCGCAAATGGATTACAGGGGCTTCAGAGAAAAGAAAACCATCTATTTAAACCGTTTAAGAGAGCTCTTCAGGATGACTAGTTTTAAGATCTCAAAGCTTATAAAGAGTATATACTCAAATATCCAAAGTAGCAATCCTTCTGTTAATTAAAGACGCTATAAAGTGAGACATTATCTACATTAAAACAATTATCAGATAAGTGTGTTTCTCTCGATTCAATTTTACTAGAATTACTTTAATGACTAAACGATAACTTAATTAACTTAACTTTCACAAAAATCTAACTAAAAAAAAACTAATTTCCCCCAAATTGATCAGCATGCATTATATAATATATCAAATGCATGATCATATCTGTGCATCTTATCATAAATTATAAAATTTATTGATAAAAAGATAAGTAACACGTTTTTATTTTTTTTACTAGCTTTTAATAAAACATTTTTTTAATTAATTGATTACAGTAAATTTAAGATAAATATTTTATTTATTGTAGTGAATTAATAAAAATTATTTTATATGCATAAACACTGTGAATTATTGTCAGTTAGCACTAAACGTGCATGGTAATCACAAACAGATTTCCAAAAAAAAATTCATTTTATTAAAATTTTCATTGCAAAACAGACACTTATTTTATAGCCGGTGTAACTGAAATCCATACTTTAGATTGTAGAACATCAAGTGACATAGAAATCAGGGATTTCAGTTACACCAGCTATAAAATAACTGTCTGTTTTGCCATGAAAGTTTAAGAAAGAAGTGATGCCTCCCACCCGCAGTTGTGCATGAAAATCATTTATTGGAATCTCCTTTTGATCTAAACGTGATGATCAACGATAATCGGCAATTTTCTGGAAACATTTTTTTGTGTGTATAGAAATAGATAAACTATTTTTTATTGATTATTTGTTATCGATTATTCGGGAAGAATTGTTTTATGGCAGAGAGAAATCTTACATTTTTTGAACAAATAAAATTAGCATTGAAAAAAAACAAAAACTTTTTAATATCACAATAAAATGTATTTTCATTTTATTTAAATGAAAATATATATAAAATGATATAAAAAGTTTGCTTTTTTTCATCATAGTCATCGAAATTAGCTTTCTCCCAGTTGTCATCCTAACCCTATCCCAGTGGTCACCCGAACCCAGTGGTCACCCTAACTCAGTGGTCACCCATTTCCAGAAGAGCAAGCAATAATGATAACCCATTTCTGGACCAGTAAAAGTATGAGAAATTGATAATCATATTGTTTTTATTTTGAGGAAAGTCAAGCTTTACATATATATATGTTTTTTGGCAGGGTGGCAATAATAACAAACTCTCGGCCCTTTATAAATATAACAAAAAAACATGATATAGTAAAAAATAATTACTTTGTTTATGTGTCAACAAGTTGATGCAAGTCACTGGACTCTCTTAATAAATACAGTCTATAGGAGTTATTATTGTATTATCAACAATCCATCCAAAATAAGGGCAGACAGACATCATACAAGTGAATGAAAATAATAATGCTTATTTACTATTATGTAATTTACTTGACAATGATGAAGCTAGAAACATGTCCTCAGTAATCCCAACACTAACCCTAAGTCTGGGGTGGTGGTCAAGAATGCCGAAATCAAATATCGGGAATCTTCACCTAATTTTACAGAGGTGGCAGATGAGATGATTTTGTTGAGTGAGGAATAAATTTTGATAGCAATAATACATTAATATGGGGTTCAGTGGTGTGTGCAGGAGTATATAGAGTTCTTCATTCATTCCCGGCCAACACCGAGTATACCTGCTACTAATTAATAAGGGATACAACATGCTTGAGAAGATTATAGATATGACAAGTAAGTCCTATGATGATCTGCAATTCCTAATCCTCTTCTGAAAAGGCCAGGACATCTTTGTCTTTGCTTTACCATTCGTTAATATAAATGAACAACCTCACCTAA
Organism: Sepiola atlantica; assembly: GCA_963556195.1. NCBI lineage: Eukaryota > Metazoa > Mollusca > Cephalopoda > Sepiida > Sepiolidae > Sepiola > Sepiola atlantica. Next base: position 47,090,536 of record OY744524.1, read on the forward strand.
CAAAACAAGTCTCCAACATTCAGTTATCTGCTTGATATTTTACGATCAGGCACAATAGATTGAAACATCTGCTCGCTAACAAATTTGTTGTGGACATGTGATGATTGGGATCAAATATGGCTTAGATTTGTCAGAGGTAATCAAGCTCAGTTGAGTTGAGATTCTCATGACAACCTTGAAGATGCATTTGCCGATAATGGGAGTATGAGTACAACTCATGATTGTGCAAGGAAGTATCATAAATAGACCACAGTACTGGTATGAACTGACCCTGGATCTGGTGGGCTATAGCTGAAATCAGGGCATAAGCACCATTTTATCACATCCACATGTAATCTAATATAGGATGAGATTCAACAGGAACTTTTGAAAGACAGACTCTAAGTTAGCGTCAACCATTGATATTTAGGCAAGAGGACATTATGTAATCACAAAGTAGCAGGTGTTTTTGAGCCATCTGATTCCGCACATATAGGGTAGAATGGCAAAAGTATGGTTTATCTCAAATTTACATGCTGATCTGGCTCTTTGAGACATTGCATGCAAATTATATGAATAAGATCATCTCAGCCGAATTGCCGGACAGGCAATTAGACTATGGGCTTCATTCAATTATTTTAACTAATATGGTCCATGCGTGTTCCTGTAGCAAACTCAATCCAAGTGACCATGCATGCAGGATGCAAAATGCACCAAAAGGTATGCACAGATATTCATTAGCTAAACAGAGAGGATAAAAGGAGGACATGAAGCAAAGATCCATCAAAGAATCCACACTATCTTGTGTACAATCAATGGAATGTGCCCATACAATAAATTGGATTCTCTGCAGACTAGTCAAAGATCGCATTAATGTTTAGATGTAAAAGTTATCAAGTACATGTGGAAATAAATTAATGACTGTCTTAAAAATTAATAGTAAGCAGATGATTTTTTTAATGGAACTTTTAAAAATAAAGAAAAAAAGCAGATGATTTTTTTATGGAACTTTTAAAAATAAAGAAAAAAAGCAGATGATTTTTTTTAATGGAACTTTTAAAAATAAAGAAAAAAAGCAGATGATTTTTTTTAATGGAACTTTTAAAAATAAAGACAAAAAGCCATCTGATTTTTTTTAATGGAACTTTTAAAAATAAAGAAAAAAAGCAGATGATCTTTTTATGGAACTTTTAAAAATAAAGAAAAAAAGTGGCCCCACAAAGAAAACTGGTTCCAGGAATGATAATTTAATTAACTGCAAGTTTCTCCCTTATAATTTTTGTAATAGGAGATAGGTATGTTGTGGCTAGTTTCATGCCAACTAAGCTTGGAGTTTGATCTTAAAACATTTACACCAGATGGCAAATTCTAGCTAACAAATGGCATGAAAACTAACTATTATATTGCTAGACAGCAAGAAAAGCTTGAGCACTCGAGGGTTGGTCTTACTTTCAGATGCAAATACAAGAGATTTGATGAAAAAGATACAATTCCAACAGCCTCCAATCAACTGTCTATATCTATTTCATATAAATCTAACCTATGACCTGTAACTGCCTAACCTCCCATTTGGGGTTTTCTGCTAATATGCTTACCTCCTACCTCGTGCACAACGTTGTCACCTTCACCTCCACTTGTTCGACCCTTCTTCCCTTACTATCTACCTGTCCTTCCATCCACTTCCCACTTCAGCTTTTCTGTGTATATGCATACCTCGCCATTGTAATTTTTACTCTTCTCTCCTACTACCCATGTACGTATGTATAAATATTTTGCTTTTGCCTGTAACATGCCTTTTCTCCAGAGGAAGCCTTATTAAATATGAGGCAAACTATTGATTTATCCACATGTTCATTGTGATTTGTTCCATATAGATGCCCTTGTTTAATCCTTTTTTCTTTTTAATTTTGCCCATAAATTCTGTCGGATTTTTTCATCTTCATATTCTATCTCACACACACACACACATATATATATATATATATATATATATATATATATATATATATATATATATATATATATATATAAGTAAACATATATATATATTATATATATACGTACACACACATAAACATATATATATATACACATATACATAAACAAACATATATATATACACATATATATTTTAATATACATGTATATATACATACATTAACATGTATATACACATATGTTATGTATACATATGCTTTATATATCTACACATATACTATTGTACAAATGTCTTTTTCGATGAAATGGAGTGCTTAAGTCTTATTAAATTTGCAAAGGAAATGAAGCGTTTTATAGTATTTTAATGTAACAAACAATGTGTACATAAACACAGATATACACATGAGCATTTTTTGTTTTATATTTGGTCCGTCAGAATAGCCAAGGTGCGCATGCGCACCAAGAAAGTTGTAAATTGGAGATGTTAACGACATATTTCTTATCCCTATTCATAATGTGCTTTTTTTTTATTTTAAAGAAAATGAGTAATGTCTAAATTGATTAAATGATAAGATAACATGAGATTTCGAATAATGAATCTTATTTGTCATAAGTGTTTGAATGTAAGTATAAAAACGAAAACAATGTAAATAAAATCAAAGGTTTGATTAAAGATTTTCCCAGTGAATTAGGATGAATTTCCATTTACCAATTTAAAAAAAAGTCATTTCATTGGATAATCATCTCTGTTGATTATTCAATCAAAATAAACGGTGTAAAACACAAATTCTGTAAATGACTGAATAGGCAGAAGCAAATATCGATTTGTAAAATTCAAGGCTATCGCTGTTAAACTTTGAGAATCCAACTGACTTAATTTTATATATTAGATGGGAGGTTTTAAGGTTTTAATTCTAGTAAAGTGTTCATTGAGAGTGTTGTTTAAATATCCCAAATCGTTTATTGCTTAATGATGTTCTATTTGAGTGTAGAAGAGAAAGTTATTGTAAAGACAACCACTTCTGATAATGGTAATAACTAAACTTTGAATTTTACAAAATATAAAGTTTAGTTATTGCCATTTAAAAAAAGTTTTTTTTATTGGTGATAAAGTTAAAGGTTTTCTGTAGAAAATCAAAGATCTTTTTTATATTTTCCCTAGAGAGTTCTTTGTTTTCATTTTTGTTGATTAGATAATAGCAAGGTGAATGGTGATCAATCAAGACAACCCTTTGATGTGCCATCCTTCATGAAACCCTTTTTTCATGCTGTTAAAGAAAACAATTAATGGTATTTTCATTCTGAAACCCAAACAAACTGCTGTTCCTTCCATTCTTATTGTGCCACTGCTTTAGCAACTTCGTTAAACACTTGAATGCAAACATAGATCTAAAATGGATCATCTGGATGAATTTGATTTGAAACCAGAAAGTCAAACTTTTGTCTTAGATATCAGGATGGTTCAATTCATGAGAATTCTTTAACTGATAACTTGTTGATTGGGATACAACTAAAAATCATCACTGCTGACAAATTAGCAGAGAATGTTTAACTAATAATAAACAGCTTAAGAACGAACATAAACAAACAGTTTTGTGAAAATAGAACGGATGTGATCAAAGACAACCAATAATTAGTACATTGGATTCAAGCAAAGCAAAGATATAAAAAAATTGTTGTTTTTTTTAATAATCCTCGATATTTTTGTAAAGTAAAAAAAACATATTTATGATCGAAAACCATTTATTTTATACTCATATTAATATTTAATGACATCTCAGAGATTCCATGAAAAATAAAGTAGAATTTAACAACTGCTTTCATTTTTTAAATGGAGAAATATCACAGATTGTATGTACAATTTATAAAAGGAAACACAATTAAAAATGTGATGACAGTCAATAGTTGAAAATAAAGATTAACAAATGTATACATATTTATCAGAAACTAATGTTTTATGATAATAAAATGTAATCAAAAGATATTTGCACAAATATATTAGAAATGTAATCGATATGAAAAGAACATTTTGTAAAATATATTAGTTTGCATCAGCATAAAACCCGATTTAAAGTATATCATGTTTTCTACCATTTACTGTGATTCCGTAATGTAAATTCTAATTTTCTGTGTTTGATGTATTAAAAAGAAAAAAGAAATTCCAACTAATTATTGAATATTCAAATTGTAGTGCACACAATAATTTCATTTTTATATTTTTTTAAACTCTGAAATAAATTCCATATTACTGGAAAATATATATATTTTTTTAATTATAGGTTTTATATGATTCACCTGTTACTATTGATGAGCTGTAAAAAAAAATACACATATCAGTTAGTTCAAGGTCATTGTGCAAAATGAAAATGAAAATGAAAATAATAATTTAAAAAAAAACACACATTTCTTACATAAGTTATGTTTAATGGATAAAAAGGTGAATGGTGAAAAATAAAAGTGCTGTCTGTACCCAGATGAATTTCTAAAGTGAAAAAAAAGTTGGTAGCAAAGAGCAGTTAGAGCAAAGTTTTAAATAGCACTGTTAAGGCAGGCCTACAAAGTTAGGACAGGAGGAGGAGGAGGAGGATAAGGAGGCGGAGGCGGAATTGGATGAGACCAATTCCAAGATGCTCGTGGATGAGAAAGTGATGAGAGGTGAAATGTTGGCAGAAGGTTACCGGTAGGTTTAGCTTTCTGGTGCCGTTCAATGAATCCGTCGTCACTGAATAGTGAAATGCCTTTTAAAATAGGAATTTTACAGCAATTTTAAGGGTAACAATATAGGCAAATAGGCTAACAATCAAAGGAGAAAACAAGGACAGTAGTTTGACACACAGTAGCAAAAGAGGAGATCAATTTAAAGGTAGAAAGAGTGAAGAAATTGTACATACAGATAAAAGCTTAAAACATTTAAAGGCAAATAAAAATTAAAATCTTTATTTTTTAAACTATTTAGCATTTAAAAAGTGTATCTTAACTATTAAGGAATAAATAATTGACATTGTAAGCTTTTAATAAATGGACATTTCCAAGTAGACCAATTGATATATATTGAAAAAATGTTAATATTAACAATTCAAGGATTATTTTTCCAAATATAAAGATATGTCAAATAAAGCAGTTTTTGGGATAGACAGTTTTTTGGTAGTTACATCTTCTTCAGCAAGACATTTCCATCGATGAAAGGGTAACTACCAAAAAACTGTCTGACTCAATAACTGCCAGTATGGATAGCTAATCAGCTCATAATTGTATGATATTATGAATATAAATATATATTATGCTCTTACTAACGTAATTGAGCTCTGTCATTATTTATTTATACATTTTATAATATACTATATATATATATATATATATATATATATATATATATATATATATATATATATGATACTGTAATAACAACATAAACTGAGTAGTTTTCTAATCCCATAGTTTAAGATGTATAACCTCTATTTTTACACAGTTTTCATCATAGATGCCAATGTGTTTTGATTGCTTTGAAGTATTTTGGAATTTCAACTTTCGTGCACTTATTTTATAGAATTTATAAAAGACATTAAAAAATAAGGTTACCTGTTATATTAAGTTGTGTTAGTTATTATATAAATGTTATTTTATTATATAAATGTTATTTAAATTTATGATAGAGAACATATTTCTCTCATTTCTCAAGCTCATTTCTTGTATTGATCTTAAAGTACATATATTATTCTTTAATGACTAATTTAAAAATAAAACTGAACAAAAGTGACCAGTTTCTATCTTGTAGGTATTTTAACTTTACAGTGAAATACCATCTTCAATCCCTTAAGACAAGAAAACAAATAATATGTGCTCATAAGATACTTTAAAAGTCAATATTCTAGAAATCTAAAGAAGTTGTTGTGTTCAATTATTATTGTCTTCCGGTAATGCTGGCAGGAAGTCTAACAACTGTCGGGGTGAGAAGTTTAAGCGCTTCAGAGTGCAACCCAATTGATCCAACTGACTTTTGAAGTCACACTAATTGGGAAATTAGTCCAGTCAATCTAGCTGGTTTTTTGGCTGAACCTCAAACAAATTGCTAACAAAGGTTTTTAACTTGGATAGTGGGCATAAATAACCTCTCTTTTAGATGAAAAAAAAGTTTACCAAAATTAGCCTTGCGGAAAAGGGCCAACAGGCGCCATCTTTAAAGATGGCCGGCGATTCTAGCCTCCCCTCTTTCAACTCAATTTCAGTAAATTCATCTTCAAAAATACCAAATGTAGCAATGTGAAATTGGATAAAATCAGCAGTTTTCATAAAGTTAAATATAATTATAACTTTTTATGCCTTATTTTTGTCTCTTTTGATGTATTACTGCAAGAGCTTGATATTCTGTCATATTCTAATTTCAGGTTGGTCAAAGTGAAGTACCGATAATTATGGATGCTGACAAGTGTGCTATTTGGCAACAATGAACTGCCCAGTAATGAAAAAACATTCATCGTCAGCCAGAAGGGCATCGATTCTATTAACAGAGCTTCTGAACAACGTGGAGAGAAGATCATAATTCAGATTGGTCAACGTCTTCACAAGAAATGCAGACAGTGTTGGATCAACCCCAAATATATAGAAATTGACCGTAAAAACAGGTCCACCCATGATGAAATGCTATCCTGTGCAAGCCGCTCTTTGTGTGTGTTTTACTTTAAGGGACATTGTCTTTTTTGTGGTTCTGGAGCAAAATCTGATAGAAAGAAAATAGGTGTTGATGTTTCCCATGTAGAAATTATTGAGTTTAAGGACAGAGTGTTAAAAGTTTGTGAGAAAGTCCAAAAAAATGATGGCTGGGCATCCACTGTTAAAGGTAGAATAGGTTATGTAGCTGACCTTGTTTCATAAGAAGCATGTTATCACAGAACATGTTTTGCAAACTTTGATTCCAATAAAAACATTCCTAAGGCATTCTCTTCTGCTGATTCTTCTAAGAAACAAAAACTTTGTAGACCAGAGGATTCAGAGAGAAAGCAGGCATTTTTGGAAGTTGCTAAATATTTGCAGCAAAATGACGAGGAGCAAACATTGTCGATCTTGTTAAACAAATGGAGGAAATTCTCGAGGACACTGGCTTTGAACCATACAGTCTCTCATACATGAAATCTCGATTGTTAGAACATTTCAAAGACAAAATCATTGTGACTGAAATTAATGGGAAACATAATGTTGTTACATTCTTAAGTACAGCAAAATGTATTCTCCATGAATTCTATGCACAGAGCCGCTCAACAGAAAATTCAGAATCAGAGGCCATTAGAATCATAGAGACGGCAGCCAAGCTTATTAAGAATGACATTAAAGGTATCCAAACATGTTCAAAATATTACCCGTCTAAGAATGATCTTGAACAGGATGCGATTCTTGAATATGTTCCTAAAACATTGTTGATCTTTCTCAGGAAGATATTAGCAGGCAAAGACAATGATTTGAAACTTGCATCAGTTGGTCAAGCGATAATGCAAGCTGCTAGACCCAGAGTTCTCCTTGCACCTTTGCAGTTTGGTTTAGCAGTGGAAATGTATGACCAATTTGGATCGAGGTTCTTAATTGACACTCTGAATAAGCATGGCTTCTTTTCATCTTACTCGGAAGCCCAAAAATTCGAAAGAAGTGCTGCTCTTGTTCATGGCGCTGAAACTCCCCTGTTGAAACTGAATTTGTGCAGTTTGTAGCTGATAATGTGGACCATAATGTAAGGAGTATTGATGGATTCAACATATTCCACGGTATGGGCATCATAGCATCTTTTACGTCAGGGAAAGTTAAAGCAAAACCAGTTCCAAGGATTCAGGTCCTTTCAGAAGATATAATAAGGGTTGGAAGGATCAACATCAAGTACCTAGATTCACAGCTCACCAACAAACCACCATTAACATTTAAAGAGCTCCAGCCCAAGAAAATCAGCCACAGTTTTTTTTTTGCCAATGATCGACATGGACACTGGTAACTAGAGTTGGGCGGTTTTGAAATTTTGGTTTCGTTTTTTTTCCCTTAAAACCTCGGTTTACGGTTCGGTTTTTCGTTTTTTTTGAAAAAATTTTTTTTACTATGGAAGCTATTCATTCTCTTGTGTGATGATTAGTTATTATTCAACGTTTAGTTGAATTATGCCACTGTTTCGATAATTTTGTGACTGAATCATTCTCCATGATATGAATCATATAAGTTCTAAGGTGTTGACTCGACTGTTGTAATCAAAGTTCTGATACCTTTTAAACAGTTAACTCATTAAAACAGTGACCAAAGATTCATGAAAGATTTCTGAAGAATAAAACTGAGTTTGAATATACATTATATCTAATTCTTTAACCCATCAGAAGCTAAAATATAACTCAGAAATGCAAGAAATTAAAAAACGAAAATTTATTTAAACAAACAAAATAATTTTACAAATAAAATTAAGCAAAAATGATGATGAAAATGAAATATTGTCAAAATTATTTGACAGATAAAAATTTTAATTTTTTAATAGGTGAAAATGTTTTTACTCATTTTCGTAGGTTGTGATTGAGAAAAACTAGTTTCTCAGCATGGTTAGGTTTCAGCCTACATCTCCGGTCACTAATGACAAGTCCAGCCTTACTAAATATCCGTTCACTCGCTACAGAGTTAGCTGGAATACTCAAAAGTTCTCTTGCCAGAATACAAAGATTCGGGTAGAGCCTCCCATTTTTCTTCCACCAGACAAAAGGACAGGCTGATGGGTCGATGGCTTTTCCATACAGAAATCGATCTACCTCGTTTTTAATCCGAGATATTTTTTTACCGCTGGTATCAATTTCTTTTGTTCTTGCCTGACCTTTCTTTCGGAGAAAACCCCAAAAGTCTTTTTCCCCTTTTGGTTCACTAATTTGCTGTACTTCTGCTGGAATGTTTTCGTCCGTGTCATCGGATAGAGTCGAAAAATAAACACACCATATACTTCTCAAATTGCCGGTGTTGACTGTTGGGATGTCTGTCATTTTGTGTGCTCGAAGTTCTGTCAACTGGTGCGTGTTGTGGTTAATATTTGTTTTTAAGACAGGGTAATAAAACTTTATAGACATGCGTAAAAGACTAGTAGTACACCCGAAAACCGCGCCAAGGGAAAAGGAAGGATGGTTAAAAAAAAGTAGAGATTATTAATTCACCTAAAGTCATTTTTTAAGCTTTAAGGTAATTTTAGTCATAGAATTCATGACTTGGATTAAAGTTTAATAATTAAACTTTCTAATAAATTGTCAACTCTAAATAAATACCATATTAACAATTTAGTAAAATATAAATCGTTGCATAGTCTACTTTTTGAATAACCCATTTTTGGGAGAGAAAACGGTATAGTTGAGAGATAGTTCTCAAGAAATGACAATTTATGTATGAAGTGGCTTTTCAAAAGTAAACAATGAAATGCCTAATGTTTAAAATAATTTAAAAAATCCGAATAAAGTGATACTAGCATTGGCAACTACTTTTTTTCTTTTTAAATGTTTATACTCGCTCGCTACTTTTCGTTTATTTACTTTTACAACAAGTATTTCTTTAAAATTTCATTTTAATAACTTTTTTTTTTTAGATAACTCTGAAACAAACATAAATAATTATTTTACAATTTTGAGTTGAATCAAATAGATTTTCGATATCATACGGAATGCGTTTGATTTTTTCTTTTTCATTTGAAAATAGTTTATGCTAAAAATACGATGTCATGTTGTCTGTCGTATTTCTCTTTTTTTCATTTGAAAATTCAAAATGTTAATGATAAACAAACTGTAAACAAAGATTTCTTCCTACAAGTCAATTAAATGTTTTATCATATATTTGTTCAATCTGTCCTCTTACTAATATAACATTTTTTAGTAATATTCAATTTTATTCAAATCGGAAAATCTTTTCAACCGTGTTTCCTTGTATATGGTGGCTTACTGTAGTAAAAACACAATACCGAACGGTTACGGTTTAAAAAAACAAAAACCGATTCGGTATTCGGTATGGAGACGAAACCGAAAAACCACAGTTTTTCGGTAAAACCGCCCATCTCTACTGGTAACCCAACCTGTGTGTATCAACGTTATGTATTTAGCCAGGAAAAACAACATTACACCAATTCTAACATTCGATCAACTACTTTGATGATAGTCTAGTCACAGCCTTATTTCCAGTCCCCTGAAATTATTTGTCTTGCGATTTGGTGGGCTCCATACACAAATGAGCTTTCTGGGGTCAATTGGTCATTTGATGACAGGTTCTGGATTGCAATAACTTTTTGAACTTGTGTATGCTGAAAACACAGTCAAACACATGCTACATGACAAAGCAATTGCAGGAGCCATTCGTGCTCACTTCTTAGTTGATGCTGCTCTGAATGCTATTTTGTGAGCGAAAGCCTATGATTTGCCAGTTTCACATGTCACTGAGGATGATCAACCCAACACTGGTGCAGAAGAGTCATTCCCTCAAAATGAAGACCTGAAGGAAGCTCAGGGGCTATTGAAAGGTCTCCTTGATGGGACTGAGACATTGAATAATGTTCTGTCATCAGAGTCTATGACCAGGATTATCCAGAGAGTCAACCATGTGAAGGATGCAATGGTTGACCAACGAACAGCAAAATTGTGGATTCAATACGTTGACATGGTGAAGATCCTGCAATTGTTTATCAAGGCAGAGCGCACCAGGAACTGGGAATTGCACCTTGACATAGTGAAGGAAATGCTGCCAATATTCGCTGCAGCAGGATCCATCCTATATGAAAAGTCGGCCTACTTGTACTTGCAGCAAATGGAGAGGCTGCCGAAAAGCCATCCTGAAGTGTACCAGAAATTTTCTGAAGGATTCCATGTTATCATGCCAATAGAAATGATGGTTACAACAGCTTCTTCATGCCACAATCAAAGGATAGGGCAAAAAGTGTGAAAGTCTGGAACATCAAAGAGATGAGGAACTCTTTGGAAGATGTGGTCTGTTCCAACATTCTTTTCATCCATGCACTACTGGGTTGTGATTTTACATCCAGTGTTTATGGAATTGGGAAGGCAGCATCCCTTCGAAAAGTGATGAACAGTAGAAACTTCCTCAAACTGACAGAAGTGTTTGGCAAGGATAGCAGTGTAGAAGAGGTTATTGAAGCTGGGGATAAGACTTTAGTGTGCCTGTACAATGGTAATGATGGGGAAAATATCAATCATCTCCGACTGATACGCTTTAAGGAAAAGATTGCAAAAAGCTCAAAGTATGTTGAGGCCAAATCATTGCCACCAACAAGAGCAGCTACGAAATTCCACAGCCTTCGAGTTTACTTCCAAATTCAGGAATGGAAATGTAGAAACCAGCTAAAACCTGACGAGTGGGGATGGAAACTTTCAGATGGTAAATTACAACCAATCAAGACTAACTTGCCAGCTGGTCCTGTAAATTTGTTGTATGTGTAACTGTACTTCAGGGTGTACAACAAGATGCAGTTACAGGAAACATGGCATTGACTGTTCAAACTTGTGTGGTAATTGCAAAGGCCTCCACTACAGCAACTCACCACAGCCAGATCTTGATGATGATGAAGTTACCTTTGACTAATTCTTGACAAGAAATGTTCTTTGGTCCGTTCAGGAATTTGTTCTGTGGTGATGATGCAAGAGCCTTGCCCCAGCATTCGACCAACTGACCATTCCTTTATTGTAAATTGTACTTATTTTGTACCTATTTTTTATGAAATGTCAGGAATTAATGTGACAATTGTTGATTTGAAAAAGACTACTTAGTCTGTTTTTGTACCTTTTATATTCATATTTGTATAAGAATTTTTTTAAAAAAACATGAAAATAATGGCAGGGGCTAGTCATTTTCTGGTGTTAGTTTATTATTAAGCATATAGCTACCTGTCATTACAATTTAAAACACCAAGAAAATGTCAAGCTGGCTTGGGGTGGGCCCTGTGTGGGTTATCGTGCAAAAACTATTTCTTTATTTCTAATTTAATAAAGTTTTTTTGTTAGGAAAAACGTTTATTTTTGTCAGTAATTGTCAGGAATAATGGAATACTTGTCAGGAAATGTCAGGAATTTTATGTCTCGAAATTTTAATATTGTTAAGTTGGATTTTAAAGATGGCGCCGTTGACTCCTTTCCGCTAGGCTAATTTTGGTAAACTTTTTTTATCTGAAAGAGAGGTTATTCATGGCCAATATCCAAGTTAAAAACCTTTGTTAGCAATTTGTTTGAGGTTCAGCCACATTTTGACTGGACTAAATGTGAAGTTGTACATCTTGTTTTCTCACAAAAGGAAGATCATTTTTTAAAAACGCAAATTAAGGAATCGGGTATTGTGAGTGAAAAAGTGTGAAAAAGATACTAAAACACTGACACATACACACAAGGAAACAAAAGGAAGAAAAAACAGGCACAACACAGCAGCAGCAGCAGCAGAAGATGATGTTGTTTCCCTTTTTCTTTAGAATTGATCAGAGATGCTGGTTTCAATGAGAGAGAGAGAGAGAGAGAGAGAGAGAGAGAGAGAGAGAGAGATAGAGAGAGATAGAGAAAGGTATTCACGATGAGCCTGAGCCATAAATAGTAAAGAAAATAGAGAGAACAAACAAAATCAACTGCTGATGTTTGCTACTCTTTCTTGTGGCTGTTTTAGAGGCAGACAACAACATCTGGCAACACAAGTACTACTCACGGAGGGTAACTCAGTTTTAGTACTTAAGCCTTCTTCTCCTGCAATAGAGCGTCTTCGTGCTAACTCCTACAAGACAGACATAACGTGTAGAATTCAGGATATCATTCCACATAATTTAGAGCTGTTTTAAGGACTTTTCCTCTTATTTTGCGAATTGCACTTTCCTTTGAATGACATCCATGAATAAGCATCAGAAACTTTTTCTAAAAAACATTCAGTGGAAAGGTTCGATTTTTATTTTAGAATCTTGACATAGTTCTTAGTTAGTTAAACACACAGTATATATTCTCTTTGCAAAAAGGACAAAACAAATACTGTATTATTTTAATATTAAGAAATATGAGTTTATATAGTTTATATATAATATAGTTTAAAATACCTTTGTATATTTTATATCTTTATTAAAAGAAGAATAAAGCATGCAAAAACAAAATGGCTGACAGAAAAATAAAACAGAAAAGTTTAAACTTTTATTAGTACTCCCCTATTTGAAACATAAATTTAAGGTAAAAAAATATTGGTCAAAAAAATATTTGTAAAAAAGAAATGTTTAATATTCATATCAATTATCAATAATGAGTGTGTTTGACTTTGTTTATAAAAGACATTCATCACAAACTTGATATATAAAAAAAGAAATTTCGAACTAATCTTTTTATAAATGTTTAATATTTAGTGAAAATTAAAATTACTTATATTTTATATATTAAAAACTGTTTTTATCTCTAGGAATTTTCTAGTCACATATTATGAAGCGTTATTTGTTGCATAATTTTAATTCATAAAAGAAATCCAACAAAAACAGATAAAAATCACTAAAACATTTGAATAAAAAAATCAATTCATCATTTTCTAACAAAAAAATGAAAAGGAAATCATTTTAATTATCTATAAAATGTTTTATTGTTGGTTGCTCAAAAAGAGTTTGAACTTAAACACTTGAGTAGTGATGTGTGAATACAGAAGTTGTTTTGCCGTCAACCGAAAATAATGTAGTACATAAATGACAAAATTGTCTTCAACATTGTTTTCAGCAATATATGCATCTCTATGTCATCATATGTATAGTGTGTAGTAGAGTGCACTAGTGTAGAAAGCAGTAATAGCAGCATTGTTGCACCAGGAAATAATTCAGTATGGATTGTTGCAATAGTAACAGGAATGCAAAATGCAGGTCTTTACGAAATGCAAAAGTCTACTCTTTTTAATGATAATATCTGTTATACAAGATTCTTTGATGTTTATATATATATATATATATATATATATTCAATGAATGTGAAAGACGATGTCTGAGTTATGTTGTGTTTTTTATGTGTAGTGAACATAATGAAATGAAATGAAAAGATGGTACAAAACATTAAATCATTTAAAAAGACTCAGATTTTTATGTTTGTATTTTTTGTTTGGTTTTGCTTTTTTCACTCATTTTCGGATCATTTAATGCTAAAAATACCTAATGATTGAGTGTATATAATTTGTTGACGAGATGCATTCACATCTTTCCCCAATCGATTAGTACGTAATTAAACACACTAAATCCAACAAGATTAGAATTCAAAATTTAATTCAATAGTTTGCCACTCATTAGGCCAATTGCCTACCCCCTCCCTCATAGTTTTGATCGACCATCTTCTCTTACATTCTTATGTAAGAGAAGCAAAAAACATAAAAGTTGAATAAATTTATTCATTAAATTGCAGTAATTTTACAATTATTTTTTTAAAAAACTTTTTAAAAAGAATATGAACATTTTAAAACTAGAATAATGTAGTTGTTACAGTCTATTCTTTATTGAAACTATTTTGACTTAGAATTTTCTAAATGCTAGAAAACAATAATTTTGTGGCTGAATCATAAACTTTCCTTCAAACATTTTGTCGGTCAATGACACTAATTTATTATTAACATCTTGGATTAAAATATCTGAATTTCTAAACTTACTCTGAACAATAATTACATAATTTAGTAACAACTACCATTTCTTTCTATTGATAATAGTAGGAAAGCTCATGAAAAAATAACAACGGTGATGGAGTTGCATCTATATTTAAAAGAGAAAGTAACATGTTTTGTTATAATACTGCACCATAGGAAAAATGAATATGGATGCATGCAAATCCATGCATTTGAATAACAGCAACATTTCAAAAGATACAGAGGTAATCTGTTATGAAATAAAAGTCAGTAAATAATTGACTGCCCATATGGCTTCATGTAAGTCTCATTTTTATAGAAGCTGACAGAACTGTAGAGAAGTGGCATATTATCGTCTGTTATATTGAAACAAAGTAAAATTGTATTTTTTTATGCTTTGCAAAAAGCGTCTCAGTGTCAAAAGATAAATACTTAGAAACAATCAGGTAAACCACGTTTATTTTATTTTTATAATAAAAGTATTTTTTCTGTGAAATAAAGAAAACTGAAAAAAATAATAAGAGTATGATAAAATTATTCCATTTATATTTAGTAGTTGATATTGAAAAGGAATAATAAAACAAGAAAGAAAAGAAATGGCAAAGTGTGAAAAGAGATTTTGGTAGATTTAGAAAAAGAGATTTTTCTGAACGGTGAAAGAATATGGAAATCTGTAAAGTATGTTTTAATTAAAAGTAAACAATATTTTTTCATTCAAGTTAATCAAAGTTTGCCAAGTTATTCAAATTCTTTTTTTTTTAAAACATGATCATTCCTGTGTCGATGTAAGCACACACACACACATAGTGTCCATGTAAGCACTCACACACACATAGTAAAAAGAAAGAACAACTGATTACTCACAAGAACAGCTGGAACAATAGACGTGGGTGGTAAGATATGGTCCCGAAACTCTCCTAGATCGCATTCCTGTTTCACGCTGGTTGCACATTTATCGTGATACTATAAAGGAAAAAGAGACACACAGAATCTAAATGGAGGTAAAAGAAAATCAAAATGTTGAAATAAGAAGTTTTTTACTTTTGACAATCACACTTGCCGTTTCCAAATCTTTTGAACAATGTGTAATTGTGGGCAGATTCCGCACATTTACTATTTTGGTCAATCATTTCCTACATTTGTTAAAATTCACAAATTGGCAGTAATAACACTATTATTATTATGAATATAGAATCAATAGAGCATTAAAAGTAGTTTTTTTTTCAATTTGTGATATACAAATGTTTTGATCATAGAGCTTAATTTGTCTCATAATCTTCTATATAATAAAGTAAAGTCGATTTTTCTCTTATTTCATCGGACATTATAAGTTTAGAACCAAAACCTTCATATGCTAATCTGTTTCACCAGCCACATAGGCCAAGCCTGCATGCTTGTTTCCAGAAAATATGCATTCATTTCGTCTTCTTTCAAAATTTCTTACATTTTCTGCAGGTTAGCTGTTTCTCCCAAAGTAGCTTTTCAAAAAGAAGGCTGCAGCCGTTTTCACTCTCATACTAATATCTACTCCCACACCCCTCAGATTCAGTGCAGAACTTTTTTAACAGAGAGAAATTTGGTTAAGTCAAACAATTATTTCAGTTTTTACTTCTTACTATTGTCTACATACTATAGTATAAATTTTAAATCTAAATAATGATTGCTTCCTTTCGCAGAATAAAGGAATATCGGACTTCATTCTTTCGGCCATTCTGACTGCCTGTTGCTTATACGTTCTGTAAAGATTCTGAGTAGGCAGAATACGAATTAACCAACACATGGGCGCTTGCATTGACCGAATCACAAAATCCGACATCTGCTAAATCCCTTCACACGTAAGTACATTTTTGACGGTCGAAAAATAACACATTTTTTTCACTGGTGTTTGGAATTTGTTGATAACTTCTTCAGTATAAGTTCATCGAATACTGCCCTTCCAATATAAAGTCATGTTAAACACGTCATCTCCTGACAGATGCAGTTTCAGAGTTACACACAAGGTCTGCTCTATCAGCAGTTGTATAATATTGGGGTAACTGTAGTGCCATGTCATACATGGAAAGAGACCCTGCACTAATCTCCAGTGGGCTTTCTGCAACAACAACCCCATGGATCTAGACTCGACGAATTGTCTACTAGTGTGAGCTTACCGGCATCAAACAAACACCTACTTTGCCCAACCATCTATATCAAATAATTAAAAATTACACTACAAAGAGAAAGCAACAAATTCAAACCTGCCGCCTAAATAAAAATAACACATTCGCATCCTCCCTTGAAGCTTGCATTCACAAATATCCAAAGGCTTAGAACAAACATCGATGATGTAGAATCCTTTCTCCTAGTAAACTCTCTGGATATCTTAGCACTAAGTGAAACCAACCTACACTCCTAAATCTTCTATACTTGTTTTGACATGACTGAATACATCTCACTCTACCGTAAGGACTCTGACAAACATATGTATGGACTCAGTGTTTATATTCGGAACACTTGACTAGAGAACATAGTCTAGAATCACATGATCAAGCCTACATGGGCTTTAGATTAACCTTACAACACAGCGTTAGTTGCTTATATCTCATCTGCAATTATCCTTCAACCCAGGACTGTACTCTGCTCGACTTTGTCTTTGATAGTATAGATGCAGCACTCTTATTAGATCCGAGTGCCCAAATACATGTATTAGGGGATTTTAATGTCCATCACCGTTATTGACTTGGATTTTCGAGCTATACAGACGCAGCTGATGAGCACGTATAGTTTCTCCATTGCACACTCTCTCTCAAAGACTGTCACTTTTTCGACCTGCCTCCTACATTGTGAGGATCAGCAAGCCTCACTTCTCGACCTGTTCTTGACCACACTGCTTGAGGTTTGTGTGATGAATGGCAATAGCCAACTTAGGAACGCTGATCATCTTGTGGTAATGATTGATATCATCCTCAAGTTTCGACCCGACCCCAAGCCGATCAGCCATTACTCAAAATGTCAAGATACTTCAAACGGGCTGATTGGGAATCCATCAGAATTCACATCAGAGACACCTCATTGAGTAAAACTTTTTCTCTCTCTGCTATGAACCACTTTTGACATGGACATAGAGAAAACAAAATGGAAGCATTCATCACATTGATTTTACAATTTTTTTTTCTAAATTAAACTAATTTATGGCTGTTACTTATATAAACATCTCGTTTTTACTTAGGTATTTACTGTCATCTTATTTTTGAAACAAGCTAATATTTTTATTAATTTAGAGATTTTCATAATGATGACATCTCTCTCCAATTATGACATCTCCCTCGAATGTTAAATCATTAAGTCGCACTCAGTCATCTATACACCTATAATGTCCTTTGTGAGACATATAAAAACTATAAAAAAGGTTACCCCCCTTTCTGAAAAAGCTCTATTTGATTGGCCAAGATGATTCTCCTTGACCAATCAACAGACATTTAATTTTGGCGGGCTGAATCTTTTTTGGTTCAGTCCGACATTCTTTATTCTTTCTCTTTTGAATCTGTTGGTAGTCCAGTCAACAAGTAAGGAAAATTCCTCCTTAATTGAATGAGACGAGTTGAATCTGAACATTTCTAGGGGCTGTCGATTTTTCTTGGACGTTAAAGACTCTTTGATCATTAGTTGGAATTCTTAAAGCCACAAACACAATTTGTTTTGCAAGACTTTTCTGTATTTTTATTTAATTTACCAGTATTAATACATATTATTCTTTATCTCTGTCTTCTATACTTTTTCTTTCAGCTTTTTCCGACTTTGGCAAGCGACAACTGACTCGTTCTCTTGCTAAATCACTTTAAAACATATTTATACATTCTTAGCTATAAACTAACAGAAAGACCAGACATTGCCTGGGATTGAATGAGGAACCCTATGTCGTTTTATACCCAGACAGCCTATAACATTGTATTACCCTTTTTTTAAAATTATTTTGCATTTTATAACATTCAATTTTAAAAGTGGTACCAAAGAGTATACTCAGCATTGATTTGGTGGGAGGGTGTTAAGTAAAGTGACATTAACTGAAATAATTGTCAGTACATTTATAGTCTTTAACCCCCTCGAGGAACATCCGACGTTTCCCACTCATGCTCCAAGCTCCAAACCCTTTATTAACATTTCTATTCTTATTTTTTTAATTTATATAATTTTCAAGTTATAAATAAAATAAAACGTCACTTACTTTTTAGAAATGTCAAGCATGAATGCAGACTTCATGATAATGTTGTAGCCCTTTGATCAAGTGAAATATACTTTAGAAAGTATCCTGTGTAATGTAGTTTCAGAATATATATGGTTATGGGGGTCTATCGCCTAAACCATATAAGTTATCAAATAGACAGGAACTACAACTTTATATAAATAGAGGTAGGTGGAGTTTATTGAATTGCCAAAATAAAGATGAGCAATTCTAATAAGTATAAAATACTTTACCATTTGAAACTGATATTTTGAAAGAATTGAAATGATTATGAGATGCACATTAGAATGCATAAAAGATGACTTACTACAGCTTTACACCATCGACAGGTTTTTCCATTGATCCCAGACTTAATAGATTTCTTGCATTTATCACACTTTCGACTACAATTGCCATCAACCCAAAAATGCTGTAAATCCTGCAAGAGAAGAAACAATTTAATTGTAGTTTGAAACTAATATTTCATAAGAAATGCTACTAAAATCAAATATTCAACTCATGATTTATATTTTTTAAGGAAATGAATTAAAATAAAATCTACAGAAAATTAACTTTTTACATATGATTCAGTATTCATCAATTGATTTTTTTAGCAGTTGTTTAGTTTCTGTTAAAAATCCAATGATGATAGAAAAATAAGGAAATTTTTTTAATTTTGTAAACTATTCAATCAATTATTCATACAAAAAAAGTTTGATTTTAATTTACAATTTCAGGGAAACATATGCTACTTTTTTGCCATCATGTAAAAATTACCAATTGCTAGAAAATCTTAAGTTTGCTTCGTTTATTTTTGGTGTGGTTTGGTTGTTTTGTTTTACGGCATATCAAACTTTTCGGGTTATTTAATGCCGAATTCGGTCATTTTGGTAAAAGTTTTATGCTTCAACTTCTTTATATGTTCAAGTATTTATTCATGGTGTTTGGTTTCGTTGCTTTATAGAGGAACATTTTTTTTTTTTTTGGGCTTTGCAGAACATGATTGTGTTTTGCAAAGGGAAAGGAAAAAAAAACAATAACATCAATGTTTGGTGCATTTTTGGTCAGGAAGCCAGTATTTTCAGACAGCCTGATCTGGTAACACCAGTCGTTTATTTTTAATGTTTTTGCTAAAATATTCGAGCCGTTTTAAGTAAAATATTGGAGGATAAACTATTTTAAGTAAATCATCAAACTGTAACACTATATGCAAATGAGTCAGAAATAAAAAAAAAATTTTTTTAAAAGCAATAACTCAATAGCAAGTGACACTCAGCAATTCTGTTAACCAATCAACATTTACTTTACGAGATATACACATCATAACAATGACCGATAACCACACTGGACGAACCAGTGCATATCGGAACAGGGATCAGATGTTTTGCAGAAATTAGAAGACGAAAGATCACTTCAAAATGATCCATAGCAATTTGTAGCATGCAGTAAAGATCATGTAGCATTAGCAATTGAAGTGTTGCAGATGAACAGTAAAATGATATTTTGTTTCTTTTAATGACAGGAACATTGTCAGAGTGAAACAGAGATGATATGTTTGATATCATTTAAACAAAAAAGGTATTATGAGGAAAAAGTAGAATGATACACATGAGGGGTAGATGAGGAGGGGGAGGGAAAAGTGGGTTAGGTAGAATGTAGGGAGATAATACTCCGGTGGAAATGCCAAAGTTGTTGATTAAACTTATGAATTTGGATAGCAGTATTACTACCGAAGAGGAAGAGGGAATTCAGTAGATGACACAGATAGAAAAAATATTATGGTGTGGGGCAATATGACTCATATCTGATTATTTCGCTGATGGAGAGAAGGAAAAGAAAACTGTAACATTTCTTATACTATTAAGTTTAAAGTTTAACTTTAAAGTGTGGAAGAAGGGCAATTAATAAAAACCTAATACTATATAAATTTTTAGTTTTCTTTTCCCTTTCCATCCACCCACCATCAAAATAGGAGTCAAATTACTCTGCATTCTTTCTTCCCCTTACATGATAGTACTACTACCCAAATTTACAAGATCAATAAACAACTTTGGTGTTTCCACCGAACTACTATCTCCTTACACTCTACTCCGCCCCTCTTTCCTCCTCATGTCTATCACTCACAATATTTATTCACAATTTTCAACTGCTAATTTTATGCATATTTTTAAAATTTTCATTGTCAGTTTTGTCTTCATGAAAACAGTGACTATATTTGCATTCTTTCTTTCCAGAACATTTGATTATTGACAATTTTGAACATCCAAATTTATGGGAGAGCCAGATTTCTTGTAATTTGTGCCGGAAGAACAAATAAGGTGATTTCAGACTTGAATCTTGCTGACACACACACGGCCTACCTGCAGCTACCAGGTTAATCGAGTGTTTCACTACTTTGCTCAGAACATGGATGTAGCTATTGGTGTTCAGGAAAGAAGTGTGGTGGCATGATGCCACCTTTATTGCTGATAATAGCGAAGATCATCGTTGTTGCTGAAAACTTTGTCTGCACAATTATGGGCACGTCTTTAATGAGGCATGGAGCCATCTGTTGTTCTGGGAATAGACCTTCTGGTATTGGTAAAAGTTTTTCTCGTCAGTGAAGAACCACAGCATGTCTGACTATGGTGGGTGTTTCAATTTTTTGCATCGCCTTTGACAAAAATTGTCCTTTCCTCATCAACATAATGGATGCCCTCATCTCATACACCACGAGTCTAGCGAGGTTTTCATCTGTACCTTTCTCCATTGCAATGTCATGACTTGCTGCTTTCATTGTCAATCATCTAAAATTCAGCAACAAATTTCAGCGTTTTGGCGGCATCAAATCATCGATCATGTGTTTTCCTCTCTGGTGTCATTCTGGATCTTTCAATTTCTCAGTGACCTTTTCTACTATCCTCCTGCTGACACTGAGGAAGTCTGAAATCTCCTTATTTGTCCTTCTGGTGTCGATTATAAGGAGAACTCAGTGTCTCTTCCACACATATGGAAGTTCAAAATTGTCCATAATCTATTTTTTGCAAAAAAGAATGAAGACAAAACTGACAACAAAAGTAAAAAAGTACGCACACACTCAGCAGTTGAAAATTGGGTACAAATATTGTCTGCCCCATAAATTACTATTATATATTTTGCATTGAGTGTTGAATTCTATAGGGTTACAACATCACTTGATAATACCGTTGGGAAATGAATGAATCTATATATTCTCCATCCAGCCATGGATTAAATAGTAGGGTAGACTAGACTCTCTAGACTTGGTTGTTCAACTCATCTAGGATGAGGAAAAATCCGAAATGACACCAGTCTTTTTCTGCTTATCCTGGCATTGTTTCCAGTCATGCTAAATGTCCCCTTGTCAGTGGACTCAAGCAATGCCAGTTCAAGAGAGATGCAGCTGCAGCTGAGGATTGCACTACCCTTGCTTTATTATAGACTCTCCGCCTAGGTACCCTTACAGTGGGTATATCCATTGTCTCGAGAGACTGAAAGCAAGCCTCTGTGTATGTAAGAAGCAAATATTCATTTAAACAAACATTTTTTGAAAGAAACGGACACGTTTTTTCATCAACTTTTCCAGAGATTTAACAATTTTTCTCAATTCTTGAGAAAAAGAATAAAAGAAATATGCAAATATTTATTCGAAGCTTTCGACTTACATGAGTCATCATCAGCATATTCAGGATATCTGTATGATTTTAAAGTCTAAATAATTGATTTGTTTTTAATTTAAATTATGAATGTCAATTAACATGAGAATAATGGATTACAATATAACATATATTTACTTATATCAGTGATTAAAGTAATAAAATATATTTTTCTTTTAAGTTATTATGTTTATTTATTAATTTCTATTGAATTATTTATGTATTCTTTTTTTATTTAAGTTGAAAGCTTCAATAATAATAATAATCGATACATGATGAATTGATCTCCAGAAAAGAGAAAGATTGTTTAATCCATGAAAACAATGAATGAAAAAATGTAATCTTTATGAAGCGTTCACTATCTACAACTGACCTGATTAACCAGCATCTCAGCAGATACACTTATGTCACTCTCTTTGCAAATCCATTTTCTTTATTATCTTAATGATCTCTTTGCAAATCCATTTTCTTTATTATCTTAATGATCTCTTTGCAAATCCATTTTCTTTATTATCTTAATGATCTCTTTGCAAATCCATTTTCTTTATTATCTTAATGATCTCTTTGCAAATCCATTTTCTTTATTATCTTAATGATCTCTTTGCAAATCCATTTTCTTTATTATCTTAATGATCTCTTTGCAAATCCATTTTCTTTATTATCTTAATGATCTCTTTGCAAATCCATTTTCTTTATTATCTTAATGATCTCTTTGCAAATCCATTTTCTTTATTATCTTAATGATCTCTTTGCAAATCCATTTTCTTTATTATCTTAATGATCTCTTTGCAAATCCATTTTCTTTATTATCTTAATGATCTCTTTGCAAATCCATTTTCTTTATTATCTTAATGATCTCTTTGAAAATCCATTTTCTTTATTATCTTAATGATCTCTTTGCAAATCCATTTTCTTTATTATCTTAATGATCTCTTTGCAAATCCATTTTCTTTATTATCTTAATGATCTCTTTGCAAATCCATTTTCTTTATTATCTTAATGATCTCTTTGCAAATCCATTTTCTTTATTATCTTAATGATCTCTTTGCAAATCCATTTTCTTTATTATCTTAATGATCTCTTTGCAAATCCATTTTCTTTATTATCTTAATGATCTCTTTGCAAATCCATTTTCTTTATTATCTTAATGATCTCTTTGCAAATCCATTTTCTTTATTATCTTAATGATCTCTTTGCAAATCCATTTTCTTTATTATCTTAATGATCTCTTTGCAAATCCATTTTCTTTATTATCTTAATGATCTCTTTGCAAATCCATTTTCTTTATTATCTTAATGATCTCTTTGCAAATCCATTTTCTTTATTATCTTAATGATCTCTTTGCAAATCCATTTTCTTTATTATCTTAATGATCTCTTTGCAAATCCATTTTCTTTATTATCTTAATGATCTCTTTGCAAATCCATTTTCTTTATTATCTTAATGATCTCTTTGCAAATCCATTTTATTTATTATCTTAATGATCTCTTTGCAAATCCATTTTCTTTATTATCTTAATGATCTCTTTGCAAATCCATTTTCTTTATTATCTTAATGATCTCTTTGCAAATCCATTTTCTTTATTATCTTAATGATCTCTTTGCAAATCCATTTTCTTTATTATCTTAATGATCTCTTTGCAAATCCATTTTATTTATTATCTTAATGATCTCTTTGCAAATCCATTTTCTTTATTATCTTAATGATCTCTTTGCAAATCCATTTTCTTTATTATCTTAATGATCTCTTTGCAAATCCATTTTCTTTATTATCTTAATGATCTCTTTGCAAATCCATTTTCTTTATTATCTTAATGATCTCTTTGCAAATCCATTTTCTTTATTATCTTAATGATCTCTTTGCAAATCCATTTTCTTTATTATCTTAATGATCTCTTTGCAAATCCATTTTCTTTATTATCTTAATGATCTCTTTGCAAATCCATTTTCTTTATTATCTTCATGATCTCTTTGCAAATCCATTTTCTTTATTATCTTCATGATCTCTTTGCAAATCCATTTTCTTTATTATCTTAATGATCTCTTTCAAAAACTAATTTCATTGTATTTTGTGCTTTTTATAGATGACGGTTACAAATAAAAGATTCCACTACAAGCTAAAGCAATAAAATATTTACCTGAATCGATCTCTTCGATTTGACATAAGTCATGATGCAATTTGCAGGTGCCTTCTGTACACAACGTTCATGCACGACGTATTTACAAACTGAAAAATAAATTATGAGAAATTAATCCAAAAATCAATTAGTTCAAATTGTATTTTAAATATATTTCCTTTTCTACAAAAAACACTTTGTTTCTTTTTTTAATATAACTTTTCCTTCGCCATAGACAGACATTAACAAAAGTTTAACTATTACTAATAACTATTATTAATAACTATGACTAATAACTATTACTAATAACTATTATTAATAACTATTACTTAAAACTAAACATTAAAGACAAATAATTTTAGATGTTATTTTCTAAATCCTGAAGTGAATGATTTCAGTCAACATATCAATATGTTTTATTTATTTCTGCTTGAAAAATACTTGGGTTTCGGTAGGGCATACCAACAATCAAATTGGTGTAGTAAATAAACAGAGATTTATTTCATCCTCTCTCAATGTTTCAGCAGTTGAAGGTTGCTTTTCCACAATCTTGTCCGTGACTATTACCAATACATATGGACAGTTTCCAGGTTCAGTGTTTTTTGTTTTTGCAGAAAAACATGTTCTGCATGATCTGTAAGAGGTGGCATGAAGCACATTCATGGATAAAAATGGGATGCTGATAAATATACATCTATTGTATTTCTTGTTACTTCCACCAAGGTGGACGTTATGTTTTTTGCCGAGTTTGTGTACAGCCAAGCGTTCACATTGCTTGACCAATCGTCACCAAATTGGTCAAAATATCGGCCATGGTCTAACTTAAGCATGATTTAATTTGGGGATATCTAGGTCAAATGTCAAGGTCATGAAGAAGGTGAAAATCACACTTTGGCTGATAACGGATCTGATTCTCTTTAATAACGGTAACCACTATGCAAAATGTCAACCTAATCGGAGAAATTGTTTTTGAGTTATCGACGTTTCCATGGCATAACTTCAGGAATATTTCATACAACATGGAGAAGTGAGGTCCAGATAAGACTTTTGCCCTTCCTTACGTTGTCAGGCAGAGATATGCAGTCTCACAACTGACTAATGTTCTTGTTTCCTCTGTAAAAGTTTTAAATACTTAGAACCCTTAATTATTGTTTTAGAAAGCAAGAAATAGAGTCCAGTAGTTTTTATGTGTCAAACATTTTAAATGTTTAGTTTAGACTGATGATAGGAAGGGTGTACAAAGAAGACTGCTAACGAACTCCCCCACCCTCCACTAATTGCTGTCTGTCCAACCTCATCATACAGTGTTCATATACACACATCTTGTGAATTAGTTTTAATTAGAAGGTCAAGGACCCATGTGACACATTGGTTGAGTGCCGTTTCTGGCCTTCCTGAGTGCAGTGACTGTCTTCTCAGAAAGCTCTCTCTTATAGTTAAAAGGGATTCTGTATTTGCATTGATTGCTGGCTCTAATTCAGAAATGGCAGCTTCAAACTAATCCGGGTTTTTCCTCTCTCTTCTGCCAAAAGTGGTTACTGCGGAGTTGTAAATGGCATCACGGATGTGAATCCACCTCTCTTCAGTATTACCAGCAGGGCAGTCTTTGAGGGCATCCTCGATGATGTTAGCGATGCACTCACGTAGGTCTGGTATTGCCGCCCTGCTGGTGTGAATGTGAGGGGGCTTTTCTGCTTGGATTAGAGATGAACTTTACTGCCAACCATAGAGTGGTCAATGTCACAGTCAGCACTGTGGTAGCTACATGTGGTGAGAACACAGTTCAGTGAGGGTCTCCGTGTGATGACAAGGTCTAGCTGGTGCCTGGATACTCGATGATGCGGCTTGGTGACGAAGAATGTGCTGGTTATGCAGAGGTGGTGGTAGGAGCATAACTCAAGGAGCCTCTTTCCGTTCTTGTTCAGCCTGGCAACACCAAAATGGCTGATGAAATTGAGCCAAGAGTCATGGATCTTTCTTTTGCTAAGAAGGATCTGATTATATTAAATATTCATCCATTAATACCGTACAAATTAATTTTCTTGAGAAGACTATCATGGCAGATCTTGTCAAAGGCTTTGGATATATCATACGCTACCGTCCTAGCTTCACCTGCCTTATCCAGTCTATGGTATATTTAGAGCAATGTAGTATTTACACTTGAAAATACATAAAATATAAATATCAATATTTATACATGGATAAAAATATTAATATTTACACCATTTACATAAGCTGTTTAGCATGTATGTCTTAATATCTAAGTATTTCCCATCTAGAAAAGAAGAAACAAAGGTGCCATCTATTACTTACACTGACAACACAATCCCTTTTTGCCGCTATTAGACAGCTCATTCTGGCACATGTTGCAATGCATTTGATTTCGAAAGTGTTTCAAATACCAGCAATGTGTACCATCATCTTTGACATTCTGAAGAAGAAAAATGAGGGATAAAAGACAGCGATTAACAATAGTTGAAAAAGACCATCGAAAAGTGAATTTGTTTGGATTCACATTAGTGAATGCAACAAACATTTGGGAGAATAACAAAAACAAAACTTGAAAATAAAATTGATTTTCCCCAAATTCATTTGTAAATAATTGCACCCAAATCTTTGAGAAATGCCAGTGAAATTAAACATGAATAGAAAACATGAAATCAGTTTGAGTCTTATTTCTTTTGACACATGATTAGTTCTTGTGAACATGAAAAATCATGATTAGTTCCCATAGAAAAGTTATAGATTAAACGCAGAAATATGTTCAAATCTGTTGATCAAAAGTTTTGATACTTTATTCTAACAATCTACTTTTTATGAACACATTTATGAATACATTATACTATATATTAAAAGTAAGAATGACGGGAGAAAATCTTTTTAAAATAACATTCGAGAAGAAAGTTTTAAAAAATTTGAAAAACATGATGAAAACAAAACTCAAAATGAAAATATAAAAAAATAAATTTTTAAATATAAACTAGTGTATACCTGCTCCTTGAGCAGTTTTTTGTACAATACCTGGGTATGTTAATTTCCACTTTGACCTAACATGGAAGAGTAACTATGATGAATGTATTTACATATTGTTTTTATTGCCAAAAATCATTAGAAATTAGGTTTTTAAGTAAAAATAATTCTCTTTGAACTGATGCCGAATATCCTTTATGTCTATTTTTGGGATTATCAAAAAAAGTCACATTTTTTTGGATTATCAAAAAATGTCACTTAGTTTAAAAAAACATATTTATGTAATGTTTTGTGTTATGTTAATTTTTTCAAATTTATAAAACATGTGTCCAGTTAAAAAAAAATCCTTTAGTGAGATTTGAACTCTGGTATTGATATTGTAAAACCTACTGCCTTAGTAATGTGTACTCTGCCTATCACATGTTTCTATTTGTGTACGAACAGGCACACTCCAAAAACACAATAACTTTTTAATAGTATATAGATAAATGAGTTAAAATATACTTCCAGCAAAAAAAAAAATTACTTGTAAGACTTCTATTCCAACCATCATTAATGGACGAGAGATGATTTCCTCAGTATCTGACAAAGCCAAACTTTTTGAAAAGAACTTGCTTAAAATGCCACCCTTTATAAGGGCCACCCACTGCCGAAATTTCCTCCTATGACTGAAAATACTCTAAGTGATATCCATATATCTGTCTAGGACGTTGCCAAACTTATAAAAAACCTTGATCTCAGCAAGGCAACAGGTCCTGACAACATTTAAGTCATTGTAATATTACAAGTTGATTTTTTTCTTTTTAGCTAATTGTTATTTTATCAACTTCGGTTAATAAAACTGTGTAAAAGAAGCTCAAAATCGTTTAATAGCATCAGTGGTTCAAAAGTTATACAAATTTCAAATGCCGTAATTTGCATTTTTTCTTGGATCTTTTTCTTTAATAAATCCTTTTAAAAAGTGGACCAAAATATGGACCTCATCATTTCAATAAATTCAGTAATTTCTCCACCATTTATTTATTTTTTAAGCTATTCTCTTGAAACTTGATATTTTTATATAAAATTATGTGCTCTTTCTGATTATACAGTCAAAGGGTCAAAGGGGAAAATCCATTATGATGCCATCCATTATCCAAAGGATCACGGGTATTCTAATATGGAACAGGAACCTCATTTAAAAAAATAAAAGTCAGACAAAATTCTTTTAAATATCGAAAGTTAGCACAATTTTATTTTTCAAGAAAAAGAACATTTTTTGTTTATTTATTAAATAATTTAATAAAAAAAAATGAAATTCTACTGTTTTAGGCGATTACATTATTTGAAACCTCCACACGGGGGGGGGGGGGCAAAGTTTTTTAGTTTTCAGAATATTGTTAATATTTATTAGAAAAGGAGAGAAAAGAGAGAGAGAGAGAGAAAAGGAGAGAAAAAATAGAGTGAAGAGAGAGAGAGAGAGAGAGCGAACACGGCGATATTTATACGTAGCCGTTGCTTGCACTGTTATTACTAATACTACAGCTTGTTTAGATTTAGTATTTCACTTTGGCGCGTTCAATTTGCTACTTTTTATTCAGAACGAACGTTTTAAAGAAAGTTTTGTACTATTAAAAATTATAAAATATTTCATATTATACATAAAAATAATTCTGAAACTATTATCTATATGAAACTTAATGATATACGTCGATATACAGGGTGTTTCAAAAGTCTTGGGAACATTACAAATGCGTATATCTCATGAACTATTCCAGGTAGAAAAATGAAACTGGTGCCATTTTAAAGCTTGCTTAATCAAGTTTTTGGTCATACTAATGATTTTCGTGTTATCTTTCCAGGTGCAGTAATGGCGTTCTCTAAACAAGACAAGGCATTTTGCGTCCTCCAATTTGCAAAGACTGAATCGTGGACATGTGTTCAGCGTGCATTTCGCAGGAAATTTAAAAAAGAAGCCCCTGAAAGGAAATCCATTGTCAGATGGCATGCTAAATTTGTGAAAGATGGGTGTTTGTGCCCAAGTAAGCGAACAGGTCGCCCTTCAACTTCAGAAGATGCAGTTAAGCAAGTTCGGACAGCCTTTCAGCGGAACCCCCGTAAATCAGTGAGAAGAGCCAGCAGGGAACTTCAGCTTGCTCCAGCAACTGTCTGGCGTGTCTTAAGGAAACGACTGCAAATGGTACCTTACAAGCTCAAGTTGGTCCAAAAGTTGAAGGACACTGATAAGCCACTTCGCCGTGACTTTTGCATTGCAATGCAAGAGAAGTTGGAAGATAACGGCTTTGATGACCGGCTTGTTTTTAGCGATGAGGCGACCTTCCATCTGAATGGCAAAGTTAACAAGCATAACACTCGCATATGGGGTACTGAGAATCCTCATGAACTTCTTGAGCACGAGCGAGATTCACCAAAAGTGAACGTGTTTTGTGCAATTTCCAAGAAAGGTGTCTATGGACCGTTCTTCTTTGAAGAGGCAACTATCACTGGTGAATCCTATCTCAACATGCTGGAAGACTGGTTAATGGCTCAGTTGGAACAAGCAGAATCTGATGACTTCATTTTTCAACAAGATGGTGCACCACCACACTGGAGTCTTAGAGTAAGGCAGTTTCTTAACACAAGGCTACCTGGTAGATGGATTGGGAGATCTCGGCGAGGTGATGACGTTCTCATGCCCTGGTCTCCTAGGTCTCCAGATCTTACCCCGTGTGACTTTTTCCTTTGGGGCTTTGTCCAGCAACAAGTCTATGTGCCGCCCCTTCCAAGAGATATTGACGAACTAAAGGCTCGAGTAACGGCAGTTGTGAGAACCATTGACGTCAAGATGCTGGAACGCGTTTGGCAGGAAATGGACTATCGACTAGATGTCTGCCGTGTGACGAATGGTGGTCATATTGAGCAACTTTGAAGATTCCCCACAAAACTTGAAACTTTAACCTTTCCAACGGTACCAATTTCATTTTTCAACTCCTAATAGTTTTTGAGTTATTAAAAATCGTTATGTTCCCAAGACTTTTGAAACACCCTGTACTTTATCAATTTCGAAATATTCTTTGTTAACTTTGCTCGGCTGTAATTCTGCTTCTAGAGGTCATAGAAATACAAATCAAATTTGATAGAATTAGTCATCTATTTTTAAATAGCTTGTGAAATTTCAGCAATATTCAACAAAATTTAACCCCGTGATGAAATCTAAAAATTAAAAAAAAAACAGTTTCCAATTCTGTTATCGTCAGTTTTGACCATTTTTTCATTTTTAACTTGGATTATAAAAATATTCAACCAATAAAGACACAGGCAATTAACATCAGTGGAATGCTTATTTTATCCTCTTTCCATCAATATAATTGTTTTTAAAATTGGCCCATAAATAAGAGAAGAGATAGTGCTTGTTTAAGAACATTAGGTGTAAAATTTTTCCCAATGTCCAACGAAAATACACTATCGTCATTGTGCGTAAGAATCTGCTGCCGGAACTTACTGCTAAAAAGCTATTCAACCATTGCTTGAAGCAGAAATGCTTTCCATCTCCTTAGAAAATTTCGTCAGATTGCCCAGTATTTAAAAATACTGACAATCAGTCTTTTTCATCTCAGTACAGACCGATGTGTGTCTAAGCGGGTTGACTGAATTTGTAATAAATCAAGACGTTGTCAATTACCTCACTTCAGCAAAAGAACAAACAATATGGATTTTATCGTGAAATATCAACTGCTGATGTGCTGACTGTAATATAGCATAGAATCAGTTAATCTCTTGATCGGGTTTTCGTTTCTTTTTGTGCTCAACAAATCAAAGGCTTTTGATAGGGTATGACACAAAAAAGTTGATTCACAAACTTGCTAACTATGAAATATCTGAAAATGTTTTTCTCAACCATCAAATTATTTCTCTCTGATAGTAGTTGATGGGCAGAAGTCTGAAGCACATAGGTTCAACGGTGGCATGCCTCAAGAATCTATTCCTATTTTCATTAATGATCTTCTAAATCATATTTTGAAACCATTTGTTAACATCTAGATGGCACAACTGTCTATGGCAGTTCTTCGAAGAGCATTGATGATCAAGATTTTGTTGATTCTCTCGCTTTTGATCTGGAGCACGTGGTGCAATTGCGGAAAAATGGCTTGTTACTCTTAGCATCTCTATAGCCAAGTTTCTCTCCTTTCACCACCAATGCTCAGATCCTTGTTTTGCCCTAGTTGAAATAAATGACTCTTCTTGAGGAAGCATCTTGTTTTGATAAGTTCCTAGGACTGACTTTAATTTCAGATCTAAAATAGAAAACTTATATCCAACTTGTTGCTACGATTGCTGGTAAAATTGTTGGATCATTCTACTGCTCCAGAAATTACCTGCCTCCTGATGCAATTCTCTACCTGTGTAAGAGTCGGATACGTCTTAAAATGGAATACTGCTGTCACATCTGGGGAGGTGCCACTCTTTCTTGTCTTGACAGAATGCAAAATCGACTTTGCAATCTAGTGGAGGATAATCTCTTTTGTTCTTTAGAGTCTCTTCCTCGCAGAAGAGAGAGAGAGAGAGGAAGAGAGAGGGGCAAAAGGAGAGATTTAGGGTGAACAGAGTGAGTGATAAGGACAGAAAAGTTGATACGACAGAGAAAGTGATAGGGATTGAGACAGAGATACATACAGAGAGAGAGAGAGAGAGGGAGAGAGATAGAGAAAGGAGGGGGAAAGAATGGGGCAGAGAGAGAGAGAGAAGGAAAGGTATTTAATGATCACTGTTTACATTGAATTATTTTGTAACATGTGTTCTGATACTGCTGGTCTAAAAGAAAGAAATGAGTAAATACTTACAACATCCAGACCAAGGAGAACAAGAAGTGGAATAGTTGTAAGGCCTCCTTTTTTCCACTCTTCAAGGGTTACCCTGCCATCAGAGTCAAAGTCAATCTCTTTCATCATGTCCTTGAGAATCTAGAAACAGCAATATCACTCCATGAGAAACTATTTCTCCACATGACATCAGCCAAAGATGAGATCAATTGGGAAACATCAAAGTTTGTACAGAAAATCTGTTTACATTTACACAAAGAAAAGAAAATATGGTTTTGTTCAAATGATATAACAGATATTAAAATCAATCATCAAATAACACTATTTCAATATTTTACTTTTAATTGTCATATACCATAAAATATTGAATAAAATTTGTTTATCAGGTTTATATTGAAAGGAATTTGTTCTCATCTGACCACAAGTTACAATGAAATTGATCTGTCAATGAAATTGATCTGTCAGTTCTTTTCTTACAAATACCCTTTGATCAATATATAAAAATGCCCATTTATATGCCAAATAAAATATCAGTTATATGATTCGTATTTTTCTGATATAATATATCCGAATAAAATATTTGCAACTTAATTTTGCAAAATGATTTTACTACAAAATGATAGAATTTTAGTTCAGTTCAATATAACTGATTAATTTTGAAAATAGTCTCTGGTTCTTTGAGTGTTGAGTTTAGTGCTCAAATTCAGCCAAAGATGACTACAAATATTGAAAAGAAACAAAAAAGAAACGTATTTATAGTAATAGTCAAGAAAACAACTTAATCTAGCTAATGTTAAGAGTATAAATTTTTGAATCAATAATAATTAAATAATATCAAAGTGCAAACTTTTCTCAAAATTCTTTTGTATCAGACAATTCCATTATGGAAATAATTTTTTTATGCAACTATACTTATATGAGTGTTTCTTTTTGTTTGTGTATGCCTGCTAATTACTTTTAAGCCATTAAAGCTCTTGAAATTCAATTTATGCAGCATGTTTTAAGGGAAATAGAGTTTTATTTATTGTTTTTTATAAAAGGGGTCCCGGAGGGAGCATGAAAACCCCCCACTGAAATATTATTTTACCTCAGATTTTAATGAGATTCAAACTATAGTTAAATTATGCAAAATAAAAACAAATGTTAGAAATGTTAGAACTATTTTATTACTTGAAGACCCTATTGAGAGGTTTAACTCCATGAAATTAGCACTTTAAAACCTTTAGTTTTCTCCCTATTGCATTCTGCATGATTGATTTTAAATATTTCTGTGAATGGGGGGGGGGGGTGACTTCTTGCGCTTTTTAAAAGGAGTACGAGCCACCTCCTTTTAAAGTTTTCTTACCTTTTATTTAAACCATAAGTAAAACACACACAATTCTATAGATTCCAAAGAATTCAATAAATTTTGATCATTGTAAGATCCTCTAATGGAAGAAGGTTCACTCCACACAATTAACATTTTCTAGACCCATAATCTCTGCTGAAGATGAACATTATGTAAGACTTGTCAACAGTTCATTGATAACAGTTTTATTAACAAATGTTCGGCTAACTCAAATTATTTTCAAGAATCTGTTAAGGTTACTTTATCAGAAATAAATCATAATAGGGTTACGTTTTCTTTCTTATTTCTTTTTTTACTTCACCAATTCAGACGTTATTTAATATGAATATGAGTGCGAACTTGTGGTGGTAGTATAATCAATATAAGATGTTTGTCAATTAAAATGCATTAGAAAGTCATGCAATTAACAGATTCATTCTTTAGATTCAAGCTATAAAGAATTAAAAGTATAACCGATGAATAATAAAATTCACAAATTGTCAGTAGAATCTAAACTAGAGATTTCAACATAGAATTAGTGGGAGAAAAAATATTATAAAAATAAATGTTACCTCATTGTTAACAAATATTTTAATAATTCTACATTTGAATTTTTAAAAATGTCCTGGCATTTTCAAAAGTATGTAAAATTTTCAATCAGATAGAAAATGGCTAACATTCTACTTAACAAAGTGTCTCACCAAATTTATGTCATTCTGTTAGCCATTAATCGCATTTTTTTTAAACAATGAAATTTTTCTTAAGTTTTGTGTTGTTTTAGACCAAAAAGTGTTATATAAAATTGCTGAAATTGTTCATAGATGACTCCAACATTGGAAGGCATGGAGATATTTGGATACAGCTGGCCTGTGAAACTATGGTCACTTTGAATAAAGGTTAAAATCTGCCTGGGGTTTCTCATGTTAAGGAATGTAAAAAACAACAGGGGTGGAGGGGTCAACATGTTTAATGGATTTTCTGTTTTCTTTTGAACTGGTATTTGTTTTTTGGTTCCGTTTTTATAGAATGTATTGATGGTGTTGAAATGGAAATGTATTGTCTGACCAAGAGGAAGAATGGACAGACATCATGGATGAGGTAAAAAAAAAAAGATAATAATAATAATTAAAATTCACGTGTTTTTGCAAATTAAGAATATAAAATAAATGGTGAATAGGTTTATTAGATAATTAAGTGTAGTCAAAAGTTTTGCAATAAATATATTTAGGTTTTCGTAGCACGTGGATTTCAGGAGCAATTGGAGATCATAGAGTTGAGGCAATTTTTTGTCTGTAAAATCTGAGAATAAGTTGTATATTTCATGATTATCATGTGATCTTTTTTATAGCAAAGATTTCAAATTTAAGGTAAGTTTTAAACACAGAATAAATAAATAAATATAAACAATGAATAAAGAAAAAGAGGAAAGCTCAAGAAATAAAATATGTATGAAATAACCGAGAGAGTTTGTGTCAATTAGAACAATAATTTCAAATAAATGAACTAAAATAATATAAAGAATGAACAAATGTACATACTGGCTTAAGTTCAGAGACATCCCAGCCAAGATACTCAGCTACTGACATCATCTGACTGATAATGCAATCAATTTCCTGCAAGAAAAAAAAAGTTTTATACATTCACACACATTGCCATTTTCTACATTTATATAGTCAATCTGATTTTTCATAATTAGGGTTTACAAATAATTCTTCTTTTAACAGTGACAATTATCAAAAGATTAGGAAGAATCGAGAGTTATCAAAATTAAAGTCGATTTTGATGTTAGAGAATACACTTTGTTATCCATCAAAAGAATGTTGAATGCAAGTTTAATCTCAACTCGTTGCCATTATCAATTGCAGATTAGTTTTGTAGTCAATTTATAGAATATAATTCTTAATTAAAAAAATCATTGACAAAAATAATTTGAAGAATATAATATTTAATTTGGTTATAACCATGCTGCATGGTTAAAGTAAGATGTTAATATTGCCTATAGAAATGTGTTAAGAAAATATTAATATTGTTATTGAAGTGTAATTAAGTGGTGAATTTAAAAACTTGATTTTGAAGAAGTACAAAATCAATAAAATTAAAAATGCTCCAGTGAATCGATATGATAAATATGAAGCTAATTGCCTTTCAAAACAAATTAAATAGCAAGAAATTAAATAAATACAATAATGACCAATAAAGGATTTGGTCACACATAAAATCATCCATTTATAATAATAAATGAATAATTTCACTAACATAGTAAAAGAGAGAGAGAATAACTCTAGGTCATACTCTATAAATGCTGAAAAATAAAAACTGAATCACATTTGTATAAATACACATCCTCCCATCTTTTATGACTGTACAAAACTGATTTGACTAATAATTTAATATTTGGGAATACTTATTTGAACTGAACAAATTAGATTAATTTCTAACTCTATAAAACCATTTCTATTTATAAATTAATTTAAATATATGATATAAGATATTTTTCTGAACTAGCTGTTCTACTTTGTTTGCAACAAAATAATTCACTAATATTGAAAATATTTACAACATCTATAAAATATTGTATAAACGTCATATAGTATGAAGACATCATGGTACAAAATATATGGAATTATCTAAATATAATCTATTAAAATAAGTACTATAAATAGTTAAATTAATTCATGTAAAAATATAAGTAGCTAAACGATTTTATGGTTAATATCATTTTAAAGTTATTAGGTGAATCAAATAAGAAAATTGGTAAAGTGAATTGGTTAAAAAGAACAAAAATGTTTCTGTCCAAAACACTTACATTCGAGTCCAGGTATCCATTATTGTCACTATCATACAAACGAAACATGACTGAAAAAAAAACAACAACATAAATTTTCAAATATGTGTACATGATTAACAAAACAATATTAACTGAATATGTGTATCTTTATCAAGTTATGCAAGACGAAGATTCCAATTTTCATATTTAAATTAAAAACAATAACCATACGATATCTTATTAAGAAATGCTAAGAAAAAACAAAATCTAAAGATTGTGGTTTCTTTTTATAACTAAGATAAAATCACCATTTAAATATACGAGCATATTTTTGCGAGTTGTTTTATTTAATTGCTCAGTAAAATGTGTTTGTTTTTTACAAAAAAAAATAAAATCACCCCATCCTTTATTTTAATAAATAAAACATGGAATAATAAAAAAAACAGTTTTGTAACAAAATTTACTCTTTATGGCATAAAATGTAAAACAAAAAATCCTAAACTCACGTAAAAAGATAATAATATTTGAAGTTTTTCAAATCGAAAAAAAAAAGGTGTACCTAAAATAAAATCAACAATTAAAAAAATAAAATACAGTTATTTAATTGCTCAGTAAAATGTGTTTGGTTTTTCTTACAAAAAAAAAAAAAAGTAATTTTTTAATCAATTATTTTTAAAATTAAATAATTTGATTCAATAAATTTGTTCTTTAAAACATAATTTCTA
>OY744524.1:47135107-47137607 GCA_963556195.1 Sepiola atlantica
GTAACCCTTTTGGTTCTTCCCTATAACTTCCAATTTCTTCATAATCATTCTCTCATCGCTTCCCGACACTGTCCCTAATTACTCATCGAGTGCCTCTCCCAGCAACGGGGGGCCACTGATTTCTTCTGCTTCGTCTGTATCAACACTATCTATCTTAGATAGGATCTCATATCCTTCTCTTCGCTTATCATTACTTCTGTGCCCTTTCGTAAGGCGCACCACAATCTGTCATATTCACGGTGGTTCGAACATCTGTCGATTACTTCAACCTTCTTTTGCTTTTACAACTCACTATATATCTGCCTGGTCGTTCGGCAACAGCCCATCCAGCTGCAGGTATATTACTACTTGTGATCGATCATTTGGATCTAACCACGACGACCCTCCATCGGTCCCAGTTATGCATCTCTTTCTATCCTTATATGTCCGTTTTATCTCGGGGGGGAGGGCATCCAGGACAACTGTCCGCGCCACAACCACCAGCACCGCACACGCATGGGGGCCCTCCCTGCGCGCGGTGGGGCCAACGAATGCGACACAGCACAACCTCGGCCTCTCCCCCAGGTCCTTGACTATCTTTGGCTTGGCTTTCCTACTATTCTGTGGTGGGGCGTCTGCTCCCCTCTACCGTAACTTCATAGGTAATTCCTCTACCTTTTTGGCTAACCGATTTTCTCTCAGTCCCTTCTGGAGCTGGGCAGGGGGGTATTTTGCCGCTCTCCTCCCACTCGCTGGACTCGTCAACCGACCTAGCAGTCGCGTTTAATTCGATCTCTCTCTACGGGGGGGTTCATTGCTTCTTGCGGTTTCTCATAAACCGGCGAACAAAACCCAAGCCCGTCTTCTTCCCATTCTACCGTAACTTCATAGGTAATTCCTCTACCTTTTTGGCTAACCGATTTTCTCTCAGTCTCTTCTGGAGCTGGGCAGGGGGGTATTTTGCCGCTCTCCTCCCACTCGCTGGACTGGTCAACCGACATAGCAGTCGCGTTTAATTCGATCTCTCTCTACGGGGGGGTTCATTGCTTCTTGCGGTTTCTCATAAACCGGCGAACAAAACCCAAGCCCGTCTTCTTCCCATTTAAATTCGCTATCTTTCACTAAACTTATCATTCTGGGGGCCACCCTACTTTTTATACTCTGTGGGGTGGCCTCTGGGCGCTTCCCTGGTTCTTTACCCCAGTGTCAGGTGGCACACTAAGGTTCGGAATCCTAATTCCTCACCTCCGATCTATGCTGCTGTGCACCACCGACTCTCATGTCCGAACCGACCACACTTAGTGCAGTTCGGTCTAAACGTGCTGCGCGGGCGCCCATAACTTGTGGGACACTCTGCTGCTCTATGCCCCTCGCCCCTGCAGGTCCAGCGGACTGATACCTGCCTGGCCGGTGCGGGCCTATCGTACTCATTTTGAAGGTCCCATGCCTCCCTTCTACGATCGGAGTCTGCCTCCCAATCTTCTCCGCCCCCTCTCTCCATTCGGGGCCCCGGGCTCGCCCTGCCCCCACCGTTTTCCTTCTCCCAGGCCTTTCCTCGCCATTGCTTAACCTTAGCCGGGTCAACTCGCGTACGGCCTCAATCGCGGTTCGCTCGCTGGCGTATTGCCTCACTAGCTGCTCGCGGAGCTCCGTCCAAGTGATCCCCGGGTTCTCTACATACCTCCCCTCAATGAATCTCGACACTGGGCCCCTCGCTCCCTCTAGAGCGAGCAGCACCATCTCTAAATCTTCTAGTCCATAAATCAAACTTTTCTTTTCGATTACCGCCAACCACTCTCTTAGATCGGCGGAATGGCCTCTGAAGGAAGGCACGCGTATTCCTCCAATCGGTCTCTCTAGTTTTCTGGTCTCATCTCCCCCCATATCTGTCATACTATTTACTAGGTCCTCCTCCGAACCCATTCCCCTTGCGTTCTAGCTTACCACCCCTAACAACAGAACTACCCAAACTGTGTGCAAAGCTTGGACAACAATCGACACACCGACAAAACCGAGCAAGCAAACAAGAGAAATCAACGAGTCACTTACCCCTCTCCTCTGCTGCTCCTGTGGTCCCTCGTCTCTGGGTTGGTTGCTTGTTATTTTTCGAGTCCGTCTGGGCCTTTCAATCAATTGATTAAAAGTTCGCGGTCCCAGACCGATCTCAAAGTCTAAAAAACGTTTTTTCTTTCAGTCTATCTCTTTTTCTATCTTTCTCTTTTTTTTTCAAACACGGGTGTACATGCCCGTTAAACTGTTTCTCTCTTTTCTTTTCCTATTCTCTTTTTCTATCTTTTTTTTTTTCAAACACGGGTGTCGATGTCCGTCAAACTGTTTCTCTCTTTTCCCTTCCCTCCTCCTTTTTTTTATTCTCCTTTTCAACCACGGGTGTACATGCCCGTTAAACTGTTTCTCTCTTTTCTTTTCCTATTCTCTTTTTCTATCTTTTTTTTTTTCAAACACGCGTGTCGATGTCCGTCAAACTGTTTCTCTCTTTTCTTTTCCTTCCTCCTTTTTTTTT
>OY744524.1:47142607-47155107 GCA_963556195.1 Sepiola atlantica
TTTTTCACAAACAGTGACATCAATTTTATAAAATAATTGACAAAAAAATGTTAGTATTTTAGTTATTTCTAAGTTATTAGTTTGGTAGGAAAATAATTTTGGTTTCCATATTTTCCACTAAAATAAATGCTTATTTAAATCTGCTAGTGTTATGTATCATGTGCAAAATTATCTCTACCTTCCTCTGTTATGAGATTTACTTTAAATGATATGATTTTTTATAAATTTAGGTTGATTAAATAAACTATGGAAACAAAGCAAATATGGACAATTTTCTTGTAGGAATTCAAAGTTGGTCATAACGTAGCAGAGGCAGCTCGAAACAGCAATAAGGCATTCGGTCGGGGGACTGTCAGCGAACGTACACTGCAATGTCGGTTTATAAAATGTTTTCATTTGAAAGACAATCTTAAACTAAAAAAAGGTTGTGGGCATCGGTCTGGAGCTGATAATGTGAAGGCATTCGTTGGAGTAGATCCATGTGCAACTGTTCAAATACTTGCTGAAAAGTTAGGCATAAAACATCTGAGAGTTCTGGACTACCCCAAGCAATGTGAAAATCCAAAGAAGCTTAATGGGTGTCACACAAACTTTATGAAAATTAAAGAAATAAACAGTTTAGGGGGTCATCGAGACTTTTTTGTGCAACAAAAATTATGCATTTTTTAATCAAATTTTGTCACATGCGATTAGAAGTGTATCCTTCATAATAATCGGCAACGATCAGCTCAGTGGTTGGATTAAGGTTGATCACCGAAGAATTTACCAAAATAAAAAGATGGTGACTGTTTGGTGGTATACAGGAGGATTAATTAACTACAGTTTCAGGAATCCTGACGAAATGGTGAGTGCAGCAAATCAAAATGATGCATCAGAAAGTGCAGCATATGTGTTGGGTATTGGTCAAGATCCAATCCTGCTGGGCAACAATGCTCAGCCATATGTCTTACATTACAGAAACTTAACTATCAAATTCTACCTCACCCATTGTTATGGCCATGTTTAGGGGCCGGAATGAAAACACGGACACAGGGTTTAGGTATAACAAGTATATTGGAGAAAAGTATATACAACAGAGAAACAAGAGAAGTGGACCGTCTATCCTGACTGCCAGTGTAGACTGGGGTTGTGAAACACTAAGTAGTGTAATGCTTCCAGTATTAATTGAGAATGGAAGAGTCTAAATGTTTGTCATAGGTATGGCACCATAACACCCATTATATTCATCGGAATTCTTGTCTACTGACTACCACTTCTTCAACCTTCTCAACAACATTTTTGCAAGAGAAAATATTTATAAAAATGCTTTTTGAGAGTTTTCAGGAACCTTTTCTTTTCTGTGTGACAAAAAATGTCTTTATTGTAATGTTTTTCATTTTGATTAATAAGGTTGAGTTGAAATTGATTTATAAACATTTGAAGTTAGCGATCAAAAAATCAACATTATTATTTATTTGCTAACCTAATAGAGTTTGATTTCTTTTCAAACTGGTTATAAGTGAAGAGATGTTTTCTTTTTTATCTAAATAAATATCTCACTTGGCAACGATATACATTTAGAAATGATCATCTAGTACATGTTTACATCGTTTTATGCAACAGCTTAACACAAAAATATGCTCAACTACAATTATTTGTCCTGAGTAGTTAAATATTTTTTGAACTTGAAGAATTGGAATAAAGATTCAGATGTTAAACTAAAGTTTGAAGAAAATAATCTTTACAGTCATTATTATTTTTATTATTTTCATTTTTCGGCTTTGTGTCATATCACTTGTGCCACCGGCTAGGATGAGCTTGTTATTAACTGATCCCCTTCATGTCCCAAGTGGCCTACCACACATCTTTTGACTGACGGCAGGTGATGTGGCCACAGTAATTAAGACATGGAAGCTTTCACAGTGAGCCTGCAATTTTCTCTATTCAATGCACTGTGCAGCCAGGATCAGGTTATCCTGATGTTTCGTCACAACCACATCTCGCAACCATACAATAGTACAGGTCAGACATGTGTGTTGTACACTG
This sequence comes from Sepiola atlantica, assembly GCA_963556195.1. NCBI lineage: Eukaryota > Metazoa > Mollusca > Cephalopoda > Sepiida > Sepiolidae > Sepiola > Sepiola atlantica. The sequence continues at coordinate 47,144,633 of OY744524.1, forward strand.
CCTTTCTCACATATGATGGGATCCCTGCATTTTGTAAAATGGTCTAGATCGTTGCCTGAAGACTGTCCATGCAGCAGATATATGCCTTCTTATAGCCGTGTCAGTTTGCTGACTGGAATCAATTGTGTGGCCAAGGTAGATGAATTTATTGACTCTTTTGACACCTGCAACAATTCCTGTTTCCATAGGAGTCCGATTTTGACAAGTGCTGCAGATGAAGTTAGCTGCATCAGCTACACATAGTACTAACAGTACCTTTCGTGACACCACTTATTGCATGTTCTACATTTGATGGAATTTGAACCAGTTCCAAGCTTACAGATGCTGCATAAGTAGTTGCTTTGTAGGACAATTTTATGACATTCTGTTTGTTATAATAAAACTGTGGATGTGTAACCAACTTCTTCTGAAAATGTAGACATTTTTAGCATGATACGTTGCTCTAGATTTTCCAGATAACAAAAGTGAAATTGATTTCAAGTTTATTTGGTTACTGGGAGTTGAATTATTGCTACTTTTTGAATCTCTGTGGTGAATTAACGATTTTCATACCATTATTAAGCAGAATTACATCGGATCATTAACATGAATCATTAATAGACCAACTTCCAAGCAAAATAAACAAAATAATGAATTTAGAAGAACACATTTTTTACTATATTTTTATGTGATGATATTCCCTTTCACCCAATGTTAGGTAACCCTTCTAGGAAAACAACTCTGCTTTCCAGATTGAGTTGATTATCAATTACCTGCTTTCAAGCAGACATGTAAGTATAAGTAGATATAAAATGATACACATTCATAGTAAATCAATATTTATACAGAATCAATCGTTAAAATACATTTGGTCTCATCTTGTATTTGCGAAAGCGAGGATTTATAGTGAGGTGTGGCCACATAAGTTTGTCTGATTGTAACCTGTACAAAAGAAAATAATCCCGAAGGTTAATCAGTTAAGCAGACGTTAATATACAAAATCATCCTCCGATTTCGTTCAGCGGGAAACATAGATCTATTAGATTCAATACACAAATCCTCTTTTTGTTTTTAATAAGATATAAATTTAAGATATAAATTCATCAGCCAAACTATTTAATCACTAAAATTTATATAAAATAATTTTCCATTATGACTATTGAATGACGAACAAATGTAATGTTGTATTTATATACTATTAAAATTCTGTGGTCACTTGTTTGTTATCTTGTGTGTTTGTTTGTCGCTATGCACATTTAATGACATCATCCTTTCAAACATATGGGGATAACCATGCACAGTGGATGATGTCATGATCAATCAAATCAGAGATGAGGGATAATGGTTTATCTAATAGATGACTTGTTCCCTAAAGGGTCATGGAGGAATCTACTAGACGAAAGGGGGTGGGGATCTAGTAATGATATAAAAATAATAATTTTACAGAAAGGGACTATATTTTCGAAAATGTCAGTTTTGTTATTAATCCTTGCATACTGAAATATGTCAATCAAGTGATTCTAAATACACTTTTTTCGAATGCGAGAGAAAAGAAAAGAAATCATGAATATTATTGGACATTTTCTCATGTCAATAAGCAAGGAAATACATTTATTCAAAACTATGAGGTGAATAGCTTTAGATAAATAATCTCAATGGATTGAAAGTTGAATTTAAATGAATAATGATCATGATCAATTATATATTAGTGCCAGCGCGTGTCTAAATTCTGTTTTCTTTTAGAGCCTTAATAACAAAATATATCTCACTTTTTGGTGATATCTAATATTAAAGGGGTATCATTTGTGTGTCTCTTTGTATAAATGCCTACACTATAACTCCAAAACAGCTGGACTGATTCTTATGAGATTTAGGAATTCTATGTATTGGCAAGCGTAATATAGGCTATGTATATATTTGTATCTTTTTTGTTATGAAGGGGTTCCTAGCTTAAACTCTGTCCCCCACCACAAAAAGGCTTTACCGAGAGACAAACGAAACTTAAATAACAGGAAAATGGCACGAGATTCTACAGATTGTCAAAACTTGATTTTTAAAAAAAAATGACTAATTTCTAAACTCATGACTTCAGTTATTCAACCTGTATTTTCACTAAAACAGAACAGTTTTGGATTGTTTTCATGTATTTGGAGGTTCAATCTTCTTGCATTAATGAAAGCGTTCAAAGCTGTTTCAGTGTTATGAACCTGCTGTTGAACTATTAATAATAAAGGTTAATACTCTATTTGTATAGTTACATTACAAGGGAAAACTTTGAAATTGAAAATGTTTGTGATGAAAAACTCAAGCAACATTTTGAGCATGGATTGGATGGAAAAGTTTTAATTATGGGATATGCCTATAAATTCTTTCTGTAAAAACATAAAAACCTTAAATGCTGAAGCAGAAAGACTAAAGAAAAAAATTAAAAGAAAACTATTCGGAAGTTTTTTTTTCTGGTGGACTAGAAAGATATAAAAATAAAATGACTGACAAAGTTGCATTTAAATTATATATTCAATCAGTTTCTAAAAAGAAAAATGTTCTATTCACATCATTAGATAAAACTGACGAGAAAGTTAATAGATAAAAAATGGATGTAGCAAGTGGGTTTCGCCTACAATCTACGAAAATAAAAATAAAATAACATATCTTAGTCGAATTATAGAGATGTTAAAAAGATCAGATCCAGAGCGAGCGAGTGCGATAAAAAATATGCCAACTCCAGAAAATGTATTGTCTCTACAAAGTTCTCTTGATTTTGCGAATTATTACAAAGTGTTTATTCAAAACATGCAAGCTTTGCGATCGTCTCTTAATGAGATATCTAAAAAGAGAGAAAAAAGGAAAAGGTTGAGTCTGAACGATAGAAGGTGTTTGAAAAAAAATTATTCTCACATCAAGAAGAAACCGTAAGATTACAGACTTCATTAAAATAAACCGAAAAGAAAAAAGGTATTGACTCCATACAGAGCAAGGCTAAAAAGGGTGTGTTATGGTGTGATGTTGATCTACCCTATTTCGGGAGTAGATGGACTCTTCCAGAGACTATGAATAGAGTTATAACAAAGTGTCATAGCAGTCATGGTGACAGTCATTGGTGGAAGTCATAGCCACAATATCGGTAGCATACTATTCTGTACTTCTGTAAATACACTCTTGTAAATATACCACCGTGTTGTCTTAATTATTATCGGCCCTTGAAGGTCACAACAATAAGGCCAACATGGATAGGAGTTACAATGAATGACTAATGTATTTTGCTTCAATTCAAAACTATTCCAAAAATGACAGCCCTTGTCTCAGAGTTAAGAGTAGATCATAGAATGGAGATTCTATCAATTTGAAGTGAATCTCCTGAAAGAACATTTAGTTCAGAAATGTTATAATTAAGAATTAGATTATATTTCAGTACTACATATTAAAACATATTATGGGTGCAGTTTCCAATATTTACTTCAAAAGTGCTCAATACAAAGTCAAGCCTGAAGGAATCTGAGATCGAAATATGGTTACATTTGTGTAGCCATTCAAAATTGCATAGTAAACACAATGAAAATGAAAGTTAAAAAACCTTTCTTTCACAAGAACGTTCCTTGGACTCTTTGAACTTTCAAGCTTTACCAACCTTTCATTTTTATTGTCTTAACAAGTTGTCAGTAAAAATTATACAAGTAGTACTGAAACATAATTGCAATCATGTCGGCCATTTTAAATGTTTATATTATGTATATTTATAAAGCCCTACCTTGTATTGAGAACTTTTGTAAAAATATTGGTTTTAAATTCATTTTCTTATGTATATAAGGAAAAGTTTTTTACTGAACTAAAACAATTCATGAGTTAGCCTGAGTGAGATTAATTCATATATACTTTTAGTAAAAATAGATATTATTACATATAACATGGTCATTACTAAAGAATATTGTCCCCTTTTTAAAAAATAACTTTCGAAGAAGCAAGTCTGATAAAACTAAGAATGAAACCGTCGATTATTTTTCTGTGTTCGAACCAATCCACACATTGAGATAAATTTCATTTTATTTTGCTGTCCTGTTTTTTTGAAGGAAAAAAGAAAAGAAATCCAACTCCTTTATTTTAAAAGTGGAATGGCACATATGTTTTTGTCTTGCACTCCTGTGCAAATTTATTTTGTTAAGAAGGAACTACTTTGAAAAAAATCTACCATTTTTCTTTCTCTTGACTTGGGAATGCTCTTTAATGATTTTGGGTAAATCCATATAATTACCTGAGATTGTAATTGATAAATTTTAATATGCTGATGAAGAAAATTTTGTACATTTTTAAATGTTACTTAAATGTAATTTTGCAAATAAATGTGATTATCAGAAACCTACGTACATATAAATGGACTATTGAATATTTACTTCCGAAGCTGGATTTGAATATTCGAAAGTATAATTCATATAGTTTGAATTTTTTTAAATTCACCATACATATAATCTCTGATATTATCAATTAGGACTTAAATGCACTACTTGGTTATAGTCTGAAATAACCTGTAAAAATGGCTGCTGAAAAACTAATGCATTTAGTTATGTAATATTGGGAAAGATCTAGATATAAAAGATTTAATTGGTTTTATATTACTAAGTTTAGTTTAATAATAACAAAAGAAGGTTACTGGTTTTGACAATCTTCCAAGTGGGGAGGATCAGCTCGCTCCTTAAAAAGATATAGGATTATAAAACCTAAGCTCAAATACTAACACGTTAGCTTAACTACTTAACAAGCCTTACTAATTGAAAATCAACACAGCTTGATCAACATTTTTATCCATTTTCAATTTCTTCATTAAAAAGAAGACTTCAAAAATAAACAACGAACACCAAAATGCATAACATTAGGTCTATTATATAAAAAAAGAAGTAAAAAGTACTGATAATAGCTGAAGATAATTTTAAGATATCAGAAGGAATGTAATATTATATTATAATGCCTATTTAAAACTATATCTGATCGTTTATTTTCATTATTGATAAAAAACAAGTTAAAATTTGTAAATAATTCATTACAAAATAGAAATAAAGTGCAATAAATAAAAAGATTTGTTGATGTCATTCTAACATCATTTAACATGTGAACAAAAATTAAAGTTTACTTACATGAATCCTGCAGCAAATGAATGCATTAAGTAACCCCATCAAAGTCAAGAAAGCCACAACTCTCTTTTTTAAAACATGAAAATGAAACATGAAATATAGAGTAAAAACTCTTCAGTTCTACAGACATGCAAGCCAAGAAGTTTCAGATCAATTGCAAATTTGGCTACACAGAATCCAGCGGAAATATATGACACAATTCTAAAATGTTCTTCTCATCAAACCAGTCACAAAGTATTAGTACACCGAATGTAAACTGATATTTCTTTCAAAATGTTCAGAAAAAAAAAATGTGAAAATAAAAATTTCAATATTCTAAATAACGTTTTCTATATATATATATATCTGTATATTATTTACTTATCTTAACCAAGGATAATTATTTTTATTCTACATTTTCAAGATCATCAACTCTGTTGAAATAATGCACTTAAACCTTTCATTTTTCAAGAATTACCTTTTCATTTTATACTCCTTAGTATCTTTCTCTCTATATACAGCAAAGCACAATTTTGTGTTTCTTTGAAGTGAACTCTGAAACCACTGAACTCATCTCTTCTTAAATTTCGAACAGTGATCCTATGCATAACATGTATAGGCTATGTATATTGGGTAGGGTTTTACAATAATATGGGATCTGCTTTCATGCCAAATATCAATGAACATTAAAGATAACATTTTATTTAAAAAAATTAAAAGATAAGAATAAAAATGGTAATATGAAGTTCAAAGCAGAAGTACACAGAGATCTATATTTATTCTTGGGCAGCAACGAAGTCGTCAGCTGTGTCAATACAAGCATATACTGCATAATTGTAAAAACTTACTCATCTAAACTAAGAGATTTCCACTAAAATAATTTCACAGCAACGTAAAAACTTTTTGTCTGAATCTTTGGAATGAGGAATTATTATAATACACTGTATCAACGTTGCAGGAACAATAATTTGAAGAAAAACTATTACATTCATGACACGTAAACAGATGTTATATCAAAACTAGCGTACAGATTAACTTTACTACATGAGAGTAGATGTAAAGAAAACTAATTTTCAAAGATTGAATAAAATCAGACGCTTTCTTCACGTTATTTTTAACTGTAGAAAATCATGAGAAATCAAGGAAATAAGAATTCTTGACAAGAAAAACAGCTTATGATGTATGAAATAAGTCTAAAAGGATTATTTTACATTTTGGAGTACTGATACTTTGAGTACTGATATGATCTCTGGAGAAAAACGTTATAATTATTACTTTAAAAAAAATCATGTCTGTAGCAAGTACTTTTACAATTGCCACTAAAATATTTTTGCATACACAAATAAAAAGCTTCAAATAATAAAAGTCAAATAATTACAATGTAAACAAAAACTGTTATCTCTTGTTTTTAATGAAAAAAATGGATCAAATGTAATAAATCAGATTTTCAGATTGTTTGAAAATGGTCAAACTTGATGAAAATTTCTTGTTCTTTTTAATATTTGTCTTATTTAACAAATGTACGGCAATATAAGGTGAGGCAAAATAATCTGAGATGTTTGTAGGGTTTAATAAAACAAATTAGAATAAATAATTAAAAATATATTTTTATTTTACAAATGTACATATGATGTCATTTAAAAAAATTTTGTTTCAGGTTACTCACTGTGCTTTTATTGTGACATCATATGTACGTTGGGAAAATAAAAATACGTTTTACATTATTCAAACAACATAAAACAAAATGGCATTAGATGTACAGTTGGAAAATAAAAATACTTTTTTCATTATTTATTCTAATTTGCATTTATTAAACATCTGTAGATGTGTCACATCATTTTGACCCATGCTGTGTAAGTAATAAAAACTTTTTAATTATTAGTAAATATTTTTTCAGACAAATTCTTCAATTATAAATCTTCAAAGTGAATATAAAAACATAGAGAGATAACAGAATTAATAAAAGGGAAGGAAGCAAGGAAGAGCGTCATCAGCAGTTTTCTTTGTACAAATAGGTAATAGCCTACAAACAATCACAGGGCGAATATTTCTGTCAAAATATCCACAACAAAACACATTGACATTGGATATATTTCATAGAAATACACAAGACCACGAGAGTGAGGGTTTGTACAGTCTTATGGTCTCTTAAAGCTGTCACAGAACAAAACAGAATATGCTTAACGCTGACAAAAAAATGATAAACCAACATAAACGACCAAGTATTCATATTGAATTAAGCAATGCACACTCAGACACTTCAATGGAAAAAATGACGCCTTGAAGCAATTAAAGCTACTACTACTACTAACAATAATAAAATAAGCAATGGGAAACTTATGTGTCTACAAATGATAACAGTTTAGAGAAGCTACTTCAAACTTCTTAGAAATGAGGTCTTAGTTTTTAACCAATAATTTATCTGGTTCATCTCTTTTAGATAAACTGCAATTTATAAATAAGAATATAAAATTGGTTGAAATATGATTTCATTTGAATTAGAAGCCGCTTTAAAAATTAAAAAACAAAACAAACAAATATGACCATCAGAAATAAACTTTTCAAACATTTCATATAACATTTTTATATGTAAAACAAAAAAGGATAAAAATTTATTCTGTCATGTATAAAATAAAATTTCTTTACAAAAAAAAAGAAATTGTAAAAGTAATACATCTGTTGGTATAGAGTTATTTTACCTGTAGCCTATAACCAGTGATTACCTATAACCTATAACCAGTGATTACCTATAACCTATAACCAGTGATTACTTGTTTCAACCCTACTAACACTGTCTAAAATGATATAAAGATATTCTTTGAAGAATTCATCGAACCAAAACTGAAATCATTCATTTATGGCAGGATAAACAATTTAGCTGAAAAGTAGTAGTCTACGTTCATAGAAAACTAGAGAAAATAATTTGATGACTGAACATGTAAATGCCAAATTCATGTGAACAAAAGGTTTTATTAAAAATTTACAGGAACCTACTACATAAACCAAAGTGGAAAGGTATTTTTAATTTTTATGTCAAAATACATTTCTCTTATTACAAGGACAAATAAAGATTTATAAAATGAAATATGAAGAAAATATTCTTTAAACTATTTAGAAATCTTTTTTCCTATTGTCTCACAAAATTTTTCAAATTATCCAAAACAATCTTGTCATAAATTTTGTGTTTCTAACTTCAAATTGAATATGTATTTCTATACGATTTTTCTATTTTATGAATCAAGAGATAAAAAACGAATACTGTAGGCACTCATCCCCCCCCCCGTTCAGAAAAATGACTATTTTCACAATTTGAACCAGAAGTGTATTGTTTATTAAAAGAAAAATGATAAATACATATCATTGTCTTTCACATGCGATAGAATTCTGATCACCTTTAAATGAAACGCTTTCATTCACACCAAATTCACAAATCAAAATTGTATACTTTTATTTAATTACATAATAATTTTCTAATGGACAAACACAATAGCTTTTCAAAATACACTTCATTCTAAATTAAAATTAATTTTTTATAAAATTGTAATTACTAAAAATTGCTTTCATAATCACAAAGAAAAAGAAAGATTTCTTGAGAAATCTAATGATAGAACTTTAAAATCTAAACCTCCAAAGTTTACCCCAAAAAACAAAACACACGGCAACAGTTTATAACGTTCACTCTTCTTTACTCTGCACAAAGCTGAGCTAATATCGATGAAGTGAAAACAACTGAACAGAAATCTCTAGCGAAGCCACCATAATTAGTACAGACCACAAACTTGTGAAAATACCGCATGCAATGAAGAAAAAGAAGAAGAAAAATTTGTGTGACAGCCAAGAGATGAAAGAGGGCAAAATACCTGTTTTGTTGCAGAGAATGCCTACTGAGTTAATGGCCTCCTCAAAGTGCTGGTGCTCTCGTTTGCGGTGCTGATACAATTTTTCACCACTTGAGTGCCCCAGACTATGGATTCTTTCGGTGAGATCATGAAACTTCTCGGCAAGCAACCCATGGTACTTATCAGCTCTCTCGGTGCCAACATGATGCAAGTGATCTGTAGAACTGTGCGCAAGAGGAACACAAATGGTCTGGGAGGCAATATCTGTGGAATAACTGTTGCCAGTATTGTTGCAGCATTTACCTGATTTCATGAACGACTGGAATAGAGAGTTGCATAGTTCTTCAGGGAGCTCATTCAGTTCCAAATAAGTTTTCATGAATATGGTAAAACCATTGTAGTCAATCGGCTGAAATGAAATAAGCAACACATACAAATTAATGGTATACAGAGATGAAGCATTTTTGAGAATGAAGCAAACATCAAATAAAATGGCAGGTATTTTTCAAAATAGAATAGTTATTTTTCTAATCTCTCAATTGAAAAGCTTCATTTTAAAATAAGGGTTTATATGACAAATCTTTTTTACAAATATTTGTTGATATTCTTACTATACTGGAAATGTTATGTGTGCATGTTTAAAATCAAAACTCTGAATATTATTAAAAAGGAAGACGTGCTAAATAACGCTGGTTATTATGTATAACTACATCAATACATAAATATAATGATCATTGTTATTTGACATTATATTCCGTTTAAATAATATTCAGTTTGGGTTACAAATATAAGCATAAATTATAATATATTACAAGCAAAAAGCAAAAAGCAACCAGCCACGGGAAAAATCAATCCAAAATTATAATTTTCATATTCACTTAAATTCCCTGTATTTTTATATTTCGGCAAATACCTGTATTTCTTCTTAATTCTTACGACAAACAAAACCCCTTTATTTATTTTTTTTTCCATATTTTTTTTTTTCAAAATTACAACATTTTCTTATGCACGTTTTACAGCAAAGTCAAAGGAAAATGTATAGACTTCAGTCTAACTTTGATGATCATCAGAGCAAGGAGTTAATTTACAAATAATAGGAAAATATATTATTAAAAAAACAGGAGAACGGAAAATGGTAAAAAGAAGACTTGACCCCAAAAATGTGGCAAGCCAAAATACATGAGAAAAACTCACATGAAGAATGGTGACAAAATCCAAGGATCCCCCCCCCCCACACACACACACCCAAAAGAAACAACACCCGAAATTTGAAACGGCTCTTCAAACGAATATATATGTACTGATCCCCTTCACCATAGAATTGAAAATAATAGAAAAACGACAAGCTTACTCACCAGTCTCGATGAGCTACAATCTGTGCATCAGAGAAGCTTTGTATTTGTTAATTAAGAGATCGTGAGTAGGACGATAATCGCCACCACGACCGAAAACAATGGGTGCGATGGGCAGAAGATTACTTAAGTGGAGAAACAGTCAATTTATTGTCTGTTGTCTTGTCCTTATTATGAGAAATTCCCATTTTTTTTATTTTTTG